>OX439472.1:103606855-104206855 GCA_949320105.2 Crepidodera aurea
AATGCATTTAACTAACCTCTGTGACAAGCAGTTGATAAACGTCAACAACAGCTGCAGCCAAATGAAAATTAACACTGACAGCTTTTTTAATTTTCCCGCCTACTTTCACGCCAATCGCCAATCAACTTTTTATTTATCTCCCTTTCAGTAGTTCAAGTAGATGTCGCCCACTCCGTCATTTTCGCGAATTAATTAATAATTTGTCATGTTATAAATATACTTAAATTATATACTCATTGGGCTGCTTAAAAATGTAGATTTGAATATTAAGAGCGAAGCTCGTTGACCAGATATTGTAAATAAACTAACAAAGGACGACAAAAGTAAATAGAGAAAGAAGTTAAAGATGCAGTACTCGACAAAAAGACGAGATCGACAAAAATAAATAAAAGATAATAGAAAATAATAGAAGAACTAAAAGAGCCAATAGTGAATGTTAAAATAGGTAATGTAAGTTGAAAATAATATGTGGATCCAACTGATATAATGGAAAATGGAAACTAGGGAAAGATATTTTCATTTATTTTTCATTTGTTTGAATATTTTTGGTAACAACAATTAATTTTGTTAAACTCTACACAAAAAAAAACCCCCACTAAAAGTGTATAAAATGTATAAAATTTACATAATTAGTTTTTTTATCAGAAAATTAAATTATTGTCACTTATTTATAGAGCTTTTTTTTTGTCGAAGTAATGTGTATCATGTATCAATAAGAATTTTGTTGCCTGGCAATTTAACGAAAAAAACTGCCTCCGAAACATTTACGAGTCCGTAGGACGAGTAATTTTTTCTGGCAGTTTTCTGAGTTGAATTACCCAATGGCAACAAAATTCGAATTAAAAAAAAAGCTAGAGTGCAATTCGGTAAGACAATTTAATGAATATGTAAATCAATAAATTAAAAAATGAGATGTAAATGATGTCAATGAAAGCAAATTTTTCAGGAGACACAAAAAACTGTCTTATGGGGTTTCTTAATTAACTGCGATTTTCGGCCAATCATATCTCGGCTTTGGGAAGACTGATTGATATGATTTCTCTTCAGTGTGTACAAATACCTGTTATGAAGGCATTGCAATAAAAAAGTCATTTTCATAAAAACAATGACTTATGGGGTTTCTCAAATTACCGATTCAATTGTTAAAAACACAATTATTAAAAATAGCTTGATTTTCAGAACTTTCGTGTCTTTTGTTAATATTTTGCTGCATGCAAGGGCGGATTTAGCTTTTTTTTATGGGAGGGGTAAAACTTACCAAGTAGTCCAAGAAAGCCAGTAAATTTTTTTGCAATATCGAGCAGAAAGTAGTAACTGATCAGATCAACTTAAATTTTTTTGAAAATTGCTAGTAAAGGTGTCCAGGAGTAGAAAACTTTCGTTAGTTGCGTTTTGAGTGGTTGACGGTTATAAATGTAAAGATGAAAAAATGGTAATTATTCGGAAAAACATTTGCTCAAAGCCTTGTCTCTTTAATTTTTTTTCAAAAATCAATACTTTTCACGGTATTGACCAAAAATTGAAAATGTCATAAAAAACAAAAATTTAGCTCAACTTTAACAGACCAAAAGGATTTTTTTGTCAA
Organism: Crepidodera aurea; assembly: GCA_949320105.2. Taxonomy (NCBI): domain Eukaryota; kingdom Metazoa; phylum Arthropoda; class Insecta; order Coleoptera; family Chrysomelidae; genus Crepidodera; species Crepidodera aurea. The sequence continues at coordinate 103,608,441 of OX439472.1, forward strand.
ATACCACAGTCTAGATGGCGTTAAAAAAATGGCGTAAAAAAATTGAAAAAAATGTATTTTGTCCATAACTTTTTTTCTGCTTATGTTAAACGGTTATGGATGGTCTTAAAATGTTCCCAATGTTGTTCTCTCATTTAAGATGTTATATACATTTTTTGTGGAAGTCATATTTTTTCAGATATTTACGCTAGAACAGCGGTTCTCAAATTTTTCAAATTTTGTACCACATAAATATGAAACAAAAATATATGTACCACCTTTATGGCATTTCGCCATTAAAAATCAATGTGTCGCGAAATTGTTCGAAGTTTTGGGAAAAGTCGTCATTTCAATATTAAAGCTAGAGCCGTTAAAGTAAAAAAACTTGAAGAAAAATATATGTGTTTCTGAAAACAAAATGTTAAATGTTAACACAGTTTGAGAACCCCTGCGCTAGAACGATCCAGTTTCTTTAAACACCCATTTTTCAATTGCCAGATCTTCCTTCGTATTAATCGTAGAAAAATAAAAAAAAATCATTTTAATTGTTAGCTCAAGGCCATAAAATTAGTTCATATCAATTTTTACGTGATAATATCAGGTTTTCGGTTATATTTAAAAAACTAGAAATGTACGATTTTTATGGTGAAAATCGTAATTTTCTACGCCCTATAACTCGGGTTTATTTTCATGGAAAATTGTATTTAATATTAATTCATTAACAAAGGATAATTTATCGATTGCGCAAGTTTATTTTCTTTTTTTCCCTCACTTTTTGATGAAAAAAACGCCACTATCGAAAGTTTTCTACTTTTGAACTAAACACATTTCCTAACAATTTGCAAAAAATTTCAAGTCGATCTGTTTCTGCTCAATGATTTTACTTCATTTCTTGGACTAAAGACAACACGTTTAAAAAAAAACTTTATTAATACTAAATTATAATCACAAAGAGACTAGGAAAGTACTTAGAAATGGTTAAAACAAAAAAAAAACACGGTTGTCTGTCGCGATTTTAAAATAGAATACCTTACAATTTGCTGTTTCTCCACCTCTCCAAGCCAATGCATACGCAGCAATGTGATAGAATTTTCTTTGGAGGCCTACAGGTTCTTCTTCACTCCAGGACAGTGCCATTTCAAAAATTTCTTGTTTTGTGAGAGCATTAGAACTCACCTTCCTTTTTTCTGGGATTGTTTGTAAAATTTTGCGTTTTGTGTCGCGTGTATTTCTCGCTTTCTTAAACTGTATGTCCATGAACGGATTAAAAATTTTTTTATAATTTTTAAGTAATTCTCTTGTAACATTTTTGCTGAAGTGTTCCAAATCGTCTTGACTGCACTCTCTTTATAATCTTCTCCATTGTTCTTCTTCATGTTGAATGCCCAGTCACATAAAATAGAAGCTAACTCTTCAGCGGAAGTTTCTGCAATGAGTTCATATTTTTTTTCCAAACAAAACATCGCAAATTGTCGCCAAATTGATGTAGTTGAATTGACAGTATTGCGAGGCACATTATCATTGATGACTTTTTCAATTTCTCCACTTGAAGACTCTCCAAATCGCGACATTTCCACAAATGAAAACTTTTCTGACAACAAATCATCAACCTCCTGAGCCCCTGTTGTTGGTCAGAAATGAGTTTTTTAAAGTTAAAATGGCTCAAAAAAATCTAGTTCTCTATATGTTAACTAGTTTTGAAATGTGAAGCTTGAAGCTGTAGTAGATAATGGACTTACACATAAAAGATTTCATGAACAAAACTAAAAACGCAGTTAGAAAAGAATTGCAATGATTATACTTCAAAAGAGATACTCGTGGTTCACAGAAGTGTAGAATAAAGTGTTTAGTATTAGCAGACTCTAAATATAAAATATTTTAAAAAATGTCTGCTCTATAATATGATCATTATCACCGTCAACTTATATATTACTACAAATTTATAACATTATACAGTAAATTACTAACAAGAAAAATACGCATAAGCTGCAAACATGTGACGTAATGAAAAACGCATTCAACAAGAATTAACGCCTTTACAAGGCAGAAAGACATATTAACAACCGTCATCTAATTTAAATAATAACAGGAAATATATTCATTTCGACCCTAACAAATTCAAGTCATTTATTTCGCTATATATAATCAAAAAGTAGGCAGAACGCTTTATACCATAAAAATGAACAAAATGTTTAAATATAGGCTATAATAAGTTTCACGATGCCTTGTTTTTACACCCGAGGCACGGTAGAGAGATGGTGTCACGCGATTATGTGGTAATTGACCCAATGGATATTGATAAAGAAGTTATTTTTGCGTATTGCTGTAAAACATGAATGTCTACTTCGAAGTCATAAAATTATTAAACTTTTTCGATTATAAGCAATGAAACATGTACAGACAACAAGCTGTATTTACAAAAGAAACCTACTAAAAAAGGAAGATGATTATTGATTTTTATATTATTTATTTATTTAACAAAAATTCCCCATATTTTAAACCTAGTAAAATATTTTCCTCTTTAACTGGATCTAATTCAATCATGAACGCCCCTTCAACATTTAATTCTTCCTGCTACACAAGTATTTCATCTGCCTCATCCAACCAGTCTGTTCTAAAAAATACTACAAAAAATATTTCCAATGCTCCAGTGTTAAATTTTAATGATTTTGTGACAGAATCTACTATTCTCAACCTGTATATCAAATATCAACAATTTTTATGATGTTTTTGAACTCGTCAGCATATCTATATTAAAAAAATATGTTCGTATCTACTGAATCATTTACTATGATTTAAAGTAACATAAATTTGTTTCAAGTAAAATATTGATATATGTTTCCTCAAAATTATTTTAATTTCTTTAATAAGATATTTTTATATATTTTATTAGTAAGTTCGTTTTGAATTTTCATTGACATTTCATCCATTTATTAAATGTGTCTTTCAGATCTAGACTTGTTTTTCAAGTTGTTGTTGCGTTGATAATGAGTACAAACGTCCAGAAATTTTAAATTTAAATGGTTTATTCTTTAAAAAACTTTGAAATAAATTAAAATACTCTGAATTCTTGGATTTTTACGATGTTTGTCTGTTTACAGTAGTTCCTGACTTTAATGACATAAGTAAAAGACCTTCTATAAGACGGTAATATATTTATTTGATAGTTTTTTGTATCTTGTTTCTAAAAAAGTTTTTTCTTTACCGTTTTAGATCTGCCGGCTTTAGGAATTTATGACGCGCTGTTATTTTTAGTTTTTTTTTGTGCACATTTGTATCTCCAGTCCAAGAACCTGATATATAAGGACAAGTTTAAGAGCCCTAGAAATTGAGATCGTAGTTAATTAATCCCTATCCTCATGTCCCAGTTAGAATTTCAATTCCCTCAATTGAGGAAGAACTTTCAATGGTGTGTTTGTGACACCCAGAAGTAATACCAGTCTTTAGACCCTGAATCAGGTTTACCAATGCCTATAAAAACGTTGCTTGTAAAAGTCTTATGTGTTATGGTTAACCAACTTTCTTGCTTTCATAGACATTTTTAAATTATTAAAGTTTTAACTTCTATTTAAAATATACTGTAGGGCGTGCCTACATATGAAAGGTAATTTGAATTGTAAATTAATATCATTACATTATTTCTTCCAAAATCGTAAATGTATTTGCAGTAAAACGTTTCGTGGTGGCTGTTTTTAAAAAAATGGTGAATTCACTAATTAGCGAAGAAACAATTTGAAAAAAAAATTGGTTCACTATATTTCAATTTTATACGCACTGTATCTAATTTATGGTTGTTTACCATTTTTTATAGAACTTTTTACCGAACTATTTCCCATAAAACGTTTGAAGGCTGAAAGTGGCAAATTTTAAAAAAAATGGTGGATTATTTTAAAAATTTGGTGGAAGAGCGTATATAAAAGCAATGAAATCACTATAATTTTTTTCGGAAGCTCATAGTGGTTTGTATTTTAATTTTTCTCTCTTTCCACTGGATTAAAACCACTTAGTTGTTAAAAAAGTTTTTTTATTGACGTTTCGGCTTTCCAGATCGAAAGCCGTTATCAAAATGACATAAAATAAATAAATTTACTAGAAACAGAACACTTGATAATCTTGCAAAAATATGACATCAACATAGTATACATAGAATAAGATTTTGAGATTGAAGATGTCAAAATCTGTTTCAATCATATTTTTGTGACGTTTCTGGGAACGAATTTTTTGAAAGGCTAGCGCATTTGCATATTATAAGAGAATTTATACTTCGTCATAAATGAAGTTTTCTTATTAATATTATCATAAGAAAAAACCAGATAAAAACTTATGATACTATCCCGATATAGAGGGTATCCTTTTTGCAATTAACTCTTTTTGTAAAATAGGTATCCAAATTTTTGAAATATCAACCGAACAATTAGAAACACATTCGTTATTATTTAAGCATATCAATGCTGCTTCTTTAACTTTGCGGTTATAATTATTCGGTTCTTTTAATAATCTAGTTGAAGAATTCCATTGTATTTTATGACCAAAATCCCATGCATGTTCACATATTTTGGATTTTTCGAATTGTTTATTTTTAATGTACGATTGGTGTTCATTAAGTCTAATATGAAAAGGTCTAGATGTTTCTCCTATATAAAATTTATTACATTCGCATGGAATTTTGTAAATACAATTTTTTGTGTTTTGAATTTCATTAAAAGGTTTTGTATTTACTACTAAAGATTTTAATGTATTATTAGTTTGAAAAACTCTTTTTAAATTAAATTTATTGCCAATCCTTCTAATTTTTTCGGATAATTTTGGAATATAAGGGATTTTTACTATATTTGAAAGAATTATTGGGGGGTTTAAATTTTGATCTTTAGTTTTGATGTCTCGGTAAAGTTCACGATTTATAAATTTACTTGGGTAGTTGTTCTTAATCAAGACAGATTTAACAAGTGATAATTCATTATTTAAGATATTGTCATTTGAACAAATTGTTTTTGCTCTATCGGAAAGAGATTTGACAATACCTCGTTTAACACAAATTGAGTGGTTTGAATTAAAATTTAGATATCTATTTGTATGTGTTTCTTTTCTAAAAACTGATGTATCAAAACAATTGTTGTTATTGTGTATTAGTACATCAAGAAACGGTAATTTTTTATTATTTTCAATTTCAATTGTAAATTTAATAGTAGGTTCCGAATTATTAATAGTATATAAAAATGTATCAATATGGAGAATTTTGAAATGGAAATTGTAAACAAACAAAATTTAAGACCTTCTGTCTGGTTTAGATATGTAGATGATATCTTTGCAATTTGGCAACACGATAGGGAAAATATTGATACATTTTTATATACTATTAATAATTCGGAACCTACTATTAAATTTACAATTGAAATTGAAAATAATAAAAAATTACCGTTTCTTGATGTACTAATACACAATAACAACAATTGTTTTGATACATCAGTTTTTAGAAAAGAAACACATACAAATAGATATCTAAATTTTAATTCTAACCACTCAATTTGTGTTAAACGAGGTATTGTCAAATCTCTTTCCGATAGAGCAAAAACAATTTGTTCAAATGACAATATCTTAAATAATGAATTATCACTTGTTAAATCTGTCTTGATTAAGAACAACTACCCAAGTAAATTTATAAATCGTGAACTTTACCGAGACATCAAAACTAAAGATCAAAATTTAAACCCCCCAATAATTCTTTCAAATATAGTAAAAATCCCTTATATTCCAAAATTATCCGAAAAAATTAGAAGGATTGGCAATAAATTTAATTTAAAAACAGTTTTTCAAACTAATAATACATTAAAATCTTTAATAGTAAATACAAAACCTTTTAATGAAATTCAAAACACAAAAAATTGTATTTACAAAATTCCATGCGAATGTAATAAATTTTATATAGGAGAAACATCTAGACCTTTTCATATTAGACTTAATGAACACCAATCGTACATTAAAAATAAACAATTCGAAAAATCCAAAATATGTGAACATGCATGGGATTTTGGTCATAAAATACAATGGAATTCTTCAACTAGATTATTAAAAGAACCGAATAATTATAACCGCAAAGTTAAAGAAGCAGCATTGATATGCTTAAATAATAACGAATGTGTTTCTAATTGTTCGGTTGATATTTCAAAAATTTGGATACCTATTTTACAAAAAGAGTTAATTGCAAAAAGGATACCCTCTATATCGGGATAGTATCATAAGTTTTTATCTGGTTTTTTCTTATGATAATATTAATAAGAAAACTTCATTTATGACGAAGTATAAATTATCTTATAATATGCAAATGCGCTAGCCTTTCAAAAAATTCGTTCCCAGAAACGTCACAAAAATATGATTGAAACAGATTTTGACATCTTCAATCTCAAAATCTTATTCTATGTATACTATGTTGATGTCATATTTTTGCAAGATTATCAAGTGTTCTGTTTCTAGTAAATTTATTTATTTTATGTCATTTTGATAACGGCTTTCGATCTGGAAAGCCGAAACGTCAATAAAAAAACTTTTTTAACAACTAAATGGTTTTAATCCAGTGGAAAGAGAGAAAAATACTATAATTTTATTTCTGTTATTCTTTAGTGATAATTTAGAATAGAAAAACATTTTTCTCAGCTTGTTGTAATATGTTTGTAATCCTTGACAGAACTTGTTTATGTACAGGGTAATTTCTAAGTTACTGAAAGATAGAAAATAAAGTAATTAAATTTTATGTTTGGTTACAAAAGTAATAAATCAGTTTTAAGAATAACTTGTGGGGACAGGATAATAAATAATAAAAATTCCATTTAAAGATGGCTAAAGGTTCAGTTCTCTGTGAATTTAAATGTAAAGAAAATCATAATCGAATATCAGTAAGTGGCCACCGAGTGTCTCGGAAAATAATTCAATTATCCGTCCTTCCCCAACGTAATTATTTCTTTCAGGGGTTTACTAGTAAGAAGGCAAATTTTATTTGTTAAATGTTTTCTTGAAATAAATTTCGAGACTAGATAATTCTAAATTTTTTTGTTGGTATATTTGGTTTGCTAAAGTCTAAAATCTACATCTTTTTTGTTTTAATTTAAATTATTTTTATGTCGGCCTGTGCTATAAATTGATTTAAAGAACTTACCAATATCATCTGGGATATCATTTAATCTTAGAGCTTTAATTTTTTTGAATTTATGTGATTCCCCTACAGATTAATTTTTGTCTCTATAATGGGGTTGATATATAATCTTTTTGTTTCAAACTTTGATCCTAAAGTCTTAGGCTTTATTATTTATATAATATTGTGGTCAATTAAATATGTATTGAAGGTATGGAAGAAAAAGTCCTTTTTATCTCACAAGTTATTTATTGAAGGTGCGACCGGTTTCGGCGATCAAATCGCCATCATCAGGCCCTGCGTGGAAAAATTATGGAGTTAAAAACAAATTTGTTAAGTTACATGATTTTTAGGAATTTATTTTTATTTTTAATTTATAATTTAATTTAATTTTATTTCAAAAAAAGCAAAACTCACCATAACTTTTCCACGCAGGAATTACCACAGGAAAAACATCAACAACATGTCAGCACATAAATCAAAATAAGGAACGAATTATACAGGTCCCAATATATAAATGTAATTTATAAGAATTTAAAATATTGTTATAAAATTTTAAAGCTTTTTAAAAAACCAGTCATAAGGACATTTACATACAAATTAAAAATTAAACTAACAAAGAGACATTTTAAAAATTAGCTGGTTAAACAAAGGAATAAATTTTATTTTTATCAACAAAGTTTTTATACAAGTGAGACGTCATAAAATATTTTAACCAATAGGAAATGATTAGATTTAATATGGGTAAAACAGAAATTAATTAATAAGATGATAAAGTAATCTGTAATAAGAACTATCGAAAACGTATGGTTTGTTGAATATGAGGTAGGTGGCGTTAACATATATAATATAATTATTTAAATATTAGAATTTATTTCATTTATTTTCAGTTTAAAATGTTACATTACAATTTCTTATTTTTGAAATAAATTCTAATATTTAAATAATTATATTATATATGTTAACGCCACCTACCTCATATTCAACAAACCATACGTTTTCGATAGTTCTTATTATAGGTTACTTTATCATCTTATTAATTAATTTCTGTTTTACCCATATTAAATCTAATCATTTCCTATTGGTTAAAATGTTTTATGACGTCTCACTTGTATAAAAACTTTGTTGATAAAGATAAAATTTATTCCTTTGTTTAACCAGCTAATTTTTAAAATGTCTCTTTGTTAGTTTAATTTTTAATTTGTATGTAAATGTCCTTATGACTGGTTTTTTTATTAATTTTTCCACGCAGGGCCTGATGAAGGCGATTTGGAAAAGGACTTTTTCTTCCATACCTCCAATAATTATTACTCACATATGGCTAACCCTACTTTAAATTAAATATGTGTTTTATTTAAGCAATTTTTATTAAATAAAATTAAAAAAAACAATTTGAAACCTTAATAATATGTGTCAATTAGGTATACTATTTAAATGAATAAAATCGATTTTATTGTACAGAAATAACAATGCAATTTAGAAATTAGTACACACAAACTCGATAAAAAAAATAAAGGTGGATAAAGATTTGATCCTTGAGGGATACGTCAAAGTAAAGTTTACGTTTCTAGTAAACTGTTCTTAGAAAACTACTAGTAACTACCAAATCTCATGTCATAAAATTAGGTCACACCCCTTATTTTGTGTTTAAATTCCCATATAATTATCTATGCATAATTTACACAATAGAAGCGGGAGAGTAAAAAGTTTTCCTTTCTGAATATTTGTCAAGGGTGAAAATGTAGGACAATGAAACATAAAGTTCCAAATCTTGTGAGTCATTGTTCTAAACCGTGTCCTTATATAAGAATGTCAAAGACAAACAATAAACATTTTAGCATTTCTTTATGCATGGATCAATACATATGAATTATTCATTTTGAAATATCATTGCCCAGTTCTGTTTCATTTTACCCGGAAAATGTTTCACCTTTGAAGCTTTTTATTCGGGTGACATGAACCAGGTTAGAGATTTTTGGACGTTCTACAATTTTGGTAAATACAAGCCAATTTATGTACGAAGGTAATTTTCGTTTAAAGGAAAACCAATTAGAGACTAAGTTGATTTGAATAAAAAATTTACATTAGTAATACAAATGATTGTATTTTAAATATAAATATTACAAAATATTTTTAGTTTGGTATGATTTATTTAGTTCTCTATTAAAATATTAACAATACTTAATTAATACTTACTTAATTTTTCTTATTTAGAGGTCGTATAAAAAATATCGTATGCAGGATATATGCTCTTGTTGTATAAATAACTAGTAAATATCCCAATATTTTTACCATATGAATTAATGATCAGTACATATATCTATCTATCTATCTATCTGTGATGAGGGTGTCGATACACTGCGACATATAAGATCTATTGTGCCCCCTACTGAGGATGTCTCAACGATTAGAGCAGTTCCTCCAGTCCTATTGCTTTCAAAAAGATCAGGATGTCGGTAGGCTTCAGATTAGGTAGATCTTCTTCTTCTATTTGATATTCTCTGAGGTATCGTACCCTTGGATTTTGCAGGGGAATGCATTCTGAGAGAATGTGGATAGAGGTTTCCTCCTCTTCCTCGCAGAATCTGCATTCTTCTTTGTATGTTAGGATACTTTCACTGACGCAGTCGTCAGATCTCTTCTGGTTATAGTTTCCCAGTAGTGTCTTGGCCTGCCTCATTCCTTGTAGTCCTATCCAGTATTGGGATCTTTTGTTATTTACTTCTTTTCCAAGTTCATCAAGTATTGTACTGGTGCTTATTCCGCAGAAAGGTTCAGGTTCCAGTACGTCTGCTATTTCATTACCCTCCACTCCAGTGTGTCCCGGACCCCATAGGAGGGTAACAGTGTTGTTCTTGCTTAGTTCGTTTAGATTCTCTAGGCACTCCCAAACCATCTGGGAGTTGATTACGTGGGAGTTCAAGTCATTAATGGCTGCTTGGCTGTCTGACATGATGATGATCTCTTGTCTGCGAAAATTTCTTTCTATGTTGAACTGAACACATTTTCCGATCTCGTATATTTCAGCTTGGAAAATGCTCGGAGATTTGCCTAAACTTTCAGAATATTTGGTTCCAGGCCCATATTTTTTTGGTATATTTTTTTAATTAATCAAATGTCAGATATCATATTAATAAAAATTTTTTGAAACATGAAATTAGCACATCTGAATTTTAGGTCAATGTGTACTGGTTTTAATAATTTTGTAGCACTTTTAAATACCAAAAAATTTGATTGCGTTGCGATTACTGAGACATGGCTGAACGAAAAGGTTGACACGGATTTTTTTAATATTTCTGGTTATCAAATGTCATATAAACATGGAGGTGGAGGTGGAATTTTGTTTTATGTTCGCAATAATATAAAATATGAAGTAGTCAGTTTTGATTTTCAGGTAAGTCAAAAACTTGAATTACTTTTTTTTAAATTTTTTCTAAAGAACATTACTTTGGGCATAGGAGCTTATTATAGGCCACATAAAACCCCAAATTTCAACAGTGATTTTGATAACATGCTTAACTTTTTTATACCAACGGTAGATGAAACTATAATACTGGGTGATCTAAATGAAGATTTCTTGGATATAGAAAATTGTATAAATGAATGCTTTTCAACTTAGTGCAAATTTTAAACGAACCCACAAGGGGTACAAAACTTTTGCACCCTATTTTTACATCTAATGTTGACATGATCACCAATTCAGGTACAATTAACTGCAATAATATATCTGATCATAAGATGGGCTTTTGCTACTTAGATATGTCTATATTTTCAACTAAAATTAAGTTCATTAAGCAAAGGCAGTTTAAGGGAATTAATTTAAACGCACTTCAAGATGACCTAGAAAATTTATATTGGCAAAGGTACCTTAGTGAGAAGGATATTGAAGCAAAATTAAATATTTTTAATACGTATTTAACAGCTGTTTTTGATGTACATGCGCCTTTGAGATTAGTTCGGGTTACCAAGAAGCCAGCACAATTGCTTGATCAACCTTTAAAAATTAAAATGAGAGAAAGAAACGTAGCTCTGCAAAAGTTTAAACAAACCAAATTGGATAGTGACCTTCAGGTTTACAAAAAAATTAGAAATGAAACTGTAAAATTAGTAAGACAAAATCGTAAAAATGTTATCAATAATGTTGCTAAAGAAAAAGACAAAAATAAATTATGGAAAACGTTTAAATATTTAAACTTATGCAAAAATGCCAAATTTGATATTCCAGATAACTTAGCAGATCCCAATGATATTAATAATTACTTTTCTGATTTTCTGCGCGATAATTCTGATGATAAGTGCAAACGTAAAATAGATTTCTACACAAATAATATTGGTAATTTAGGTCAAAATATTTTTTCTTTTCGTATGGCAACACTTGATGAAGTTTCTAGGGCATTAGATAAAATTAAAAGTAATGCTGTTGGAAATGATAACGTATCACTTTTAATGTTAACATTTTGTAGACCATTTATTGATACTTATTTAATCCACCTCATCAATTCCTGCATAGAAAAAAGTTACGTCCCTATGGCTTGAAAAACTTCAGTTAGTAAGCCGTTACCTAAAATTTCTAATCCCAAAGAATACTCTGACCTGAGAATTATTAGCATTTTGCCAGTTTTTTCGAAAATATTAGAAAAAATATTATTTAATCAGCTATGCAACTTTTTTATAGAAAACCAATTAATCACAGCTTTAGCAGTTGTAATGGATGACATTATTAATGCACTTGATAAAAAAGATAATAGTCTTCTTATTTTATTAGATTTTTCAAAAGCATTTGACACCATTAACCATAAACTGATTTGTGCCAAACTTCGCTATTATGGTGCGACACAAGCTGCAGTCTCTATTATTTTTTCATATCTAACTGATAGGTCACAAGTAGTCGAGGTTGATGGTGTCAGATCAGAAGCTATTAATATTTTAAGTGGTGTTCCTCAAGGATCTATCCTTGGGCCGTTTATTTTTTACACGGCTGATATCTTAACTTCGACAAGACGTGGTAAGGTACAGGCTTATGCAGATGATACGCAATATTACTACCGTTTTTCTACTAAAAATTGTGAAGAAACTTGCCAACTCGTTAACCAAGACCTTCAAGGTATTTCTGATTTAGCCAAACAACATAATTTAAAATTAAATTCATCAAAATCAAAAGTAATGATATTTTCATCCCGAAATAACAAAGTCTTTCTTTCCGAAAATATTAATATTAGTATAGATGGGGTACCTTGGGGTAATCTTGGTGTTATTTTTGACAATGAATTGAGATTTCATACACATGTACGTAATCTAATGCAAAAATGTTACATGTCTCTTAAATTTATTTATGCCAATAAAGCACTTCTTAGTCACAATATGCGAAAGCTTTTGTGTGACTCATTGGTTCTTTCACACTTCACTTATTGTGACTACATTTACTATTTTTGCTTAGATGAAGCTGATAGGACAAAGGTACAATATATTCAAAACTCATGTTGTCGGATTATCTTTGGTTTAAGAAAATATGATTATATCACTCATAAAATAAAAGAATTAGATTGGCTTATAATGGAAAACCGTGCGAAATATCATTTGACTACGTATGTTCATAAAGTATTATTCACTTCTACATCCGAGATTATAAAAGAAAAATTTGTTGCTCGTAAACACAAATGTAAATCTTCGAGACCCCAATCGTCTCACTATGCCAATCCATAGTTCAGTAATGTTTAATCGCAGTTTTATATATAACGCAGTGTCATTATATAACGTGATACCAAATGAATTTAAAATTTTTAAACACTCTACATTTAGGTCTAAAGCAAAAAAAATCTTTTTAGATGAGCAAAACAATGATTAATATGGCATATGACACTTTTGCAATTCGGAGCTCTGTTCAATGTTCCCTTCCTTAGAAAAATTAATATTTGACTATATAGTAAAATATTTTTTTTTTACATTTTTTAATTTTTTTTTTTTTGATATTGTATTATTACTTTTTTATATATATCTTTTGTTTGTTAATGTGGGTAAGTATGAGTAGCCCTAGGCTAAACTTCGTCACTCCCACTTTTGTTTTTTATTTGTTTAAATTATATTTTGTATTCTTTAATTTGGGAAATAAAGACGTTTATTATTATTACATTATATACTCCTATTCCTGTTCCTTCTATTGTTCTACTTCTCTTGAGTTTTGGGATGGTATCTTTGTCCCATTCGCTTTGTGTTGAATTCTTTCACAAAGCTAAACTTCTTTGTCATTTCATCTTGGGGTTTGATGATTTCCAGGAAGGAGTCGAAACTTGCGTTTGGTTAATCCTTCTCTGGCCATTCTGTAGGTTGTCCTTATCGCTATAATCTCCACTATTATATGGAGGGGTGTAAGGCTTAGGATTACCTCCATGACACCTGTTATGCATATGCAGGCTAGTCTTTGGATTTTCGCTAGTACATCCTGCGCTACTGCTTTTAATCACTTGTACATTTTAATTTTTTATTTTTAGAATAAAATGTCGGTGATAATGAAAATTTTTCCAGCGAGAATATGAAAACCAAATTGACCGATACCAACCAATTGAATGGCTCGAACGCGATCTGGTGGGCTGATCAACTACATAATTTATTGACTTTGAAAGCTTAATTAAGTGTTGAAATTCTAACGAGGGTCCTGTGGCCTTTTTGGCTACAAAATCTACGAAGCGAAAAACTTTTTTTAGGGGCGTCATTGTGACCTAGATTATATAATAAAATTATCTAGTCAGATATTTTATCAAACTTTTTGCATACATATTTATAAATTGTATTTTTTGCTTTTAGTTACAAAAAAATTAAATTGAAACTCAGTGATGGAAACGTACTGACATTAATAAAAGAATTCAGGGAAATGTTACTCAACGTGTGGATTAATATTTATAAATAAGAAGAAAAACCAAGAGAGTTGAAATAAGAAAAAATATTTAAAGAATGAAAAGTGGAAAAATCATTTATTATTAGCGAACCATCCACTGCAGTTCTTTGTGTAAGAAAAGCTCATTCTGTCAAGAAAAAAGTTGCCAACAATATCAATGTTACGATTAGGCGTTCTTCTGGAGAAATTAGCGCATTTGGGTATCCATCTTTCGCACCAACCTAATTCTTGGAAAGTTTGTACATCAATTTTCAAATAATTCTTAAAATCAATATGTTTGGAAACAATGAGTTCTCCCAGAAGGCACTTCAACCCATCTTGGCTATTAAATTTACTACTATAATTTCATAAAATACCGGATTTATTTAATTGATAAATATTATATTCGCTGTTACCACATAACAATTAACCTTCATTTGTTTAATTATGTGCAGTTGTCACTCGACGCCTGCACTATAAAGTCACTTCTACTGATATTCAATTATGCATGACAATATTCTCAATAATAAGGTAAGAAAAAGATCAATCAATTGGTATTTATTTAATCAGGTCAGTGACTCCATAAATTCAAAAGCAGGTGATTAATAATAAAAAATTATGTCTGATGTGAAAATATTAAAATAACTTTGCCAGATATAAACCAGACCGAACATATTAATATAAAATCATTGTGACACTACACTTACCGATACGGAAAGGGCAATAAATTATTTTAAAAATAAAGACATTAAAATGGGAGTGACTAGTTTACCTTTACAACAACTATAAAATTGGATGGCGTTTGTTGCTATAGTTTAGAGAAGAAAGGAGTGCAGTAATTTAATTTGTAGAAGTGGTATAGGTTTAAGAGGTAGAAATTTTATTTTTACCTCATCATTTAATGCTTTTCTTGTAGTTAAAATGAAAATTTTAATACATTTTATCGGCCTAATAAAAGATTTCGTTTGATTTAATCATGTTTCCATGGTTTTTACTGTAATAAACCTGTTTTTTTGACAGATAAGTCAGACTTTATTTATTCATTGCTTGATTCTAAAAATATTATCAGTCCTCCTAAATCCTTGAAGGCAGAATTACTTGTAATAGCAAAGCAACATAAAAACAAATTCAAAAAATATATTATAGATGAGATGGTCCGAGAAAAAGGAATTGAAATTCTCAGATTGCCTCCTTACCATGCAGAGTTAAATCCCATTGAACTGATCTGGTCAGGTTATGTTTCTCAAAACAGTTCAACATTTAAATTATCGGATGTGCGAAATTTGTTTTTGGAGACAGTTTGGAGAGTGGATATAGCAATGGGAAATTTAATAGGCCCTATAATAATAAACCTCAGAAAAGACAATGATAATGATACCAGTAGTTATAGTGAACTTTTTATTTTTTTTAATCTTTGATTTTAGGTACTGTTTTAATGCCAAGAGATTAAAAAAAGTTTAATCCCATTAACAATATATAATCCTCTGTGTTATTTATTGCTTGAGATGTATCCTAACTTGCCAGAAAACTGAGGAGAGACATCATCGCTCTTTTGTTTAAGTAGATATCTTTAAATAATTGAAAGTGTATATTTATCCTAAATACCTGGAAAGTCAAGAAGGCTGACAGAAATTTAATTTATTACAGACCTTAATCTATGTCAACATATTTAAATAATTGTCGTTTACTTAAAATAATTCTAATGAAAAATCTAAATTAAATAAAGAATTAATTTATATACAAATTTTAGGTACGCCGATGGTTAATCATGCTTTCCCAAACAAGGAACTACTCTAATTGTCTAAGAGCCTATATATACAGTGTATAGGTAAGTCTCATTTTACCTCGATTATAAATTAAAATGGAAAAATTTAATTAAACTTTCAAATCACCCGATCGCTAATGGCTAATTATTGGTAACAGCCTTTTGCATGTTTAAGGCAGGATAGGTTCAGATCAATCGAAGCAACGAGACATTTAGTATTTAATTAACAGTCTAAGAGACTGAATAGCGAATCACAAACATAAGGATACATTAACCATAGGACGATGACTTTATATTGTCTTAAAATTTCGCCTTTGACTGTAGCTGGCTTTAGTTTTGCAAGAATTTTCGTTTATTTTACAATGAAAATATATTTAACCTAGCCTGCAGCCGAGTAGCCACCATATTTATTAATAGGTCGCTTGCAATTTTAAACATCTGGAAATCATATAACTATAACATTTGAACTTGTGTACTTTGAAACGGTCGGTTTATCTTCAAAGATATTGACTAATTTCTAAATTACCAGCGACATTCTAACAATTTGAATTATTTATATACTATCTTTACATTAATTGTAACAATATTAAACAAATTTAATAATACAAATAGTCCATCCTCAGTTCATCCTACTTCCTCTTTTATTCCAAAGGAAGGAAGCTAAATCCGTTAATTACGGACTGACATGGAACACGAACAAAGTGTTATTATTCGGAACCAAAATATTTGTGGTGAAAACGGGAGAATTCTAGGAATGATGCACAACTGCAGATAATGCTATTACATGGATTAATTGACTCAGAACCGATTGTTTTACTCGATAATGCCCTGTCTCTCTCTATGAACTATGGTCCTAATAAACTGCGTTTGAATATTCCAGGATATTGATAGGAAAAAATGCTTATACAAAGTTTTTTAACTGCTTGTTTGTACAGAGACACCTTGATTTGTTCTCTTATATCATTTGGAATTACATTATATATCTTATGTCCTAAGAATAGATAACTTTTCTGACCGATTGTTTTTTTCATGTAAGGAAGAACAAATTTGTCTTTATTCCGAGTAGAATAATCATGTGTCAATACTTTTAATTTCGTTTTATTATAGAATCAACCAATTCCTATACTAGCAAAGTAGAGTTGTCTAGGATCAAATATGCCACTCTGATGACATTTGGACAGTCATAACCTGGAGGATCATTCTTAGGAATCGTTTTTGTAGAATCTCAAGTTGTGTCATTGTGTCATATATGTTCTGGCTACACTACCCCATCCCGTTAGGCCATAATTGAGATGCGATTCTACAAGACTTTGGTATTATTTTTTGTCAGTATATAGCATATTTGTTTGAATTTAAACAGTATACTACGTAGTTTTTTATTAAATACTCTATATGTTGAGTCCATCGTAGGTTATGGTCCAGTATAATACTTTCCTTCATTTGTAGGTAAAATACTTTCATTATCTACTATAGGAGTGTAGCTAGGAAGGGCGTTGCTACAAGAGCTGAATGGTACATAAACTGTTTTTTTTTAAGTTTATACTCAACAACCTATGGTCAAACCATGATTTGATTTTTTTGAAATCTCTTTCAAATTGTAATTTTAGGAAGTACCAATTATCGCTTTCAGAGAACAACACTATGTCATCTGCAAAACTTATGATTTTACATTTTGTAACTAGAAGCAAGATATTACTCAAATATATATTAAATAATATAGGGCCTAACACTGTCCCCTGAGGTACTCCACATTAACCTTTTGTTTTCTATCTTTTAGATAGCTTTTAAATAGTTCATGTAGAATCCCTCTTATACCTACTTATATTGTTAAGAGTTTCTAAGAGGATACAATGGTTAACAGCGTCGAAGGCTTTGGCTAGATCTACAAGCACTCCAATTGAAGTTGTAGACTACTCCTTCTGTTAATAAATTAATGGCATCTTGAGTTGATTTATTTTGTATAAATCCAAATTGTAAGGGTGACAGTAATTTGTGTCTGTCTAGAAACGAATTTAGTGTTCTCTGTATAACCTTCTCAAATATTTTTGACAGACTGCTTAATACAGAGATTGGGCGGTAGTTTGATTTTTCAATTTTTTCTCCTTGCTTGAAAATTGGCGTGATTATTTCATTCACACATGACTGCGCCAATGAAAAGTCCTGAATTTAGTCACGTGATATGCAATATGATCGGATATTTAGGTAAATAAAAAATATCAGCGACTATTTTAGTCGATTGTATATTGTTTGCTATTAAGTGTCAAAATTTGACGTAACATTCACTTAAAATTAAATGTCTCGTTTTGGTTCATGTTCCACTACGGAAATCAGTGTGAAAATATAAGCAAACCCAGAAAATATCAAAAAGAGAAAGGAGTCTGTTTGGAGACAATCTTAGCAAATGATTTTGTGGGGTTCATGAAATAATCTTCCTGAATATCACTCGACTATGACAAATAGAGACTATTATTTTCTTTAATTCGTCTTGAGCAACTTGCATTTCGAGACAATTCAATTCGACCATATGAACTTTAATAATCAAAGAATAACTCCCTCGAGCTAAAGCTCTCGGGAGTTATTCAGATTATTAAATGTTCATATGGTCTCATCAAATTGTCTCAAAATACAAGATACTTCGATAGAATTAGGCAGAAAATAATAGTCGGCTATTTGTCATAGTCTTGGGATATTACCTTCGACTATTGCTAGTTTAAAAGCAGAAGAACAATAACCGTAATTTAATTTCTAATTCTTTTTTGTGTTTCAGCTTTTAAACCGTCCAATAATTTCTTTGATTTCCTGAGTATCAGTTAGGTGTAGAAATATTGAGTGGTTACTATAATTTTTTTTCCTTTATAATTATGATTTCTGTTTATTTTACTGGCAAGGTTTTTTCCTACAGATACAAAATAAGTATTAAATATTTCTGCCATTTCAAAGGGATCAGAAGTTATTTCGTTACTGGTATTTTTTATTGAGTATGTAAGTCCCTTTTCTGGTTTTGTTAGATATTGATTGATTGTGTTCCACAGATTTTTTGAATTATTATTTTCTTGAATGCGATTGTGGTAATAACTTATTTTGGTCTGTTTGATTAATTTGTTCACCATTTGTTTGTATTCTAAATATTCTTTTTTTAGATTTTCATCATTTAGGTATTTTTGGTATAATTTAAACTTTTTATTTTTATTATTAATTGATTTAACAAGAGAGAAAGGGAGAAAGAGAATATGCTTTATTGTCATAGAAAAATTACAAAAATTTTATAGACAAAGCGAAATTAATCATAATAAAAATAAAAATAAATTACTAGATAAAACAAAACACAAACAAAATAACAATAGCAATTGCATTGGATATGCAATATCCGTCACTATAAATTATTGTTCAAATTAAAATTTTCAAATTAACTTAATTTAATTATTGCTTCTATATGCTGCCACCCAAAAGTCTAAGGCACGTTATATCCTACTCCTTAAACCAAATACATAACGAATTGCTCTTTTTTGTAATTTGAAAATAGATTCGAAATGGTATAAGCTACAAGAACCTCAGAACGGTAAACCATAGCGAAGGTGAGATTCGAATAAGGAAAAGTAGATCATTAATGCAGTAGTAGGGGTCAGCTCTTTAGAAACAGTTTTAATGGCAAAACATGTAGAAGATAATTTTTTTGCCAAGGTCTCAATATGAGTGGACCATTTCAGGAATTTGTCTATATAAAGACCTAAAAACTTAATTGAGTTCACCGTTAGAATCGGATTATTGCTTAGGCTATAAAGTACCTCTGTAAGACATTGCTACGGTTTTACTGGTGTTGAAACAAAGCCCATTCGAGTCAGACCAAGACTTGATAGTAACTAGATCTTTGTTTATGCTAGATTGTAATGTCTGTATATCAGAACTACTTCAGGTTACACTCGTGTCATCGGCAAATAAATAATAAAATAAAATTGGACCTAACACTGAACCTTGAGGTACGCCACTGCTAATTGGCAGATTTGAAGAATCAGCACCATTAGCACGTACCTGCTGATTTCTATTTTCTAAGTAAGTTTTAAACCATTGCAAAGGAGAACCCCGTACGCCATAAATTTGTAGTTTCTTAATTAAGATTTCATGATTAACACAATCAAAGGCCTTTGCAAAGTCACAAAATACTGAAGTTGTGAAAAGTTTATCATTAAGTGATGTATATATTTCATTAAGAACGGAAAACATTGCGTCACTAGTGCATTTTTTAGGAAGGAAACCATACCCAGGATTTTCGTTTTTTATTTTTATTTTTTATTTTTATTATTTACTTTTTTTGTATGGTAATGTTAAGATTTGTTTAAATTAATCAAATTAACAAACATTTTGTTCAAATATAAAATATTGTTTATACCAGAGTAGTTATTCGCAAATTCTTATTGGCATTTCTATGAGTTTGAATGCTAACATCAGTCATATCCTAAATTTCTGCATTTCTGTGTGGAAAATAATGGTAAATTCAGATGTTGACTACCTACACCACACCAATTATAACACAAATATTGACAGCCTTTCAGAAAATTAAATTTGGTGTTAAATATGCGCTCTGCCAGTGATAAATCTGGCTTCTGTAATTTATAACAAAAGCCTGCAACTCAACTCAATCCGTTGCAATTTATATGTCGGTATTAATAAATAATTTCGTTCGATTAATAATCAGGATTACGGGAATAAATAAATGAATAACGTTATACTGGTAAATCCATACATTTTACATAGATAGTGCTATTGAAAAAAATATTTTTCGTGCAACCGTGCAAGACAATACAAAGGTTTTTATTTTCTATTGAACTGACGATTGCACGAAAAATAGTGTGTGTATCTTGGCCGCGAAACTTTTTAGGGACCTAAAGATTATCCTGCTGAGGCCGTTCATCAGCAATAACCTTTCTTTCGGTACTCTAAAATGCTATTTCGCGGCCTTGGTATACAAATAACTATTAAAGTGTCTGAAAATATTTCAACTTGAATTATTAAAATTCTTCAAATTCAGAGCAAATGGTTAAAAAAAAATTCGCAACAATCACAGTTTTATTTATTACAAATATTACAATTTAAATTTTTTTAAAGCAAATAGAGTTAAAATATTTTAGACTTGTGGATGGTGAAAATTCACTTATGTATGCTCACAAAATTAATTGGAAAGAAAATATTGCCGTTCTGTAATATGCAGATTTAATATCGCTCGATCCACATTCAGTTCATCAAAAAGAAAAATAAAACTGATCATCCAAATCTAAAAACTTCATCATATTTCCTAAATAATTCGAAAATCATCACGGGATTTGGAAAAATGTTTAATTAGTGGAGCTATCAGAAGATCCTTCACAGCCATCGAAGGATTCTTTAGGATTTAGATTTACGTACACAATTTATATGTATATCAGAGCACGCCATAGTAAGAGAGAGGATTCAGTTCCATAGGTTTAATAAATTTAATTTAGAAAAAGATATCGAGGATATTAAATCATATTTGTATAATCAGGTATCCAGATTTGATTTCCATAAAATAATCCATTGTGTTTTAAATAGTTATGAGAAAGAATTCAATTGTACCAAAAATAGACAATTAAGAAAATTTAATAATCTAATTGAAGAAAAAAGTTTTTACAACCTTAGAAATTCAGAACAAAATTTAAATACGGTAATAAATATTTCAAGTAGAGATCTTAATCACACAGAAAATTTATTATTGGCCAAAGGTTTAAATTATTCGGTAACTCCAAAATATGTACCAAAATTTGATATTATTAGTTCTATAGAAAACGCTTCTCAAAATTTACCAACTGACTTAAGCAACGAATACAAGGTACATTGCAAAATTGAATTAGAAAAATCTTACAAATTTAACCTCCGCAGAATTTAAATCAATTAAAAATTTAAAAAATGACAATACAATTAAGATTTTACCGGCAGATAAAGGTAACGCGACGGTTGTCATGAACAAAACAGATTATGATAACAAAATTAACGAAATTATTGAAAACGGTAGCTATTCAAAATTAAATAAAGATCCAACTACTAGTATTGAAAACAAAATTTACAAAACTTTATATAAAAATAAAAAATTCCTAAGTGATAAAGAACGAAGATCTCTTACTTCTCATTATAGTAAACCTCCACATTTTTATGGTTTACCCAAAATTCATAAACAACAAATACCATTAAGACCAATAATAAGTTCTATAAATTCACCTTGTCAAAATTTAGCAAGATTTCTACTTAAAATAATAGATCCGTTATCAGGAAATACTAATTCCTTTATCAAAAATTCAAAACATTTTTTAGAAAAATTATCAAAAATCAAAATTACAAATTCAGATATAATGGTTAGTTTTGATGTAGTCAGTTTATTTCCAAATGTTCCTGTCGATAAAACTCTTAATCTTGTGAGAAAAAAGTTGACAAGTGATAATACATTAATAAATAGAACTAAATTAAGCGTCTCAGCAATTCTAGAATTATTGGAACTATGTATTAAAACTACATATTTTCAATTAAATAGTGATTTTTATCAGCAAAATTTTGGCATGGCAATGGGTTCTCCTTTATCACCAAAATTGTGTGATATTTTCATGGAGAATTTTGAAATGGAAATTGTAAACAAACAAAATTTAAGACCTTCTGTCTGGTTTAGATATGTAGATGATATCTTTGCAATTTGGCAACACGATAGGGAAAATATTGATACATTTTTATATACTATTAATAATTCGGAACCTACTATTAAATTTACAATTGAAATTGAAAATAATAAAAAATTACCGTTTCTTGATGTACTAATACACAATAACAACAATTGTTTTGATACATCAGTTTTTAGAAAAGAAACACATACAAATAGATATCTAAATTTTAATTCAAACCACTCAATTTGTGTTAAACGAGGTATTGTCAAATCTCTTTCCGATAGAGCAAAAACAATTTGTTCAAATGACAATATCTTAAATAATGAATTATCACTTGTTAAATCTGTCTTGATTAAGAACAACTACCCAAGTAAATTTATAAATCGTGAACTTTACCGAGACATCAAAACTAAAGATCAAAATTTAAACCCCCCAATAATTCTTTCAAATATAGTAAAAATCCCTTATATTCCAAAATTATCCGAAAAAATTAGAAGGATTGGCAATAAATTTAATTTAAAAACAGTTTTTCAAACTAATAATACATTAAAATCTTTAATAGTAAATACAAAACCTTTTAATGAAATTCAAAACACAAAAAATTGTATTTACAAAATTCCATGCGAATGTAATAAATTTTATATAGGAGAAACATCTAGACCTTTTCATATTAGACTTAATGAACACCAATCGTACATTAAAAATAAACAATTCGAAAAATCCAAAATATGTGAACACGCATGGGATTCTGGTCATAAAATACAATGGAATTTTTCAACTAGATTATTAAAAGAACCGAATAATTATAACCGCAAAGTTAAAGAAGCAGCATTGATATGCTTAAATAATAACGAATGTGTTTCTAATTGTTCGGTTGATATTTCAAAAATTTGGATACCTATTTTACAAAAAGAGTTAATTGCAAAAAGGATACCCTCTATATCGGGATAGTATCATAAGTTTTTATCTGGTTTTTTCTTATGATAATATTAATAAGAAAACTTCATTTATGACGAAGTATAAATTCTCTTATAATATGCAAATGCGCTATCCTTTCAAAAATTCGTTCCCACAAACGTCACAAAAATATGATTGAAACAGATTTTGACATCTTCAATCTCAAAATCTTATTCTATGTATACTATGTTGATGTCATATTTTTGCAAGATTATCAAGTGTTCTGTTTCGAGTAAATTTATTTATTTTATGTCATTTTGATAACGGCTTTCGATCTGGAAAGCCGGAACGTCAATAAAAAAACTTTTTTAACAACTAAGTGGTTTTAATCCAGTGAAAAGAGAGAGAAATTAAAATACAAACCACAATGAGCTTCCGAAATGAAGTACACAATATAATTAAAATATTCCTATCATCCAAATTTATGACTTAATCTTTTGTTATATGTTTATGTTCATTTAATGAAATAGGCTAAACTAACTGCGTAAATAATAGGCCAGCAGATATAGACATGATTTTTATAAAATTTACCAATAATTACAAAAGTTTTAAAACTTCAGTTGAATGAAGAGTAAGTTCAAATGATATTGTGTCTGATTTTGCAACCTTTTAATAGCGCGAAAAAAATTTTAAAAGTTCTGCAAACTTTCAAAGTTTTGCAAAATAACATTTTACATCATCTGTTAAATTTGCAACCATTCAAACAATACGGAAAGATGTCTTTTATCGAAATCAAATTGTTGTCCCAATTTTTCGAAGAAAATTCCATAAGTTCTGCAAATTTGAAAAAATAACTAAAATAATGTTCTTGAGAAGTGCTGTAATTTGCAACCTCCCCCTTAATACGGAAATGGAGGTAAAACTAAAAAAAAAAACATATTTTCGTATTTGTACTCTACCAAAAAAGCAACTTGGCAACATGGCAGCGACTAAGGCAGACGTGTGTGAAAATGCAATCAACAAGTACAGCCTTTTTTTGTGTTGCACTAATTTGTTCAGCTCTATTCCCAAATCAATGAGTAATCTTAAAACTATTTGTAAATAGTTTCCAAAAAATGTTCCGTTGAAAAAAGACGGTTTCAAATCTCTCTCAAAATATTAGTCGTTGTTGTAATAGTCCAGTCAATGAACGATTAAAAGAGGGGTGTAGAGTACGTGAGCGAACGTGCAAAAACTGAGGGATGTATTTGGAGTAGTTAGGAAATAAATATATTAAAGGTCCCGGAGCGTAGGAGGTGCAAGGTCTGCAGGGGGGCACGGAGAAGGTCACTTTTTTTCGGCTTTTCGCTTATATTTCGAAATATATGCACCATAGCAAAAAAGTCACCCAATATCATAAAATTTACTACAAGATTGTTTAAATTCATTTTTCCTATCTCTTTTGGTTCTAAAGATATTTGCTAGCAAAAAATGTAAAGTTTTGAATAAAGTTTTTTTTACTTCTCGCCCCAAGAGACTCAAACTCAACATTAATTTCTTAAGTAATATTTTTTTAGGTATAGAAGGTTATAACAAAAATTAGAATGTACAGTTTTTTTGCGAATGTAGAAATTTCCTGTAGCTTTTGATTAGTTTAGGTTAAAATAATAAATAAATATATCAATTAAAAGAACGTTAAATCCTCTACAACTTCTGTTATAAAAAGTTTGCTGTAAAACTAAAAGTTTAGCCGCTAAATAATTAAAAAAAACATAAATTAAAAATAGTTTTATCAAAAATATGCATTTTCTTCTAGCAAATGTCTCTAGAACCAGAAGAGATAGGAAAAAATGAATATCTTGTAGTAAATTTTATGATATTTAATTTTGTATTGGATAACTTTTTTGCTACGGTGCATATTTTTCGAGATATAAGCGAAAAGCTAAAAAAAGTGACCTTCTCCGCGCACCTACTACGCTCGGTGACTTTTAGTATATTTATAGTTGCGTTCAAAATAAGTTGAACAAATTATTTTGATCGTTTTAACTTACTGGCCTATTCCTTGAAAAAGAAAGTGTTATCTTATCTGTAGAAAAGTAATGTATAAAAAATGAATGAATAGCATTTAGAAATAAAAATTATAAGTTAAAACGATCAAAACAATTTGTTCAACTTATTTTGAAGGCAACTATACCTCCTAACTACTCCAAATACAGCCCTGAAGTCCGTTTTTGCATGTTCGCTCACGCAATCTACAACCCATTCATTGACTGTACTATAACTGCAATTGGCAGAAGTAATATTAGTAAAAAAATTAAGGTTCGGTTTTTCGTATGGGGTAGCAAAGTTACATATCCACTGAGACCGATATTCTCTTTATTTGCAACCATGATAAAAAACTTTTGTAATTAGGCTTGTGTATATTGAAAATGGCCGCGCTGAGAAAAAGGTTTGATAAATAAATGATTCGTTTTTTGAAATTGTTGCGAATCTACCAGTATATGTTACAGTTTTTTTCCGTTTACTTACCCAATTTGCATAACTTTTGCAAACTCAATGCATGTTGTAAAACATTATTAATAGCGATATTCCTAGTTTGCAGAACTTTTGCAATTTTGAGTGTAAAAATAAAAAAATAAAGCGTTTTTTGTAATTTAAACAATGTTCCGTTCATCGTAGACTTCTGCAAAATTTTATAGTTTGTTTTTATTAATGCACTAATATACCATCGAAGTTTCAAAACTTTTGGAATTAATGTTAATTGATTGTCTATATCTACTGGCCTATAATTGTAGTTATAATTTTAAATTGCTTTACTTGTAATTCATACAAATATTTTGTTAATGTAAGTAATTCAAGCTTACATATTCCTTGGAAAATCCTTTAGAAATTCCGCTATATTTATCAATTATGGTTGGTATTTAAATTGGCATTTAAAAATAGAAAATACTAAAGGAAAATACCCTCTACCATTTATTTAGGGTAATTTTCAAAGCAAGGATTCTTTTCAGGATATTTCAGTAGCATTAATAATTTAAAAAAATAATATCAGTGACCAAAGCTTTCACGTCAGCCTTCTATTATTGTCTAAAGAGCGTTAATCAAAGTGCTTCAATGACAGACCTTCCAGCGAAATAACCGTTTTTCAAATAATAACATTTTTAAAGTAGCCGAGGAAATAATTATTTACGCACAGGATGACTCACCAAGAATGGAATATGCACGCACAGGATGTTAAAGTAAAAATTTCGCATTCATTCTAAAGTTGGATCTAGCTCTCTTTTCCAATTTCAATAATAGCAGGTATATTTATTTCTTCTCTGTACATCTGTTCTAATTACGTTTGGATAAATAAAGAAAAATAGGAAGAATTTATCGAGATATTAAATATTCCAAAGGGGGATGGTTGAAATAAATGAAATTTAAGGATGAGGAATATCAGGAAATTTTATTTAGAAAATTGGATGAGACATTTTAAATCGGTATTAAATGGTGAACATGCAACGAAGGAAGCAAGCGATACAGAGAATCTGTAACCTAATTTAAAAGATGCGGAGTCGCTAGACCGGAAAAGGAGCTCTTGAAGGATATGTTACATAATAATATAGGTTTGAGATAAGGAAGTACAAAAAACATGCACAGATGCTATTCCGATACTGATACATAAGAAATGAGACGTTAATATGAAGGAATAACCGTAATAGAAGTTGACTATCAATATAGGAAACGTCATTATATAAAAAGCATTTAAAGAATGCATTATTAGGGTTACTTATGATCCAAATACAGATTACATTGTATAAGTATCTATATCTAGAAAAATTTTGCGCCTGTGCTAATGGAAGCGTGTCTCAGTGCCACAGGGGCCATGAGAACCACCTCCACGGCCGCAATGGAGGTCATCTTGAACCTACCACCATTACACATATACATACAGGGAGAGGCGAGAGCGGTCACCTACAGACTTATGCAAGGGTCACGACCCATCACCAAACTCCACGGAATGGCATTCTATGGTCCAGAACCCTTCTGCGGTATAGCAAAAACAACAGTAATCAGGAAGTGGGTGGAAAAACATGCCCAAAGCTGATGAGAACATTCCCCAGGACAGAGGCAGCAAAAAGGTTTCTCAAGAAACCATCGCCTACACTCACGGCAGACCTACCAAGCAAGGACAGAAGGTCCGTAAAAGCAATAGTAGGTATGCTTACAGGACGGGGTGATGACCATGACACGGCTACGCTCTACAGGTATACAACCTGACGTAGGATCTGGTCAGTCGAGGTGTAACTTGTGGCATGAGGTCCTTGGAGAGGTCCCACTGCTACAAGCCAACACAGATTCGATTGCACCAAGATATGCCTTTTACAGGCCCTACAGGGTTATAACAAAAAACGTACAAGAGGCTACATTGGCAGCAGGTGCCTTGTGCATCTACACCGATGGGTCTAAAACAAATGAGGGGTCAGGCTGTGGAATTTATTCCAGATCCCTGAATCTCAATATAAAATGGGCAATTGGTTCTAATGCTAGTGTAGCTCAAACAGAGCTCACTGCTATCTCAATCGCCGCAAAAGAGACTACCAGTAGAAACATTACTGGTAATAATATTTACATCCTCACGGACAGCAGACAGGCACTACTAGCTCTGGATAGACCACGGATTACATCAGGTCTAGTACTAGAATGTCACCAGGCCCTGATCGAAGCTTGCAATAACAACGTGGTCACGTTAGCTTGGATCAAAGGTCATGGAAAATCAAAAGGCAACCGTGCAGCTGACTCTTTAGCTAAGAAAGCAGCCTCCCAAAAACTTTTGGGACCTGGCACTTTCATAAGCTTATTGGCATCAGCTGTGGCTGACCTACTGAAGAAACACTCCCTTGACAAGTTTAAGGGTAGATGGGACGACGAAACAGGTTGCAAGCTAGCCAAGGAACTATTACAGTATCCGAACAGCGAAACAGCCAAAAAATACATGACTATGAACAGACAGAACCTGCGCACAGCCACAGGTATCCTGACTGGCCACTGTCATCTACGAAAACACCTCTACAGGATGGGGTTATCTGACACTCCACTGTGTAGAGGATGTGAACAGGAAGACGAGACTGTCGAACACATTCTTTGCGAATGCCCGACACTCTCACAAATGAGACATTTTCTTTTCGGCGAGCGGTGGCTAACACATGCCAACATGAGGGAGCTACCTTCAGGCGACGTCATCGCCTACTTTAAACAAGTAGGCTGGCTGACGAGCTAGAAGGAAGGCTCAACCTCAGAAGGACGCACAGTGGGCCAAATGTGGCCTACGTGCTGTGGGGTGACCCACCCTTCTAGATTTACAGATACAGATACAGATGCTTACAGGACACTGTAAACTCAACAAGCATATGAAAAACATAGGTCTGGCAGAAGAAATCACGTGCAGGTTTTGCCAGACAGAGGAAGAAACCTCAATCCATATTCTATGCGAATGCGATGGAATAGCAAGGACAAGGTTTTCACAGAAGGGAACGGAATACCCAGAGGCAGAGAGCTACGTTGAAGAGCCGCTGTCAGTGATCCTAACCATACTTAAAAGGACGAAGCTCGCGCAAGTCATCTAATTATCAGGTGAAACACAATAGATCTGCAAAGGTCGCAATGGAAATAGGCCGTAGGGTCACCCCTTTTTATATATATTTATCTATGGGAAGATTTTCATAGATAATTTTGAAAGGCTCTTCACATCTCCAGGTCCATCAAAATCATTGAATCATTGAAGTTTGATTGTATGGAATTGTGTTTTAATTCCACGTAACTTTCTCGCAACTCTCCATAACGAATTATCCTATGGATTATCTTCCGAAAGACACTGACTCCATTTTTTATTTTTGTCACTTCTGATTGCTCTAGTGATAATTTTACCTAGTTCTAGGAATTCTATTCTGTTTTCGATTAACCTTCCTCTTTACAACGTCTTTCTTAACGGTTTCTGATGGTTATGTCTATTAAATTTTGTGGTAACTCCTCATAATTGTTACTTTTTGGTACTTTTGTTGTTTTGTCCCTAGTGTCTAGTATTATTTGTTGACTTCAATTTCGAGTTTTTCATTTGTCTATATTATTATTTTTTGTATATTTTTGTTTAGTGAAAGAATATAACCAATCTTACTATATATTTACTAGGCTTGAAGGGTCGATCTTGTCATTTTTAAATTTAAAAAAGACTCTTTTTTAAAAGTATAAATTTAGTGACCTAGAAACAGTTATGATGTGTTAAAAAAAGTGTAGCATCCAAAAAATATGGCCCGAACTTTAAGTTAACCAAAAGCACAAGGTCATACCGCATTGCCAAGGAAAACATTTTTGGCAAGAGCAGTTATGGAATTGACTAACCATACCTTGATGGAAAGGTTACAACTTTGGCTTATTAAAAGACTATTGATTTTACACAAAGATAATGAAGATTTTTTATTGTGGGTTTAGCAATCAAAATATCAACTTTATTTGTGGTTAATAACAACATTTTATTTTAGTAATATATTTTAAAGTGCCCGTATCACGTAGAGATTTGTATATTTCTTTATTAAACTTTAATTTATTGGAGCTTGAGTTTAATATTGTTTCAGATCACAAACCTCCGTTATGTTTTTTACGTTACTTAGCAAACTTTTTAGTAGGTTCGTAAAGAACCAAGTCAAAAAACTTTTCAAATTTAGCAATTGTCTTTATAAACTGTATACAATAGTTTTAATTCAAAAGCACCCAGACTTAATAAAGTTTAGTTACATTGAATCAGCCAAAATTTTGTAGAGACAATAAAACTAAGTATTTTTATTACAAAGTTCTCAATACTCCTCTTTTATAAAAGAGTTGTGGGACAAGTAACGCCCGAAAACCATCGTTAATGAGATGCTGACAAATAAAATTAATTGGGATGGCGTTGAAAAGCTAATGAAAACCATAATCGACACCAAGGAAAGAAATTTAAAAAGAATGAAAAACAGATGACTTCAAAGAAAGCACAGCTTATCACCATATGCAGAATATGAGAAACAAAATGAGAGAGAGAGGGAAAGCTCCCAGAACATCATTATAAAATCTACTTATCCTACGGCAGCCCTAGAGAAGTTCTCCCAGGATTTTTTGTTCTTCTATTTAGTCAGTAATAAATTGTGACATTTTCTGGTGTATTATATTCTTTCAGTCATGACACTGCAGTAAAAACATTTTTAATTATTTTGTTTAATAATCGTTATTTATAAATTTGTTTAAAGGGTTTCGATCAGAAATAAATTAAAATAATTTTGTTACGTTTTGGTTATTTTTACACATATAAATCCATCTTCGAGCTCTAAAAATGTTAAGGGAACAAAATTTTAAGTACCTATTTAAAATTAACTTGGACAAAAACATAGATTTTTTTATTAAAAAGAAGTAGTTGTTAAAACAATACAGGATGGTAAAAACGAAAAAATTTATTGAAGTAGCAGTTTTAGTGTTTTGCTTTGTGTAAGTAATTTTTTCAAGATATTTTTAAAACATATTTTCTCAATAATACAGTATTTCTATGCTGCCTTATTCTGTTTTAGATGTATTGACTCGTTTGTCCTACATTGGTATCCTTGCAATATCTTCAGTTAATTTTGTAAACTGAATTTATTTTTGATTTAAATTTAGTAAAAATATTTTCATGCAGCATTGTCTGGTTTTTCTGTTACTTTTATGTTATATGGAGAGATTTATGTATGAACAAAGTAGGCGCTGCATATCAAGTACCAGACTAGATTTAGGTAAAGAGTATTTTTAAGTTGAATTTAGTATTCCAATAGTAAATTGGCTGGTACGTAGTGTAAGACATGGCTAAGGGTAATGCATCTGAAGCAAAACCAACTTTTCAGAACATGTATCAGCGTCTTTTCAGAAACAGAAAGTTTTGAGATTGTTCTTCTAGTTATACCTCACATCACGGTTGGAACAATTCAGTTAGTAGAAACTATATTAAACGAGATCGACGATAAAAGTAACAAGCAAGTATGGAACATTTTAAACGACTATCAACTTTATTCAATGGGTACAGGTTCTTTTACTGTTTCATAAAGAATTTATTTTTAAAAATTTAAAAAAGGTTTTGTAAAAACCCGAAACAAACCAAAATTTATTCGTAATCGAATTCCTATTTTCATCTTGAAGTTAATTCTACTTAAAAATGACATATTTTTGGAAACTTCAAATCACCAAGTAATAATTTTTACAGGTAGCTCAGTCAAATTGTACACAAGGAGGGTTCTGTTATAATTGTTTTTAGTGTTTTATTTTATTATTTTTGAGGTGCTGAACACAAAACTGAAGTTGTCCAACAAAAATATTTCCGCAAATATGAGAAATCATCAAAAATCAACAAAAAAAATGTTTTTTAGTGATTTTCAGCTTATAAGTTGCTATTGTGGTCACAGTGGTCATGTAGTCAAATAAAGAAGGGAAAATTATCTAAAATTTATCTCTCCCAAAATATTTTTGTACATCGTATGGTTTCCTTGCAAAAGAGAGTTGAAACATCGAGGAACTTCAATAATTTTGGAAAAATAGCAAATAACACCATTCATTTATCGTTTTTATTTTATGTAGGTAAATATTATTCTAAAGGCTAATAAAAAATGTGAATTTATGTATACAAATCCTCTTAGACATGGTTTCCATGATTTCTCCAAGACAGCGTTCCAGTTCTTCTATGCCTACAAATAATCATCGACTAAATTCCAATTTTTGACGACTATGAACAGGAAAATCTGCAAGGGTGTGTGTACGTCATAGACGGAGGATACTTGCTGCACATTGTACAAATTTACTGGCAAGGAAGACACGTCCTTGAACAAATTGAAGTATAAAAGCATACAGAACAACATCCCGTTCTATCGAAGCTGCAGCATAGCAACATTTTTTGAGAGTATAATTTCAAGTACACCAGTGTAGTAATAAAAAAGATCCTGAGCAATGGGATTCTAAGAAAACGAAATGTTTTTATTTTTTTATTTATTTATTTACGGGCCTTGCCCACCTTTAGTTACATAGTTTGAAATACAATTATAATATACCTCAAATAGAGTCAATCTAAGTAATATGACAATTAATTAATCGTAATACACTAACAACAAAAATCATAAATATGAATGTAAATATAACAGGTACAGAATCAAATAAAATAATATAATATTAAGAGTAGGGAATTTAGGTCACAGTAAGTTTTAACATCCTCACAAAATTGGAAAAGCTTGAATTAAAAAATTCTAGACTATCAGCACAAGAATTAGCGATACGTGACACTCTAGGCATGAATGGATTGAGGCCAGTATTAGTTCTCCTGAAGGGCTGATGAAAACTGTTTATTGATCTTGTGCTTCTAATTGGAACTGTCAACAACATGTTAGAAATCAATGAAGGACAGTCAACCATATAATTTATAAGCTTAAAAACAATTTCAGATCTGCCTGGTCTCTTCTAACTCTCAAAGTTGGTAAGGAGAATGTCTCTTGCAATGCTGCAAAATCATAGGAATAGTCATCTACCCGTGGAATATTTGATTTAAATGCCAAGTAGCGAAGAAATTTTCTCTGAACTTGTTCTACTCTGTGAATGTGGCAGACTGAAGAGCAATACTCTAGTAGAGGCCTAACAAGACTACAGTACAATAACCTGATAGCATTAATACTTGAAGACTTTAAGACTTATTTCTTACAAATGCCTGTCAGACCAACTGTGGTTGCAAAAAAGCAGACCTTAACTGTTCTAATATGTGCCTGAACTGCGAGAACAGCTGTAATATCATGCACGTAACAGAAATTAAAGAAGAAACAGAGGATGATCCGGAGTTTCCCGAATCGCTTAAAGGTAAATATGCAAGGATAATTCTATCCCATGGTTTTTTAGTGAACACATTCTATATGTTGTTTCAAGAAAAAATATTTGCTATGATTTTAGTTCACTTATAAAGATTGACCATTATTCTATATAGCAAGTTGATTTTATTAAATTTTTAGGAGTGACAGTAGACCAAAAACTTACCTGGGAAAAATCACTGTAATAATATAACATCTAAACTAAGCAGTATATCAAATACTATTAAACGAGCAAGGTTTGTATGTGTGTGTGTGTATGTGTGTCCAGAGGATCTCGAAATCCACTCGTCAGAATTCAATGAAACTTTCAGGGTAGACTAATTCCTATCTAAATCGACAGAAAATGTAGGTCTCATGTCTGTGAAAATTCGATCTTCCGAGATATTTACAAGAAAAGTTAAGCTTTTAGTTTTATTTCCTAGCAACGGCAACTTGTTTCTATAGTAATATACTATAAAAGAGAGAGGATATAACGTCACATTCCATAGGCGTACTTTGCAAAATAAGTTTCTATAATATAAATAAGGTTACAGCATATAAAATATATATACCCACTTCGTAGATTAAATTTTGAAGTTATATTATTTACAAAAAATAAAAATAAACCTTATGCATCTGACACTTTAACATTGAACGAATTAAATTTAACCAATAAATAACAAGGAGGATTATATGTTGGGATTAAACTGTTTTTAATCTCTTGGCATTAAAAGTAACGCTTCAGTACTTACCTAAACTCAAAGATTAAAAAAAAAGTTAGTTCAAGAACTATCTTTAAAAGTCACTGTCTTCACTAAAACTACTGGTATCACTATAATTGTCTTTTCTGAGATTTATTACTATAGGTTCTATTAAATTATCCATTGATATATCCACTTTCCTAAATGAATTTTCCACATTTTTATCATGACCAATGCATTTTCCCCAATGTTCTCTATTTACATCTGAAACTGCCTTCAAAAACAAATTTCGCACATCAGAAAATTTAAATGTTTTATTGTTTTGAGAAACATAACGTTTTAATAATTGTGACCAGATCAGTTCAATTGAATTTAACTCTGCGTGGTTCGGAGGCAATCTGAGAATTCTAATTCCTTTTTCTCTGGCCATCTCATCTATAATATATTTTTTGAATTTGTTTTTATGTTGCCTTGCTATTACTAATAATTCTGCCTTCAAGGATGTAGGAGGACTGATAATATTTTTAGAATGAAGCCATTTTGAAATATATATTAATACAAAATTCTGAATCAGTTAAAATACATACGATACGGCTATGAATAAATAAAGTCTGACCTATCTGTCAAAAGAACAGGTTTATTAGAGTAAAAACCATGGAAACGAGATTAAATCTAGACAAAAACTATATTAGGCCGATCAGATGTATTAAAATTTAAATTTTAACTACAAATAAGCATTGAAGGATGAGGTAAAAATAAAATTTCTACCTCTTCAATCTGTACTACGTTCTGCAAATTAAATACTGCACTCCTTTCTTCTGTATAGTATAGTAGTAAAAAGGTTTGACTTTATTTAATTTCTGGCGTTTTAATCTGAAAGAATTCAATTTTAAATTTGCCGCTTTATATAAAAAAGGAAAGGTTAATTTGACGGATATAAATAATTTGCTTGTCAAATGACAGCCATCTCATAAATTTAAAGTTGAAAATACAACGTTGCCAATTCAATTTCAGAAATCTAGTTTAGGTAAATATTTATAGGAACGTTGAGTAACACTGGTAAAATGGACACTTGTCAAAATGTGACACCTGTAAAAACGTAACAACTGTTAAAATGTGATACGTGTCAGAATGTAACAACTGTCAAAATGAACAAATGTCAAAATATGACACCTGTCAGAATGTAACAAATGTCAAAATGTCACACGTATCGTACTTTTCTTTATTTATTACAAAGATCTAACCTAAGCTAAAGCTAATCTTTTTTTTTTGGCGGGTGGAAATGCTTTATGCACATCGGGTAAAGGTTCTTCCCTTCCCCGATAGTGTGAGACTACCCCTTACGGCTACTATTTTATTATGCGGACAGTTTTAATATTTAAGTTTTCATTATCATAGAGAGAGAGAGAGAAAAAGAATGAATGCTTGTAC
Organism: Crepidodera aurea; assembly: GCA_949320105.2. NCBI lineage: Eukaryota > Metazoa > Arthropoda > Insecta > Coleoptera > Chrysomelidae > Crepidodera > Crepidodera aurea. The sequence goes on from OX439472.1 coordinate 103,643,712, forward strand.
ACGTGTACTATTAACATAGATTTCAATTTTTTATTTTACAAGAAACTTTAAAGAGACATTTAAAATTCTCTATTTTCATAGTACATTTTAAGGTTGATTGTGACTTTGTATTTTCCAAGAACAAATTGTAATGTAATGTACGAATGAACTATTTTTGAAACTGAACTGCCACACGTCGAGAGTCTGGTCACAGGTTTTTGTGGAGGTTTTTACCCAAGTATGAATATCAGACCTATAATTTTCCTTCACTGCAGATCAATAAATAATAAAATCAATTGAACATAGAGTTTTTCTTATATAGTGATAAATAGAGTGAGCTGAGCGATCTTCTGTTGACGGGACGTTTGCCCTACACGCTGCTGTTGCCCGTCCCGGAAACGGGGCCTGTCCACCGTGACAATTCGCGAAGATCAAGCGTCAGTAGATGTTGCTCTAAAAGGGTGAAATCCCCAAAAACTAGGCAACTTTTAATGCATTTAACTAACCTCTGTGACAAGCAGTTGATAAACGTCAACAACAGCTGCAGCCAATTGAAAATTAACACTGACAGCTTTTTTAATTTTCCCGCCTACTTTCAAGCCAATCGCCAATCAACTTTTTATTTATCTCCCTTTCAGTAGTTCAAGTAGATGTCGCCCACTCCGTGATTTTCGCGAATTAATTAATAATTTGTCATGTTATAAAAATACTTAAATTATATATTCATTGGACTGCTTAAAAATGTAGATTTGAATGTTAAGAGCGAAGCTCGGTGACCAGATATTGTTTTATTATGAGGCAAATAAGAGGTACAGTCTCAATAAAAGTTTTAGATATGGCCTGTTATGGTTTAGTCTACACTACAATCAGATATTGACTTATGTTTTGGGGTAACTCTGGGCATATACAAAACGTTTTTATAGCACAGAAAAAGATTATCAGATGTACGGCGAGAACATTGCAAACCGTTATTTAAGCAATTTGAATTACTTACTCTTCCATGCATGTATATATTGCAATGAAATAATAACCTTGTATGTAGAAGGTAACCAGGTAACAAAAAAAATAAAGATAGTGACAGGGGATTTTGAGAGTTACTGAAAGAAAGGGGATGTCAAAAGGTTTTTTTTGGAAAATTGAGAAAGATTAAAAAGAAAAATTTAAATCCACCACCAACAGAAAGTTGCAATTGATTAATAACAATAACTTATGTTAATATTAAGTTGTATGATATATGGAAGTTTGTAACTACCTAGAAGAGTTCTGTTAATGTACGAGGACGTCTAGATGAGAAGACTAGTTTGATTTGGCTTAGAAGGACTTTCACATACAGGTCAAAGGTACTTGAAACTTTCAGTGTTTAGTATTAGACTATTTTTGTTATTTTTATTGTTCAATATTATATTATAGAGAGTGACTTAGTGTGAATGTTTTGTTAATAATTATATTTGCAATTTTCGGCAATGTTTAATGTTATCATCTGAAATTGTTTAAATAAAATTTATAACTTTTGACATTTCGTATCAATATATCAAATAATAATGGATATTAAAAAGCATGAATCTATGTATGTGAGGAATAATATGGTGCATCAACATAATACAATATTAAACCAAAATTTGCGACTTGTCAGTTGGTCAGGATTGTCATATTTATCAGGGAATATTGTGCTTTAATCATTTCATTGGTAAAATGGGCAATCGTAAATTTAATGAATTTAAAAGAGCGTTATATAATTATTTATTAAATAGTGCTTTCTATTATCTTGAAGAGTACCTCAGAGAAGCTGAATCTATAAATAAACATGTATTTGTTATTTTGTAATTTTGTTTCATTATATTTTAATGTATGTATATAATCTGCACCATACTATTTGTGAACCCACAAGAATAACCAGTACCAGTAGAACCTGTATAGACAACATTGTTACAAATTTTGAGGGTCATTTTGAAGTAACTCTCTTACATTCTTTAATCTCGGACCATACTGCGCAGAAATTTCAATTTTTTTTAGATAATCAAGATGATACAAAAAATACTTTTAGAAACTTTAGTAAAAAAAACCAAAAATCATTTAAAAATTCGTTAAAAGGACAGATTATATAATCTACCAAAAACTGACATTAATTATCAATGGGACTATTTCAAAACTAGAATAATCGAAAAATTTAATCATTATTTCCCTATTAATATTAAAAAAGAAATTACGAAAACTAAAAACAGAAGCTTAAATACAAATAATGAAATTAAAAAATGTAAGAGAGAACTAGATGTTTTATATATAATTAAAAATAGAGATAATAGGTATGATGAAATATACAAACTTAAGAAAAAAGAGTACAATAGGCTACTTCAAGACAATAAAAAACATGGTTACTCAGAAAGACTTAAGAATTCTGACAATAAATCTAAAAGTGCGTGGGCAATAGTAAAAGAAATTAGAGGAACTAAAACAAACAAAAAAGAAATAAACATAGAAGGAGATGCTCTCACAAAATAATTCGCAGCTTTAGAGTTATTGTCAAAATCAGAAAATAGGCCTTACACATCAAATATACCATATTCTAAAAAAACAATTCAACATACAATATTAAACAAAAAAGAACTACTAAAATGCGTAAGGGAACTGAAAAATAAACAAAGTGCAGGACATGATGGAGTATCAATGAGCCTCATTAAATATATTATCGATGTGATAGCCACTCCATTAGTTTACATTATTAATAATTCAATGAATTCTGGTATTTTCCCTGATGAACTTAAAATTGCACTGGTAGTTCCAGTTTACAAAAAAGGTGATGAGTCACAAATCGAGAACTACAGACCTATAAGCATGTTGTCATCTTTCTCCAAAATATTCGAAAAGATCATTGTTTCGCGCATCTTAGAGTTTATGTATTCAACTAATCAATTGAATAATATTCAACATGGGTATCTTAAACATAAATCAACCTTAACAGCTGTTTTCCAATTTACAACTGAAATATTATTAACATTGGAAGAAGGACACATTCCTTTGGGTTTATTCCTGGACTTATCAAAAGCATATGATTCAATAAACTATAATATACTGTTAAGTAAATTGGATTGTTACGGAATTAGAGGATCAATATTAAAGTGGATAGAATCTTACCTATCAAATAGGCAACAAAAAATTAAACTCAAATACCGTAATAATCAAGTAACTTCTGACAGTATTGAGATAGGCCTAGGAATTCCTCAAGGGAGTGTGTTGGGACCAATATTGTTCATACTATATGTTAATAATATAACAGAAATTATTGAGAATCCATGTTGGTGTTCAATAACAACATTTGCGGATGATACAAATATATTGGTGAAAGGTGACAACTTGACTAACTTACAGGACAGATCGAACAAAGTATTTAATAGTAGTATCGATTGGTTCACAAAAAATAAATTAATCATCAATAAAGATAAAACTAACTTGATCATATTTAAAACAAATAGGTCTAAATTAGACATACCAAATGTATATACAATTTATGACACACATATCAGACCACAAGAAAATGTTAAATTTCTAGGAATGATGTTAGATAGTACCCTGTCATGGTCACAACACATTGATTATATTCGTCAAAAGGTATCTAGGTCAACTTACACTTTAATTGTACTTAAAAAATATTTGGACTTTTCAACTTTAAAAATGGTGTATCATGCTGTCATTGAAAGTCATGTTAGATATGGTATTATATTATTTGGAAGCTGCACCGATGTCGGTAAACTATTTATTTGTCAAAAAAGAGCTTTGAGGATAATATTGGGAATGAAAGTGAGAGATTCTTGTAGGAATAAATTTAAACAGAACAAAATACTGACGACTACAGCAATCTTCATACAAGAATCGGTGCTATTTTTCTTCAAGAATCGATCACTTTTTGACAAAAATAAACCTCAAAGTAATTACATAACCAGGTCAATAAATTATGCGTATCCATCCCACAGACTTTCAATGACAGAACATGGGGCATATTACACATGTATCCGTATTTACAATAGTCTTCCTTCAACTTTAAAACATATTGACAATATAAAACAATTAAAAAAGAAGCTATTTGAATTTCTAGTTGAATTAGAACCTTATACGTTAAGTGAATTCTTTAATTTATAGTCGATTTCTGTTTAGATTACAATATTGTATCTTGTTGTTTCTATTGACCCTATTTCGTTTTATGTTATTTGTAACATACTTCTGAAATAAAGTTTTGTTTATTTATTTATTTATTTATTTATGTATCTGTGATTTGTATGATTATTTTTATTTTTATGTGTTTTAATTATATATTTTAGACTAGCAACTGACAAGTCAGATAAGTTTTTTATAAATTGTAATTCCGTCTTTCTAAATGTTTTCTACTGTTGCACTGAATAACCTCTGGAAGTTTGATCCCATAGTTCTGAAACACCCTGTATCTACTGGCCTATAATATTTACCTACATAAAATAAAAAAGATAAATGAATGGTGTTATTTGCTATTTTTCCAAAATTATTGAAATTCCTCGATGTTTCAACTCTCTTTTGCAAGGAAACCTTACGATGTACAACAAATTTTTTGGAGAGACAAATTTTAGATAATTTTCTCTTCTTTATTTTACTACAAGACCACAATAGCTGAAAATCACTAAAAAAACATTTTTTTTTGTGATTTTTGATGATTTCTCATATATGCGGGAAAAATTTTTGTTGGACAACTTCAGATTCGTTTTCAGCACCCCAAAAAACATAAAATAAACCACTAAAAACAATTTTCCACTTTAAACTACCGTTTGACTGAACTGAGGTATGACAGAACTGGAGAAAGTGTCAATACGAAATTCCATTACAATTTTTACTGTGTACTTTAACGATTGACATAATTATGTACAATATAAATGAATATCGACTGCAGCTAATGGTCATATAATTGTAAACGTTCATATAAATACGTATTTAATATTGCAACTTTTCTCACTGTAAAAAAAATAATAAATACATAATTTAAAATAGGCGAGAAGCGACAAATAAAAATATAAAAGCCGCTTCCTAAAACTGGCACAACTTTATAAAAATCGAAATCCTACCACCAACGTACCCATCCGATCAATTCAATGTATTCATTTAATTTTATACATAATAATCGATATAGGAAGGTGAAATATACCGAAAAAGACGAACCGAACCACTAAACAAACTTATCAAATAAAGTTTTAAGTGAACAGCGACATACCGCTTTGGCGCAAACACCACACGCAAAAAGTTCGCACTACCACACTTTCGGAACCGCTACCGGAATCAGTAGACACGGTGGATGATACCGTAGTGGTCATGATAAAATGCGGCTCTACAATGTAACGTTAAGGGGTTGCGAGGTCTATCGAGTTTGTCCGGTTCGTGACGATTACTCATCATAGGCGGGGAAATAGGGGTGGTTGCGGAAGAGTAGGGTAAACTATAAAAAATTGGGGACTAATAGCGACTGCTGTAATTATTTATATATTAAAAATATCCGTTCTAAAAGCCGCCAATTCCAGTCGCGAGATATCCTTTAAAAATTGGAGACTTAAATGCATTAATAATAATAATAATATATAATAATATTGTTTATTTATCAATGTAGTAGAAGTAGCCCAGTTGTCAGAGACTTTGACTTCGCACAAAATGTGATATCGATGAAACTTGGAACTTAAGTACTTGAAAGGGTGTAGAAAACGATAAAAATGTAAATAAAAATTGCGTCGAATGAACGTTGTAAAAAAATGATGATTTTAAAACATAAGATTTATTAAACAAAGAAAATCTTCATCATTTTAATTATATTTAAATCAAAAGTAAAAGTATAATAATGATATATGTACACGGATTTTTTTTGTTATGCCTCTATTAATAGATATCTTCAGTTTTATAAAAACCAGTGAGAATTTTAGAAATTATAACTTCCGGTCAAATTTTCTAGGAGAAAACAAAAAAAAATTAAAAAATAATGGATTTCTGAGAAAGCGTAGTCTTTTCTTTAAAATGCTTTCCTTTTTTTTTCCTATATTTTAGGCAAAGGTACTTTAGTTTTTCCGAACGCCTCGCCTGATAATTTGTTTTCGAATATGCTTTCTTATTTTTAATAATTTTTTATAGTAATACAAATTCTTTTTTAAAATAACTTATAATACAATTTTTAGTAAAATTTTCCGCTCTTTCACGTGGTGCTATTAGTTTTTCGAAAATTTTATTTTTTTCTTCGAGATATAATGGAAAAACCAAATTTTTTATTTTATTTTCGAAATTGTGAAGTTAGCATACAATTTAGAGCAGCAAAGCTTTTTTTATCGTTTTCTAACACCCTTTCAAGTACTTAAGTACCAAGTTTTATCGATATCACATTTTGTGCGAGCTTTTGGTCAATATCATTCTCTGGTATCTGGGTTATAGAGGTACATTTCAGAGTAAGATTAGGAAATAAACAATGAAGACAGCCGCTAAAAGTAGATAACTACTTGTTTGCAGTAATATTAACAAATTGGTAATAGTAACAAACACATAATATAGGATTTTTACAAAAATATGGAGATTAACGAAACTCATGAGGAGGATAATTCCTCCGACTAGTGCTATTTCTCTTATAATTTAACTTATTGATAGTTCAGGTAATAAATGTTTTAGGATCAATAAGGCTATGAATGTAAATCCTGGATTCATTGATAATCCAATTTTTGGATTGTTTTTTGAAAAGCGATAAAGAATTGATGTTTATCAAGTCGTAAGGCAAAGTATAGTATACTCGAGAAGCAACGAAAAAGTAACTTCTTTGAGTAATAGTTTTGGAAACTTGTGAAACTCTAGAAGTAGTATTTCTATTTCTTGTGGAATAATCATGTTGGAGACTCACCAACTCATATTTATGCTTTAGCAAATGACAAAAGAGCTGCCTGATATCGAAGAGCTTAGACTGACTGCACAGAGATTCTGTGGAGTAGGTGAAACCTTTATTTAGCATAATTTTGAGTATCCAATTCTGGGTGACCTCTAATCTTTTTAAATGATTGTTTGTATCTCCGCCCCATGCAACAAGTGCATGATATATAATTTTCAATTGATCTGCACTAAAAGTTTACTAAAGGATACATGAACATTCCACCTCAGGTTAGAGTCTAGATATATCCCCAGATATTTGATTTCTTTCACACGTTGGATTTGAAATTTTTCGCATGAACAGTTATCATTGGTTATTGTTATCTTCTAGAACCATCAATAACTGCTCATGGTCTACAGTATCAAATGCTTTCTGTAGGTCAATAAATACTGCCAAAGTTGGCTCTCCGATATCCAGTGACTTATAAATTTTAGTTGTTAGATATGCTATAGCGTCTTGTGTGGACATATTTTCTCTGAATCCAAATTGCTTTGGCGACAAAATATTATACTTGTTCAAATAGCTAATAATTCTTATCTTTATTATTTTCTCATTACCTGTACCCTTCAAATATATATCAGAAATATGCAGGTACTTCAGTGTGATATAAATTCAAAAAAACCATCGAGCTTAATAAGTTGAAACGCATGTAAGAAATTTATATATATTTTTTGGAAATACTTAAACTTTTAATTCAACTCAAAACTATCCAGACTCAAACAGGCGCAGGCGTTTATATACTTTTATTATACAGTAAACCTACGAAGTTATCCTGATCTCACCTGATGTAAAGAGAAATTACTTCGTATCGTTAATCCAGAGAAGGATGCGGAATTTTGTTGAGTATATTTTAAGGATTTACTCTATTGTTTCTAATATTATTTCTAACCTCATTACTTAGACATTTGGGTTAAAATAAGAATAAATAAATTTCAACGCAAAAAAAATAAGTAGACTTTATTTTGGAGTCCTAATGTGGTCTTAAAAGGTGTCCCTAATTCAAACAGTCTGTTTTGTAGGACTAAAAAAAGAAACATTTTTGTTTTTACGAAAGAAAATTGTAGATTTCGTATTTCGTAATATCGGTATTACACGATCTACATAGAATAAACAATTTGGAAAACTCCGATATTTATTGAAAATAATTACTTGGTCTAGTCCTAAGTAGATCTATCATGTTATAAATAGAAATCTTTTATTTTATCGCACCCAAAAAGGTAAATTAGTTTTATTCATTTTCAAGAACGAAATATAAAATTTTTCTTTCATGTTAATATTATTACTTCTTAATCAAACAAAACTTTACATATAGAGGCTTCAAACAATCGCACATTTTTCATATCAATTTTTGTTATAAATAAATACATATATCTGATATATCTGACGTCAAACAATCGTACGTTTCTTCATCACAAACTTTCTTAGAAATAGATACAGTAATAAATATAGTAATTGTATGTTTTTTATCACAAAGTTTCTTGTAAACAGATAAAAAAATACACATCAAACACTTTGTTACAAATAAAAAAAATTACAAACATTCTGTAATATCTGGCTTCAAACAATCGCATATTTTATTATCACAATTTTTTAACGATATATACAAAAACATTCTGCAATTTTTAGCTCCTAACAATTTCACGTTATTTTAAGTTCCTCAGCACTGTCATCCTTTCTCATATCAACACTGTTAAAGATATTATTTTGATACAATTGAATCTCCAGACTTTTCGATCAATTTTCTACTAACTCTTTTACCAAAACGGCTTTTACAGCATTCTTTTTTTTTCGGATTTGAGGCAGTAATAGATGAAAATTATTGTTATCGTTAGTATCATAATACATGATAATTTAGGAACGTTTAGTCCATTCTGAAACCAATATTAGAATACAAAAGTTCTCTCAAGAATAATTGGCACTTATTTTCCAGCACTTTTGAGAAAGCGTGAATTTTTTTTTGCATTTCCTACATCTTTTTTAGGTACTGTAATTTTACAATGTCTAGGCACATTTGGCATTTATTAAATAATTTTAATTTGGTATGAACATTGGCAGGACATTGTAAGCTGAATCACTGAACAAAAATTAATTTCTTATATCCTGAAATACTTGCGTTAATATTTCAAATAGCTTTCACAGCACTCAGTTTTGAAACATGTGGAAATTTTATCCTGAAAATAATACTCTCTTAACTTTCGGAGTACATAGTTACTTTTATAACATTGTGGGGTAAAAATTATCCAATTTTGAAATGAAAGAATATATTTTTTTCTATTTTAAATTTTATTTTTTAAATTTTTTAAACGTATCAATCATTTAGACGTCTTCCGGTCTACGATAAAAAGCGCCTCTTTTTCGTTCTATTACTTTTAGTAATTCTGGATTTTGCCAAACTTCTACCTTGTTAGAAACACTAGACGAAATAAAAGCAACTGGTACTATATCTGTAGATTTTTTATGCCATTCTAAAGCATCTCTAACACCAATGCATTTTTCGGAAATTTTTTCTTCTGATTCTTCTACAGATAATGTATTATTATACAAGGGCGTCGCCATAGAGGGGCAGGGGGAGCAACACGTTTTCAAAAACTTGAACGATTTCGTCAACAAAGTGACTAACGAATTCGCAAAGAACCCTAGAAGATTATGTTTCAATTGATTTTCTATATAGATATTTTGTTCGTTTTCTAATTTTTTTATTAAAACTTTTCTGCCGACGCACTTGTTATTATACAGGATGTCCCAGTACTAATAGAGAAAAAAGTCAGAAGTGTACAGTTGAAGGCTAATAGTTATTTGTGTAACTAGTGCAAAAAGTGTATATTTCTTGCACGATGCATGAAGCTTGCAGCTCGAGACGAAGTCGAGAGCTACAATCATGCTGACAACATTTTTTCTACGATCAAAAATAATATATAACTATAAGACTATAAGGCCGATGGCTTTAGTATCTTCGATTTTTCTTTCAAATACGCACTAATGTTCTTAACACCAGTCTGTAAAGCGTTTATAACAAATTTCATAATTTTTTTTGGATTTTTCGGGTAATAAATCTGCTGTGGATTCATTTGCTGTTTGAATTAAATCTGGAGGAGTACAAATATATTCTTCTTCACTATTCGAATCAGACATTTTTAATAGCTAACAAAATATTAAAATTATAAATTGACAACTTGAGAAGAATTACGTGAACTGCCACTGTCAGACGCCATCCATAGCTAACTATGAATATGCTTTCGTTAGTAACAAGATTTGGGTTAATCAAAACTACAGTAAAAAATGTTTCTTTTTAATATCAAACAATAATGGTTTTAATAACATTTAATGGTACCTACAGTTACCACGTTTACAAGTATACTCAAATTACATGGAAAAAATGTTTTCTTCAGGTGGAACTCCTAATTACAGAGTACCAAAGCACTTTGTTGCACTAGTGCAACAAAGTAAAACTTTTAACACAGTTGAGAGTGCAAAAAGTAATAACTTTTTGCACGATCGTAAAAAAATAATATTACTACTTCATATAAAGTTTTATTTCCTTTCTGAATTCCTTGTATTTTTATAAAATTATAAGTAGATTAGGAAAATATGTGGATATCAGGGGACGGATTATTCCTAATGATCCCAATTTTCTACAGGGATAATTTTTATTATTGTTGTAGTTATATCGTGTCTCCGCCAATGTTACTCGCACGGCCGTGTTGAGTATAAATCTATTTTGTTTCCCAAATTCGTATATTTTATAGAATATGTATGATAAAGATGGAGTCTGGAATGGTGCCAAGTAGCTCCCGCTGATATTTTGGCGCATTTTGGGCTGATTGTAAATTGGTCCGAGGCTTTGCCAGTTTCTAGCTAGCCAAAACGGCGCCTTTATTTTTTATGTTTTCAAGGGTAACGCCAATCAACCGTTTCAATAATACAGTTAAATCCATATGCGGCAAAATTTTAAGGAACGGGAATTTCTGGAGAAAGAATTGGACTTTATTTTGTGATTGGGAAAGGAACGTTAGCGAGTGGAGATAAAAGTTTTAACGCTTACATTAAATTACGTTCTTTTAAAGAATACATTCTTTGCCATTTTTGATATATAGAGGGTGTTACAGAATTTTTAGGGCATGCAAAAATAGAGTGAATGGTTCACACTATAAACAAATGCTTTTGGATAAGTCTTATATTCTAATCTTAATTTTATTGAAGTATTATATCAATTTTAACATTGGTTTCTTTATTGTTTTAGCTTTTTTCCCCTATATTTCAAATTTTTACTGATGATGAATACTACTGTATTCGAAAACATGTTCTACTACTTGTAACAGTTTTAGTATCTGACTTTAACTGGTTTTAAGGAGGGTTTAAAAATTCTTATAATATATTTGTGGAGACGACTTTGAGTTTTATTTTGGTTGATCTAACTGAAACTCGGGTCTTCAGGTCAATTTTTTCAAATATCTTCGGAACGCCGCATTTAAAAAATATGAAACTTGGCAGGATTAGTAAACTTTACGTGGCGATTCTCCTGGTGTTAATTAAATTTTTCTAACACGGTCAACAGGAATTTTTTAGGCCAGGAAGAAAAATTAAAATCGCATATTGACATATTGACATATTGACCTCCAACGTGTAAATATATTGTGGCATAGTGGAATATTACAATAAAACTTACAAAACTATTAATTTTTATTTGAATCTTGAAACACTTATCTTACTAATGAAAATGCTTTATAGTCAAGATTTTATTATTCTATAGATTAGCACTAGACTTATTTTTTTTTTTTAAATTATAGTTTTAAATTTTTTTTTTATTGAAATAAGAAAAGGGGTATTAGCCAGGACTATGTCATATCCTTTGAAGTATCACCCAAGGGCGGCTCCAGCCCAGGAGGGGGGGGGGCAACGTCGTTTAAAAAAAGTTTAATATTTTGGGTTTGTTGATGTAAATGGGCCTAGAATCTACAAAAAAAATTAAAAAAAATTAAAATTTGGTTTACGCAGAATGAATTTTGTATAAGAAACGATTCGTCATATCAAAATTAGCGAAAAAATGTTTGGGTCATTTTTGAGCGAAAAAGTGAGTTTTTTAGGATATAAGTGGTCCTACAATCTACAAAAAAAATTCAAAAAAATTAAAATTTGGTTTACGCAGAATGAATTTTGTAAAACAAACGATTGATAATATCAAAATTACCAAAAAAAATTTATTGGGCCATTTTTGAGTGAAAAAGTGAGTTTTTTAGGATATAAGTGGTCCCAAAATCTACAAAAAAAATTCAAAAAAATTAAAATTTGGATTGCGCCGAATGAATTTTGTCTAAGAAACGTTTGGTAATATCAAAATTGCCGAAAAAATGTTTGGGCCATTTTTGAGCGAAAAAGTGTTTTTTTAGGATATAAATGGTCCTAAAATCTACAAAAAAATTCAAAAAAATTTAAACTTGGTTTATGCAGAATGAATTATGTATAAGAAACGATTGGCAATATCAAAAGTGAGTTTTTTAGGATATAAGTGGTCCTACAATCTACAAAAAAAATTCAAAAAAATTAAAATTTGGTTTACGCAGAATGAATTTTGTAAAACAAACGATTGATAATATCAAAATTACCAAAAAAAATTTTTTGGGCCATTTTTGAGTGAAAAAGTGAGTTTTTTAGGATATAAGTGGTCCCAAAACCTACAAAAAAAATTCAAAAAAATTAAAATTTGGATTGCGCCGAATGAATTTTGTCTAAGAAACGTTTGGTAATATCAAAATTGCCGAAAAAATGTTTGGGCCATTTTTGAGCGAAAAAGTGTTTTTTTAGGATATAAATGGTCCTAAAATCTACAAAAAAATTCAAAAAAATTTAAACTTGGTTTACGCAGAATGAATTATGTATAAGAAACGATTGGCAATATCAAAATTACCGGAAAAAATGTTTGGGCCATTTTTGAGCGAAAAAGTGAGTTTTTTTAGGATATAAATGGTCCTAAAATCTACAAAAAAATTAAAATTTGGATTGCGCCGAATGAATTTTGTCTAAGAAACGATTGACAATGTCACAATTACAGAAAAAAAAATGTTTGGGCCATTTTTGAGGAAAAAAATGAGTGTTTTTGGGATATAAACGGAGCTAGTATCTACAAAAAAAATTAAAAAAAATTAAAATTTGGTTTACGCAGAATAAATTTTGTATAAGAGACGATTGGCAATATCAAAATTGCCGAAAAAATGTTTGGGTCATTTTTGAGCGAAAAAGTGAGTTTTTTAGGATATAAGTGGTCCTACAATCTACAAAAAAAATTCAAAAAAATTAAAATTTGGTTTACGCAGAATGAATTTTGTAAAACAAACGATTGATAATATCAAAATTACCAAAAAAAATTTTTTGGGCCATTTATGAGTGAAAAAGTGAGTTTTTTAGGATATAAGTGGTCCCAAAACCTACAAAAAAAATTCAAAAAAATTAAAATTTGGATTGCGCCGAATGAATTTTGTCTAAGAAACGTTTGGTAATATCAAAATTGCCGAAAAAATGTTTGGGCCATTTTTGAGCGAAAAAGTGTTTTTTTAGGATATAAATGGTCCTAAAATCTACAAAAAAATTCAAAAAAATTTAAACTTGGTTTACGCAGAATGAATTATGTATAAGAAACGATTGGCAATATCAAAATTACCGGAAAAAATGTTTGGGCCATTTTTGAGCGAAAAAGTGAGTTTTTTAGGATATAAGTGGTCCCAAAACCTACAAAAAAATTAAAATTTGGATTGCGCCGAATGAATTTTGTCTAAGAAACGATTGACAATGTCACAATTACAGAAAAAAAAATGTTTGGGCCATTTTTGAGGAAAAAAATGAGTGTTTTTGGGATATAAACGGAGCTAGTATCTACAAAAAAAATTAAAATTTGGTTTACGCAGAATGAATTTTGTATAAGAAACGATTCGCCATATCAAAATTAGCGAAAAAATGTACGGACAATTTTTGAGCGAAAAAGTGAGTTTCTTAGGATATAAATGAACCTAGAATTTACAAAAAAAATTCAAAAAAATTAAAATTTGGATTACGCTGAATGAATTTTGTATAAGAAACTATTGGCAATGTGAAAATTACCGAAAAAAAATGTTTGGGCCATTTTTGAGGGAAAAAATAAGTTTTTTTGGATATAAATGGACCAAGAATCTACAAAAAAATTAAAATTTGGTTTACGCAGAATAAATTTTGTATAAGAAACGATTGGCAATATCAAAATTGCCGAAAAAATGTTTGGGTCATTTTTCAGCGAAAAAGTGAGTTTTTTAGGATATAAGTGGTCCTACAATCTACAAAAAAAATTCAAAAAAATTAAAATTTGGTTTACGCAGAATGAATTTTGTAAAACAAACGATTGATAATATCAAAATTACCAAAAAAAATTTTTTGGGCCATTTTTGAGTGAAAAAGTGAGTTTTTTAGGATATAAGTGGTCCCAAAACCTACAAAAAAAATTCAAAAAAATTAAAATTTGGATTGCGCCGAATGAATTTTGTCTAAGAAACGTTTGGTAATATCAAAATTGCCGAAAAAATGTTTGGGCCATTTTTGAGCGAAAAAGTGTTTTTTTAGGATATAAATGGTCCTAAAATCTACAAAAAAATTCAAAAAAATTTAAACTTGGTTTATGCAGAATGAATTATGTATAAGAAACGATTGGCAATATCAAAAGTGAGTTTTTTAGGATATAAGTGGTCCTACAATCTACAAAAAAAATTCAAAAAAATTAAAATTTGGTTTACGCAGAATGAATTTTGTAAAACAAACGATTGATAATATCAAAATTACCAAAAAAAATTTTTTGGGCCATTTTTGAGTGAAAAAGTGAGTTTTTTAGGATATAAGTGGTCCCAAAACCTACAAAAAAAATTCAAAAAAATTAAAATTTGGATTGCGCCGAATGAATTTTGTCTAAGAAACGTTTGGTAATATCAAAATTGCCGAAAAAATGTTTGGGCCATTTTTGAGCGAAAAAGTGTTTTTTTAGGATATAAATGGTCCTAAAATCTACAAAAAAATGTCACAATTACAGAAAAAAAAATGTTTGGGCCATTTTTGAGGAAAAAAATGAGTGTTTTTGGGATATAAACGGAGCTAGTATCTACAAAAAAAAATCAAAAAAATTAAAATTTGGTTTACGCAGAATAAATTTTGTATAAGAAACGATTGGCAATATCAAAATTGCCGAAAAAAATGTTTGGGCTATTTTTGAGCGAAAAAGTGAGTTTTTTAGGTTATAAATGGACCTAGAATCTACAAAAAATTTCAAAAAAATTTAAACTTGGTTTATGCAGAATGAATTATGTATAAGAAACGATTGGCAATATCAAAAGTGAGTTTTTTAGGATATAAGTGGTCCTACAATCTACAAAAAAAATTCAAAAAAATTAAAATTTGGTTTACGCAGAATGAATTTTGTAAAACAAACGATTGATAATATCAAAATTACCAAAAAAAATTTTTTGGGCCATTTTTGAGTGAAAAAGTGAGTTTTTTAGGATATAAGTGGTCCCAAAACCTACAAAAAAAATTCAAAAAAATTAAAATTTGGATTGCGCCGAATGAATTTTGTCTAAGAAACGTTTGGTAATATCAAAATTGCCGAAAAAATGTTTGGGCCATTTTTGAGCGAAAAAGTGTTTTTTTAGGATATAAATGGTCCTAAAATCTACAAAAAAATTCAAAAAAATTTAAACTTGGTTTACGCAGAATGAATTATGTATAAGAAACGATTGGCAATATCAAAATTACCGGAAAAAATGTTTGGGCCATTTTTGAGCGAAAAAGTGAGTTTTTTTAGGATATAAATGGTCCTAAAATCTACAAAAAAATTAAAATTTGGATTGCGCCGAATGAATTTTGTCTAAGAAACGATTGACAATGTCACAATTACAGAAAAAAAAATGTTTGGGCCATTTTTGAGGAAAAAAATGAGTGTTTTTGGGATATAAACGGAGCTAGTATCTACAAAAAAAATTAAAAAAAATTAAAATTTGGTTTACGCAGAATAAATTTTGTATAAGAGACGATTGGCAATATCAAAATTGCCGAAAAAATGTTTGGGTCATTTTTGAGCGAAAAAGTGAGTTTTTTAGGATATAAGTGGTCCTACAATCTACAAAAAAAATTCAAAAAAATTAAAATTTGGTTTACGCAGAATGAATTTTGTAAAACAAACGATTGATAATATCAAAATTACCAAAAAAAATTTTTTGGGCCATTTATGAGTGAAAAAGTGAGTTTTTTAGGATATAAGTGGTCCCAAAACCTACAAAAAAAATTCAAAAAAATTAAAATTTGGATTGCGCCGAATGAATTTTGTCTAAGAAACGTTTGGTAATATCAAAATTGCCGAAAAAATGTTTGGGCCATTTTTGAGCGAAAAAGTGTTTTTTTAGGATATAAATGGTCCTAAAATCTACAAAAAAATTCAAAAAAATTTAAACTTGGTTTACGCAGAATGAATTATGTATAAGAAACGATTGGCAATATCAAAATTACCGGAAAAAATGTTTGGGCCATTTTTGAGCGAAAAAGTGAGTTTTTTAGGATATAAGTGGTCCCAAAACCTACAAAAAAATTAAAATTTGGATTGCGCCGAATGAATTTTGTCTAAGAAACGATTGACAATGTCACAATTACAGAAAAAAAAATGTTTGGGCCATTTTTGAGGAAAAAAATGAGTGTTTTTGGGATATAAACGGAGCTAGTATCTACAAAAAAAATTAAAATTTGGTTTACGCAGAATGAATTTTGTATAAGAAACGATTCGCCATATCAAAATTAGCGAAAAAATGTACGGACAATTTTTGAGCGAAAAAGTGAGTTTCTTAGGATATAAATGAACCTAGAATTTACAAAAAAAATTCAAAAAAATTAAAATTTGGATTACGCTGAATGAATTTTGTATAAGAAACTATTGGCAATGTGAAAATTACCGAAAAAAAATGTTTGGGCCATTTTTGAGGGAAAAAATAAGTTTTTTTGGATATAAATGGACCAAGAATCTACAAAAAAATTAAAATTTGGTTTACGCAGAATAAATTTTGTATAAGAAACGATTGGCAATATCAAAATTGCCGAAAAAATGTTTGGGTCATTTTTCAGCGAAAAAGTGAGTTTTTTAGGATATAAGTGGTCCTACAATCTACAAAAAAAATTCAAAAAAATTAAAATTTGGTTTACGCAGAATGAATTTTGTAAAACAAACGATTGATAATATCAAAATTACCAAAAAAAATTTTTTGGGCCATTTTTGAGTGAAAAAGTGAGTTTTTTAGGATATAAGTGGTCCCAAAACCTACAAAAAAAATTCAAAAAAATTAAAATTTGGATTGCGCCGAATGAATTTTGTCTAAGAAACGTTTGGTAATATCAAAATTGCCGAAAAAATGTTTGGGCCATTTTTGAGCGAAAAAGTGTTTTTTTAGGATATAAATGGTCCTAAAATCTACAAAAAAATTCAAAAAAATTTAAACTTGGTTTATGCAGAATGAATTATGTATAAGAAACGATTGGCAATATCAAAAGTGAGTTTTTTAGGATATAAGTGGTCCTACAATCTACAAAAAAAATTCAAAAAAATTAAAATTTGGTTTACGCAGAATGAATTTTGTAAAACAAACGATTGATAATATCAAAATTACCAAAAAAAATTTTTTGGGCCATTTTTGAGTGAAAAAGTGAGTTTTTTAGGATATAAGTGGTCCCAAAACCTACAAAAAAAATTCAAAAAAATTAAAATTTGGATTGCGCCGAATGAATTTTGTCTAAGAAACGTTTGGTAATATCAAAATTGCCGAAAAAATGTTTGGGCCATTTTTGAGCGAAAAAGTGTTTTTTTAGGATATAAATGGTCCTAAAATCTACAAAAAAATGTCACAATTACAGAAAAAAAAATGTTTGGGCCATTTTTGAGGAAAAAAATGAGTGTTTTTGGGATATAAACGGAGCTAGTATCTACAAAAAAAAATCAAAAAAATTAAAATTTGGTTTACGCAGAATAAATTTTGTATAAGAAACGATTGGCAATATCAAAATTGCCGAAAAAAATGTTTGGGCTATTTTTGAGCGAAAAAGTGAGTTTTTTAGGTTATAAATGGACCTAGAATCTACAAAAAATTTCAAAAAAATTAAAATTTGGTTTACGCAGATATGAGAAATATCCTCTCATTGACGGACTTCTGGGGGGGGGGGGGGGGGGGCAATTGCCCCATTGCTAGAACACATGGATTATATATTTTTACGTTACCCTATTTATAACTGTTTAAAGGCTTCAGTACCTGTAAATATAATTCCTACAATTTTTAGTTTTCTAAAGCTTCAGATATGTATTGATAATTCATTTATCCTTTGTTTACATTTTTAGTCTAATTCGCTCGCTTTTGTATGAATTTGAAGCAATAAGGATTTATTTATATTTTTCTATTATACAATAAGATGATACTTAGTTATACCGCGGTAATAGTAATGATTTTTATTTATATAGATTCTTTTCTCATATTGATTTGTTAAAATTTTCAATAAAAAGAAATGTAGCAAAAGTAAAATAAAAATGTTTGTGAAATAGTGCAATCATTTTTGGAAGAGTCTCGGGGTCCGCAAATATAAATTAAAGGGGAAATTTTGTAAGTGAGGTTGACTTCCATGAGAATTGAAAATATTTGTGGCAAAACTAACAACATCAAATACAAATGCATTTAGCATTTAAACGGGATAGTTTAGAGAGCCCTTTTATGTACCCACATCAAACTTGAGTCACACCTCACACTTGGCTGAATGCTACCAATGCAAAACCATTTTTTCTTTCATATATAAGCTTTACAGTAGAAATCAACTTCCTTATTATAAATCGTACAATTCATGAGTTCACAACTTTTAGGTAAATCGCTAGACTGAACTTTGTAGTATAAAACTTCAACCACCAATACATGATTGTTAAAAATTGCAAGCAATATTTTTTTGCCTTGAAACTAATGTCTATGCCTTTAGGCCTGCTCCTTTTTTAAATTTCAATAGTAACTTAATAATTGATAAATCTACATTTTTTGAGAGAACATCTTCTATCACTTGAGATTGAGCATTTTGAATTTGAATATCCTTATCGCTCATCTGTGTATTAAAGATTATATTTTCGTTTTCGCTATATTCATCAGAAAATGTTGCATTTAATGAAGTAGAAAACGATGATATACATCACATATTCACATAGGTTATGTTTCGCCCATCTCCCGCCGCCAGGTAACCACAGGTGCGGATCCCGATTGTTAGCAAATCATGGTCCGCAAATTGCCCATTCATTTTGTATTAATTAGTAATACTCTTCTTTTTTTTTTTTGGAAAATGATCAAAATTTCATACACTGTACCAAATTACGAATGAAGAAATTTTGTATAAAACACGATATGTCAAAAATCGTCGAAATGCATTCCCTTTAAAATGCTAGTTTGGTTAAAACCCCAAAAAACCTTTTATTAATTATTCTCAAATGGAGCCCTTAAAATGAAAGCTGTCGAATCCATTAATAAGATCCTTCAAACACAAAAGATTGGGAAAAGGCAAATTCACTGTGTACTCAGATTGAGTGAGAAGGGATTAGAAAATAAATTTTGTGCATGGTCACGCATTGGTTTTCCATGTCCAGTTTCAAAGGAAATAGAAAAATGGTGAATCCATTTTAAAGATATCAACGAGAAATAAGTTATGTTAAAAGCCCATTCAAACTATTTTAAGAAGATTTTAATGACTAGTGTTTCAATGACTTAAAATGGAAATTTGGACACCGGCAATAACTGTTTATCCTTCCCTAGTTTTCGGATGTTAAATAAGTGAACTGTATTAAATAGATTTAGTAGTTTTTTCAGTAAAACAGGAACAGTACATATATATTTTTCAGTTACAGCTTTACCAATTTATTGCCTTCTCCTTTTTTTCTGTTAATAATCACCTAAATGGTTAAATGCTTTAACTTGCTTCCCTATTTTTTCTATTTTGAGTTTATTTCACATGGTTTTGTTGTCTAATATTTTGTTTTTTGTTCGTTTTTTCATTAATTTTCCCTCAATTGCTTTTAGTGCTTCTATTAACTGATTGTTATTTCTTGTCCTTTCATTTTCAGTTTTCAATCTACCGCCTTTATCAACTTTTTCCAAAAATTTGATTAAATCACGTTGTTGACAGTGGATTTCCTTAACTGAAACTTTCCGATTTTTTGTTACTTTGTAGTTCTAGATGTGCTGCCATCTATGATTAGAAGAGAGTATTGACAATTATTAAAAGCAAAAAATTCCCGGTGTATTGGGGTTGCATACACAATTTGCATTGTGTGTTGCAAAGCTTTTATTTGACTGATTCTAGTCAAAATGTCGCTCTCTTCTTTCGTATCCCTTTCAGAAATTAATACAAAGTTAGAAAACGAGTAAGGAATTTAATTTATCAGATTCGACATCCTAAGACCGGTTTCTGCCTTTCGGCTTCGTCAGTTAGGCTTTTCGAATCCAATAAATAAAATTCCAAACTCGTACAAGTCAGTAGCTATATCCGCTATAAGATAAAATTTTTAGATGTGCTGCCATCTATAATTAGAAGAGAGTATTGACAATTATTAAAAGCAAAAAATTCCCGGTGTATTGGGGTTGCATACACAATTTGCATTGTGTGTTGCAAAGCTTTTATTTGACTGATTCTAGTCAAAATGTCACTCTCTTCTTTCGTATCTCTTTCAGAGATTAATACAAAGTTAGAAAACGAGTAAGGAATTTAATTTATCAGATTCGACATCCTAAGACCGGTTTCTGCCTTTTGGTCTTAGGATGTCGAATCTGATAAATTAAATTCCTTACTCGTTTTCTAACTTTGTATTAATCTCTGAAAGGGATACGAAAGAAGAGAGTGACATTTTGACTAGAATCAGTCAAATAAAAGCTTTGCAACACACAATGCAAATTGTGTATGCAACCCCAATACACCGGGAATATTTTGCTTTTAATAATTGTCAATACTCTCTTCTAATCATAGATGGCAGCACATCTAAAAATTTTATCTTATAGCGGATATACTTGTACGAGTTTGGAATTTTATTTATTGGATTCGAAAAGCCTAACTGACGAAGCCGAAAGGCAGAAACCGGTCTTAGGATGTCGAATCTGATAAATTAAATTCCTTACTCGTTTTCTAACTTTGTATTAATCTCTGAAAGGGATACGAAAGAAGAGAGTGACATTTTGACTAGAATCAGTCAAATAAAAGCTTTGCAACACACAATGCAAATTGTGTATGCAACCCCAATACACCGGGAATTTTTTGCTTTTAATAATTGTCAATACTCTCTTCTAATCATAGATGGCAGCACATCTAAAAATTTTATCTTATAGCGGATATAGCTATTGACTTGTACGAGTTTGGAATTTTATTTATTGGATTCGAAAAGCCTAACTGACGAAGCCGAATCTGATAAATTAAATTCCTTACTCGTTTTCTAACTTTGTAGTTCTAGTTCTTTAATGTAAATTATCTGTATCAACTGTGTCGTACTCTTTCCTAAAGTATATAAAAGTTTCTTATATGGTCATTTTTTGATTCATCACCGACTTCTTCTTTCGGGATATTAGTTTTGAATATTTGGCTGCGGGCGCATTTTCCAATGAGTCATCCTTCTAAATTACGCTACCTTAGGATACTTACTTTACTTGATCTAGTGACCGTAATAAACTACCCTGTTTAACGAATGACGTACGACATCTGCAGTTGTACATACATAGTATACGTTTTCTGATATCGATTGTTGATATTAATTTATTTAGAGTATCATGCGTAACAGAGCCAGATACTTCGGTTGTTGGTAAAATAAGCTTGTCGCGCCGCATAGTCGATTTTTATGAATGATTTCACTTCGTGTGAGGTCGTCAAAACGAGTAGAATTTTTACTTTTAAAACATTTGCTCTTCAATAATAAATGTCTAACTTCAAACCTAACAGATTTATTAGAAACCTGCCCATTTGGGAACTTTTTGTCAGGCAACTCTCTTTCCTGGTATGCTTTCAATACAAGTGTGCACTAGCGACTAGCGACCCGATAGCGTGACAACTTTTTAGTTGGTTCTACCTTGCTTCTGCTCGAGAAGGCTCAAGGCCGGCGACAGGAGACAAAAAGTTGCCGGACAAAAAGTTCCCAGTGAGCCAAACTGATTTGATTATAAAAATATCATTTGAAGAAATTGCGCATAAAAATATGATGGATTTTAGTACGGGCAAATAGCGTTTTTAACATAACGGAGATCGTTCTATTGGAAAACAATTGAGGTACTGAATGGAGTACTAATTGTTCTAGGAACGCTGAACTTTTCTCAACCGGTAAAGGGATAAAATATCACTTTAAGCGATCATGTGATTTGTAACTAATAACTTAGACAACAAATATTAAAAAATACTTAAAAAGAGTATGATTTAATAAATAATTTAATTGATTTTGAAAGTGCTTTTTTTATTTTCTGTTAAAATAGAATTTTTAACAACTTAGTAGGATAAATGCCCCGAAAACGAAATAAAATAATAAGTGCGTACATGGAATTGTTGTCACCCGAAATTGTGTTTTTTGAGAATTAATTTACCCCGACGCAGATCAAAAATCCTGAAGTATTTGTTCAAACCAATATAATTGTCGAAAACATACATTACTCAGTACTTACGGTATTTTGACGTAACCGAAACATAACTGCTTTACTTACCTGTAAAAAAAAAATTAAAATTAGGAAATAAACATTTTTGATTCATATAAAATTACAATTTTTTTGAAAAAGTCCACTATTCTAACTAAAAGTTTTTTAACTGTGTCTCTAGATATGAATAAGCGTTAGTGCTTCGCGCTTCATTTTCTTGCTAGTTTTTTCAGTTTTTTTCTTGCTATAATTGACATTGTAATAATTGTAAGTGTTAGGATATAAATGTGTCCCTAATTCATAAAGATGGTTAGAACAGGCATTCTAAAATACTATAACTACTAATCGTCTTTTCATTATATAATATCTGCAGCGCACTGAGTATATA
The DNA here is from genome assembly GCA_949320105.2 of Crepidodera aurea. Classification (NCBI taxonomy): domain Eukaryota; kingdom Metazoa; phylum Arthropoda; class Insecta; order Coleoptera; family Chrysomelidae; genus Crepidodera; species Crepidodera aurea. The sequence goes on from OX439472.1 coordinate 103,666,654, forward strand.
ATTTAAGTATATTTATAACATGACAAATTATTAATTAATTCGCGAAAATCACGGAGTGGGCGACATCTACTTGAACTACTGAAAGGGAGATAAATAAACAAAAGATCGCTCAGCTCACTCTATTTATCAGTATATAAGAAAAACTCTATGTTCAATTGATTTTATTATTTATTGATCTGCAGTGAAGGAAAATTATAGGTCTGATATTCATACTTGGGTAAAAACCTCCACAAAAACCTGTGACCAGACTCTCGACGTGTGGCAGATATTGATATCATATTTTTTTAAAAGTTTTTCAGTTACAAAAATAGTTCATTCGTACATTACATTACAATTTGTTCTTGGAAAATACAAAGTCACAATCAACCTTAAAATGTACTATGAACAGTTGGCACGTTTTGACAGGTGTCACATTTTGACAAGTGTCCATTTTAACTGTTACTCAATGTTCCTATAAATATTTACCTAAACTCATGATTTCTGAAATTGAATTTGCAACGTTGTATTTTCAACTTTGAATTTATGAGATGGCTGAACCTTTCCTTTTTTATACTTTTCAGGTTTATTCTGGTTATAAATTGCTACTTGGGCATTTGTTGAAAAGTTATGTATGCGTTTGTACTGGAATAATATGTTAAATAACCGTTTCAACGCACTGAATTTGTTTGTCTTGGGAGTGAGTATCCCAACATATATTTTTTCATAAAAAAATGTAAAAAATATTTTTCCGCGCAAAAATTTCTATTGCTAAGTATATTGATTTTAACATGTTTTATAGCATCTGTGAAAATTTCATGAAAATCCCAGTCGGCCCCATTTTCTTAACGTTTACCCAGAGATGTACGTGTCAGTAGTTGTCAAAATTTGTAGGTCATTATGGATAAAAAGCGGCAAATGTAAAATCGAATTCTTTCAGATTTAAACGCCAGAAATTAAATAAAGTCAAACCTTTTTACTACTATACTATACAGAAGAGAGGAGTGCAGTATTTAATTTGCAGAACGTAGTACAGGTTCAAGAGGTAGAAATTTTATTTTTACCTCATCATTCAATGCTTATTTGTAGTTAAAATTTAAATTTTAATATATCTGATCGGCCTAATATAGTTTTTGTCTAGATTTAATCTTGTTTCCATGGTTTTTACTGTAATAAACCTGTTCTTTTGACAGATAAATCAGATTTTATTTATTCATAGCCGTATCGTACGTATTTTAATTGATTCAGAATTTTGTATTAATATATATTTCAAAATAAATGGCTTCATTCTAAAAATATTATCAGTCCTCCTAAATCCTTGAAGGCAGAATTATTAGTAATAGCAAGACAACATAAAAACAAATTCAAAAAATATATTATAGATGAGATGGCCCGAGAAAAACGAATTAAAATTCTCAGATTGCCTCCTTACCATGCAGAGTTAAATCCCATTGAACTGATCTGGTCACAATCATTATTAAAAGGTTATGTTTCTCAAAACAATATAACATTTAAATTTCCTGATGTGCGAAATTTGTTTTTGAAGGCAGTTTCAGATGTAAATAGAGAACATTGGGGAAAATGCATTGATCATGTTAAAAAGGTGGAAAATTCATTTAGGAAAGTGGATATATCAATGGAAAATTTAATAGAACCTATAATAATAAACCTCAGAGAAGACAATTATAGTGACACCACCAGTAGTTTTAGTGAAGACAGTGACTTTTAAAGATAGTTCTTGAACTAACTTTTTTTTTTAATCTTTGAGTTTAGGTAAGTACTGAAGCGTTACTTTTAATGCCAAGAGATTAAAAAAAATTTAATCTCAACATATAATCCTCCTTGTTATTTATTGGTTAAATTTAATTCGTTCAATGTTAAAGTGTCAGATGCATAAGGTTTATTTTTATTTTTTGTAAATAATATAACCTCAAAATTTAATCTACGAAGTGTGTATATATATTTTATATGCTGTGACCTTATTTATATTATAGAAACTTATTTTGCAAAGTACGCCTATGGAATGTGACGTTATATCCCCACTTTTACTGCGCTCCTCTCTCCTTTATAGTATATATTACTATAGAAACAAGTTATATTATCTCTGTCGTTGCTAGGAAATAAACTAAAAGCTTAACTTTTCTTGTAAATATCTCGGAAGATCGAATTTTCACAGACATGAGACCTGCATTTTTTGCCGATTTAGATAGGAATTAGTCTACCCTGAAAGTTTCATTGAATTTTGACGAGTGGATTTTGAGATCCTCCGGACATACATACATACAAACCTTGCTCGTTTAATAGTATTTGATTTGATGCAATAACGCATTTAATTAAGCGAACTTTTCTCATTTTTACGCTTTAGATCAACTCATGTTTCAGTAGATTAATTAGTCTATTTACATAATAATTTTCAAAACATCTCGTTTGGAAGGAGAGGTCGAACTTCATGGCCACCGCGCTAGCCGGATTTAAATCCAATTGACTTTTTTACTTGGGGTACCTTGGAGTATGCTCTACATCTGTCCAGACGTTAAAAAGGATTAGGTATGTTCTGTAATTCCTTAATGCATTTTTAAATGAATAAAAATTATATTTAATTCACTGAGAAAGTTGTCCATGCTAAAAATCAGCCTGTATAAATATATGTTTGCTATAATAATTCATGACCAAAAATAAAATTTAAAACATTAACCATTCCAAAAAAACTGTATAATGCAATAAAAAAATCGATTTCCACGTTTTTCCCGCAATAAATTTAATTTGAACAACTCAATCAAAATTTATACATAATTTATTTATCAAACTGCGGTATTTTAATTAAAATTGTGTGTTAGTTATTTATCTACTTCGAAAAGAGTAGGTACTCTAATTTAATTTAAATGTGTATCAAAGGCGGAAATACAAATATATGAAATTGATTATAATTAGTTTATTTTTGTGATCCACATAAGTGAATTATTGTATGTGAATTGATTTCTATATTTATGGAAATACATACCTGGTTATTCAATATATATATATTGACATATCCATATGATCTTTAGAAAGTACTAACCTTCAAATTATACGTGTCAAAGTTTCATGATAATCTGACGTTCAGTTCACAAGTTACATTGGTTTGAAGTTGCATAAGATAGCTGATACCCTAAAGATATGAGAAGGCAGTGAATTCACCATTTTGCATGAACATTTGTTCACGAGAAAGCTCTGTTCGAAGTGGGTATCGCGTTTGCCTACAGGGCACCAGTGAGCTCTTGTGAATTGATAAAAATTGATATAGGAACATGAACCCTTTAAGCGTTTAAGAGATATATAGCCTGAAACTCCTTCGTTTTTAACATTTGTACAGAAAATTATTGTTTGTATCACTATTTTAGGCCCTGAAGAAGTTTATACATAATGAACGAAACGTTGTTTAAAAATTAGACTAGTTTTATTGGCCTCGTCCGACAATTCCTCCTTTGTATGGATATATAGAGTATTAAAATAAAAATAAAAATGTAGGTATTCCTTAAGCAAGTAACAATTTGACAAAAACCAAATCTTGGATAAATTATCCAGTGGCACACCATCAGAGTAGGTTGCAACTTCCTCCACGTTTGAGTAAAATATTGCAACAAAAAAATTTAAAGTTCTGAATATGAAATAATTAATCAACCAATAGAAAAAGTTCAGGAAAAAAATGTTCAAGCTTTAGTTGAGTTCAAGTAAAAATCCTACAAAATAGCTCACCTACTGATTTGTTTAGATCCAGAAACTGGAGATAGATAGATTCAGTAAATATAATTAGGTAGTACAAATAACGTTACAACAATTTTGTCATTCATTGGTCTCGCCTAAATACGAAGTTTTTTTAGGGTGAGATCTAAACAGAATTTTTTTTAGACCAGTACCGAATATTATGGCGATAAATGGGCCCATTCATCACTAAAACAGATATTACGAACCAGATTGGCTCTAAACTTAATCTCACATAATCTTCTTGCACTGAAGGACGACCACGTTGTTTTGCATCCTGAGAACTTCCTGTAGTTGTGAAGTTTCGCTATAATTCGCATACATATTTCATACAAATGGGAATGACAGGACAATGCTCGTCGAATAGTAGGACAGCACCTTGGAAATTATTATGTTATTCTAAAAAATAATTTTGACATTTAATAGTATATTATGCACGATCATGTATTAATAGACATTAGATGATCGTTGAATACGCTATTTTTTCTACGACAAAATAAAAATAAGTACTTTAACTGAAAACTATTAATTTATTTGATACATTTGATACAACAAGAATAATTTTGACATTAGCTTTTACAGAACTGTCAATAATATCTAATATCTATCAACAACCTACTTGATATTAGAACGTAGAAATTTCTATTGGTGCAGTTTTATAATTTTTTTTTATTGAAACTGAAATTTACAATCTGCTATATCTTAGCAATTAGTAAATGGATTCAAAGTAGTTACATGGAGGAAGAACTTATCCAGTGATAATACTTCCTATTATATATTAACGATAAAAGTTGACTGGTGCTAAGTTGGGATCTTTTACCAATTAACCAATTCATCTGTCTCAGTTTCATGTTTATTTGGACTTTCTTGTAGATTGGAAGTTGTGTATTGTTGATAGATACGTTTGGGCATATTACTCTTCTGTTCGTAAATGTTACGTGCGTTGATTTTGTTTGGTTAACTTTAACTCGCCAATTCCTCGACCAGACTTGTAGTAAGGTTAGATGGGTTTGTAAATTCCGAGATGATGTCTGAGGAGTTTCGTGGATGGCTACAATAGCAGTCTGTGAAGGTAACTGTCGATGTTTGCTGTGTGCTTGTTCAATATCCAGGAACGCTGCCGTACAATTTTTTTTTTCCTCTAGAATTTTGTGAATTTGGCTAACGATTCTATAACATTGTTACGTTGTTGAGTGATATTAACGGAATCCGAATTGATGTTGCGGTAATATTGTGTCTATGTCGGTGTCCTCTTTGATTCTGTTGAGCAGTAACCTTTCGAAGATTTTGGACATAGCTGGAAGCAAGCTTATTGGTCTGTATGATGTGACTCTACTTGGTGGTTTGCCTGGTTTGTGTATCATCAATATTTGACTTCCATGTTAGAGGAAAGTGAACTAATCGTAGCATACTATTAAAGATTGTTGTTAAGAGAACTACGGCCTTTCTTGGTAGCTGTTTGAGAATCATGTTAGTAATTAAGTCAAATCCGGTTGCTTTATGGCTTCTACTTATTTCTTGCTTTACCTCGGATGGAGAGACTGATCTTATAGGTAATGTCATAGGATAAGGACTATCAAGGACTGTTTTTATTTGTTTATCGTGATCATTATTGTTTTGGTTATAATATGGCTGCGGCTCGCTAAATACTTGAGAAAGATGATTTGCGAAAGTTGTAGCTTTATTTTGATCACTTCTACTCCATTCATTGTTCTGATTTTTAATGGGTGGAATATGCATAGTTGGTCGTTTGAGGTTTTTTGTGGCTCTCCATATGGAATGGTCATCTTTCGATAAGCTAGTGAGGTACAGTTGAAAGGTAGTATTTTTTGCTTCTTGTAGAGCAGTTTTTAATTGTCGTGTAAGTCTATTATATGTCGCCTTATCTACTCCTTTGCCATCTTCCCCGTGCTCTTCTTTTCTCTGCTATTAGTTCTCGTATATAAAGTAGTACATACAGCTGCCTTCTGAGTTAAACATACGAGGTAGTCCACTGCCTTCTCGATATCTTCTGGTTCTTTTAGTTTTATATTTAGATTAATGTTTTTTTGAATGTCGCTTTGGAATAAACACCAGTCTGTTTTTGGAGAGGTTAGCATAGGGATCTGTGGTTTATATATTATATGTGTACTCGGAGTAGCGATGATAGGAGTTTTATAATAGAAAGAAGGAGTTTCTATTGGTCAAAATCAGTTTTATAATGAAAATTGTGCTATAATAAGGTTTAATATAAAACGGATAGCGCACATTTAATAAGTAATTTAAAGTACAGCGGTAGAAAAAATATAATGCATTAAAGTTTTTAATCAAATTGTATAATTTCCAATTTTTTTTGTAGACAGGAAACAGGAATCAGAATACTTATATCCGGAACTGATGATTTGAATGATAAATTGCGTCTTGGTTATTTCAAATGTGTTAATTCTTACTGCAACATTTGAAGATATCAAAACAATAGCTGTTGTTACACAGGTGGGCGTATAATATAAACAAGAACTTTATACCTTCACCTACAATCTACTAAACGTCAATTATTTCACATTTTCTATTATCACTGTACATAAAAATATTTTAAAAGCCTCTAAATCCTCGAAACTACATCGTAGCGTTAGCACGGGCGTTAAAAATGTTTAATAGCGGTTGATATTGTTTTTCGGTGAGCGGTTTGCGAAAATATTGCAACGATTAAACAACAATGTTGTTGGTGCATTGCGGGACGAGTAATTAAGCGGCAGGAAGACAGGCCAGACTAGGTCGACTAGCGAAACGCTTTCCTCTTATTTAACATCGAACACAACCGTTTGTAATTTGAATTAAATTAATTCAATATAACGTTTCGGTTAACCTTATGCGGAATGAACGTTTAATGAAGTATACTGGTTGAAAAAAAAATCATTAAAGTTAGAATAGCGAAGAAAAGGGCAATGGAGTAGATGTTTTATTTTAGTGAGAGGGTAAAGATAAAATATACAGTAGTCCGAGTGGTAAACCGCGAGGTCCATTTTGGTGTACAGACCTCGTCCATTAGTAGCCATTACTCGGCCATTAGTAGCCATTACTGGGCCATTAGTAGCCATTACTCGGTCATTAGTAGCCATTGCTCGGCCATTAGTAGCCATTACTCTGCCCTTAGTAGCCATTATTCGGCCATTAGTAGCGATTAGTAGCCATTACTAGCCGTTAGTAGCCATTACTAGCCATTAGTGAGCCATTACCGGCCATAACTTGCCAATATTGAGGAGCGATTACTAGCTATTAGTGTACAAAAATTTAACTTGCGGTTTACGCCTCGTAGTAGTCTATAATTGAGTGAAAAACAATGGCAAAATTTAGTAAATCACAAGAAATCACACCGACAATAAGAGTTCAGAAAGGAACATGGACAAGGAACGATCAATATAAGGTATTTCGGTCTTTCCCAATGGAAAGTTTACGGAAAGAAAATGAAGAAGTGAACGCACAACTAGAAATACCACTACAAATTGCATTTTCTATTAATTTAGAGAAACCTCAACCCAAAAAATAACCAGCACTTGATCTTATAACTGTGAAAATCATAGAACAATTATCAGAAAAAACATTAGTTTCCCTTAAGCTTTATATTGCAATACTTTGTCAGGAGTTACCTGATTTTAACTAGAGTGAAACTTTTTATGAAGCCTATTTAGGATCCCGATATGTTTCTATTATAATAACCCTTCATCATCACATAACTACCGAAATTCCATCTACAACTAAAAGGATTTTAGATGAGACAAATTCCCATTTGTCAGCCATATCCTCATTACTACCAAAACTAAATAAATAGAACGCCCTAGTTATATTTCAGGATACATACGTGTGAAGCTGGATGATAGAAGAGAACGGAGGAAGCTTCCTACTCGCTAATTACTCACATCAACTAAGGACATCTAGTTAAAGTTTACTTAATGTAATATAAAATTAAGGCTAATTGACTTTATAAAGCCATAACCTAGTTCGAAATACAAACATATTCTAGCAGGATACGTAAAATCATGCAGGATATTTATATTAACACAAACGATTGTGATGTTTGATGAATTAATAGAGTAAAGTCAAACAAAACTAAAATTTTCGGTCTAATTTTTGACTAAAATAAAACTATTTTCGTTTGCTACTTAATGATAAAATATAAGAGGAATAAAATCTATTATAATCTTCAGAAACGTGGTAATTTCATCATCGAACGACGGTTTTCCAACGCGACCTCGTATATCAATTTTTTTCAATTTTTTTTCAAGTTATTTATTAGTTATTATAAACTTGTACGACAGCTCCTTTTGCAACTTTTCTTTTTTCTTTAGAACAATTGATTCAAAGTATATAGGAAAAAAATAATGAACCGGCAGATGGCGTTGCGAATGACATAATGTCGGATTGAGGGGTGAACAACAAATATTCTGTCATTTGATCACTTTACAAATCACAGTTTTTATAATAGTTGTTTTTTAGTATTCTCAGAGATTTGAGGTTGATTTTCTAATTTCAGTTGGTTTTAGAGTTACTGTCATTGGATTTCTATGATAATGCCTGTAAAAGTTGAAATATAAATGTCGAACATTGTGGATTATGTGGGTGAACGTGTTAGGCAAATAAGGAATTTGAACAATTTTACAATCCCCACATGAAATCACCATAAAACTGAATGATACCTGGATTTGTCAATGTTCCTGTAAAGCAGGATTAGGCCCTAATCATTAGGGGGTATTGCAAATATATCATTGCTACAATGATAATATATGTCAACAGGTTAGTAATTATTGAAGATATTATTTTCAAACTGCATTTCCTGTTCAACGTCTCTTTCATGTTTTAGATTTGAGTTGCACAGATTTAACACAAAAATGAGGGAAAGAAAAAATATTTCAATAAGATGATACATGTTTATTGTTTAAATAAACGATTGGCTAAGCAAAAATACGTTTTTTTTTATAATAATAATAAATTTAGAGTATCTTTCATCATGTTCACTTGATAATTCTACCCCCACTTGCTCATCTCCATGTTGCTTAAATATGATGTAATGAAAGTTATTTTCTGAGTCCTTTCTCACCTACTTTGGTTATTTCTTTCTTAATTCCTTAGTGTTTGAGCAGTGGAAGGTTCTGGCTAGGAAGAGATCCATTTTTCAAACGCTTTCTCTGTGTTGTTGAAGTCACTGTATTGTAAAATTACAAATAAATTCAAAGAATGTGATAGCAAATGACAAGAGAATTGAAAATTATATGTGGAAGTATCTGCAAGAAGCTTCATCAAACTTATCACTAAAAAATCGTCTTTACAAAGTGCTTGCTGCAAACAAACATACATACAAACATACTTTAATATAGGTTTTCTTATCTTCAAGATTATCTTCCATTTCTTGATTTCTTTGGGATTCAGAAGGAAAGATATGACCGAATTGCCATATGTGGCACACAGCACATTTTTCGTAATGTTATCTCCATATCGCCTTATATAATCCTCTGCATTTTTAGGTCGTTTGTTGTATGGTTTATTCACAATAATTCTTCACAAAACACCTTCCAAATATACCACTTTTAATGCACAAATAAATTCGAACTTTATATTACGCCCATGCAAACAAAGTTTCTTGTTCACCACTCGAGTCATTCAAATGAATCGATGATAGATGGCGCCCACTCCGTAATTCTTCCCTATTTTCAATGTCTCTGAACAGAGATTTTTAAACGTGACTGTTTTCTGCTGAATTGAAGGATCAGAAACAGAGTGTTTAATATACTGAGAACTAATTATTAAAGATGGTGGTAACATTGCAGCAGATCATTCTTCAATTAAAATAAAATTTGCATTAACAGAATTAATAACGCCATCCATTAAATTTTCGAATCGAATAGATGAAATTTTAGGTACATACAAAGCAGCTTCTTTAATAATAGACAGTATTAAGCCCTGGTCCTGATATTTTATAAAATGAACTTGTTTTTTTGCGTTTGCCTATATATGTATATTATCTAGTTTAATATAAATGGAGGTAATAAATTTATTAAGGGTATTGTCTATGGCAGTGAAGATGAAAATATTTAAGAAGGAATAATCGAGGAAAATATTTAAGAAGAAATATGGAAGATGGAAGGATTTATAAGCATGCATAAAAGAAATAGAGAGTATTGTTAGCTTGTAAAGTTCAAAAGAAGTGATAGTAATTTATGTAGGATGGTTTTTTATTTTTGATAATTTTTTTTGAGGACTTAATTTCAGTTAAAACTTTTTTATCATATACTAACATGTCTGTCCTGAACTAATATTCCTAATAACCATTTATTTCCCGGGGGAAAGTCTTTTTCTCCTCGTGGTCCTGGCTAGTCTGTAGCAATTTGCACACTTTCATATATTTTTTACGAACACGAATTAATTAAGGGCATATACATACAGTCCAGTGCGATATTTCTAGCTAAACGGGGCTTAATCCGCCTTTTGAGTAAATTCAGAGTTCATTAATTACCATAAAAAATACAAAATTTCCTGCTGGAAATAAAACTTGATATATTCAAAGAAGGTTACTTATGTTACGACCCAAAATAAGTAGTTGCATAAGTAAGTAACTGCATTTATTAAATTATTCTTACGCTCTTGGACTTACCCCTCACGATTCTGCGCTTATATATGTTATCTACATTTGCAACATCTCTAGACCATAAGAATGTTTAAAAAATAGCCGAATTTTGGCGAATAACTTAAAATTCAAATTCCAACATAACCTTGCTCCATTAAACTGTGGGATTTACAGAAAAAACCAAATTATTTCAATGAACCAATACCTGTGAGGTTATTCTCCTTTTCTCGGTCCACAGTTTTTTCTTATCTCGCCAATCGAGTAGAAGCATTAATCACAATATAGAAAGCTATCGGAAGAGGGATCAGTTTCCAGTGTCAAGAACACCGGTAATAGTATAATAGTAATGCGAACGGGGTCTGATTGAATTGGCTGTTCGAATCTATGGGCGCAAACATAATTAAATAACACGGTGGTTGGTGCAATGCAGAACAAACATTTTAACGGCAGAAAGATATGGGCTCACAACAATTGTCATAGTAACACGTTGCTTTCCACTTATTTAGCAGGCAACACCATTTAGTCCGGTTGTTAAGTGTTTTAAATGCAGTGCTATTTATTAACAGACGATAATTATTGTCAAATGTAACGCTTTGATTTATATTTCAATACTTCTGCTTTTCAAAGAGGAATTTCCCTTTACTTACTTATTCTGGTTTTTAAATTTTTTTTCTACTTTCGCCATAAAAGACAGCAACTAGGCGTAACTAAGACAAAATGTACTAAACTCAAAAAACATTCGTAGAAACTAAATAACCGTTTACCATCACCGGTATTATCTTACCTATTTTAGTGCAAAAACAATTCATTTCTATAGTTCATAGTGGATTGGTACTTCAGATACTCTTCTCTTTGGATATTATGTTGAACAATTTCGAAGAGCATTTCCAGAAATCCTGACGAATAAGCCAGTGGCCGCGTTTAAGAAAATCTCTGGCTCCTGCAAAGTTAAAAGGAGGAGCATTTGTCAACTCCTCCTTTACAGAAATAGACCATATATTTCTCCTAGAATAAAAGCAAAACTCCCGGAGTTGGGCACTAAGAAAATCAATTATATGAACAAAACAAAATCACAGAAAACATCGCGTTTCTAAAACTGAGAGTATCTAGGTCAGAAAGCCCGTCATACATAAAGTTTTTATTCTGATTCGGGATATTTATTTGAAACTATTCCTCGGGTTTTGGCTCCTTTTTAGCAGACGGTCAGATATAACGAGAAGTTCTCCCGGGACACTAAGACAAATGTCAATTAGCCAGAATTCCGCAGTTTAGTAGGATGAATGTCTTAGATTTTTACTTTCTCGCTTTGTGTTATTTATTCGTTATTTGGTTTAAACAGAATGAATTTAGTATAAAAAACGATTGGCAGTGTCAAAATTAGCGAAAACATGTTTGGGCCATTTTTGAGGCAAAAAGTTAGTTTTTTAGGATATAAATGGACCTAGAATCTACAAAAAAATTAAAAAAAATTAAAATCTGGTTTACGCAGAATGAATTTTGTGTAAGAAACGATTGACAATGTCAAAATTACCGAAAAAAAAAATGTTTGGGCCATTTCTGGGGGAAAAAGTGATTTTTTTAGGATATAAGTGGACCTAGAATCTACAAAAAAACTTCAAAAAAAATTAAAATTTGGTTTAAACAGAATGAATTTTGTATAAGAAACGATTGGTAATGTCAAAATTACAGAAAAAAAATGTTTGGTCCATTTTTGGGGGGAAAAGTGAGTTTTTTAGGATATAAATGGACCTAGAATCTACAAAAAAAATTCAAAAAAATTAAAATTTGGTTTACGCAGAATGAATTTTGTATAAAAAACGATTGGCTGTCTCAAAATTAGCGAAAAAAAATGTTTGGGTCATTTTTGGGGGAAAAAGTGATTTTTTTAGGATATAAATGGATCTAGAATCTACAACAAAAATTAAAAAAAATTAAAATTTGGTTTGCGCTGATATGATGTATATCCTCTCATTGACGGACTTGGGAGGGGCAATTACCCCTACTGCCCCCCCTTGGAGCCGCCGTTGTCCCAAAACAGGTGAAATGAGAACTCACTTTAATATTTTAGAGAGAACTATATTTCCAAAAAATTTAAACTCCCTTTTAGATTACCTAAGTTTCCCAAATTCGTTTAGGCAGAACCGGAGTACAAGCGTTTGCTTAAATCACGGTTCCCATCTGTTATATGACAAGATAGAAGAAAATTATTTAGAATAACAATATGCAAAATTTTCTGCAAATCCTAATTTTTATTTCAGCTTATTGTCGTTGCCACTTTAGTCCCTTAACTTTCTTTTTCAGAAACGGTATTATAAACGATTGCTGAGATGTGGCCAAAGCCATTCTTATTGGCCCACCCGGTATTTAAGAACTTTATATTAAAAAAATGGAAACAATCCAAAGACGCATAATAAAAATAATTTATAAAAAAGAACCTAGATATTCCACCGATCTTCTATATAAAGAAACTAAAATATTTGATATTAAACAATTGTTTTTTGTTTATTTTGCTTATTATCAGTATAAACACAAAGCAAAATTAATAAATAAAGAATATACACATAACACTAGAAAACAAAATAAATAACTTATCCCTTTTGTTAAAAAAAATATCAGTCAAAAAAGGTACAGTTTCTTGGGACCTAAAATTTTTAATATTCTACCCGAAAAATTATTGATTGAAACAAATATTAAATTACTCAACAGACATTTAAAGAATGACGTGTCAGACTGTTCTAGACTGTTTATACATAATATTTTTGATACTGACTAAATAAAAAATAACAAATAAAGATATTGTTATGGTTTAAAAAAATGAGACAGAATTACGGGAAGTGTATGTAAAACAAATTAAAAAAAAAATATGTGAAAAAGACTTTAAAAAAATGTGATGGTTGTTATGACATGTTTGTTTTTGGAGAGATGATTTTTTTTTTAAATATCAAATGTGAATTTAAAATAAAGGACTTTAAAAAGTAAGAAAAATCATAGAATTTCATAATCATTACAGTTTGTTATGATATAAAAATTGAGAGACGATTATGGAATGTGTATTTTAGGGGAATTTAAATAAAAAAAAATTATGTAAAGGTGACTTTAGGGGAAAAAGGGTGATGGTTGTTATGGCATGTTTTGTTTTGTGTTATGTGGATTAGATTGTTAGTTGAAAAATGTCAGATATTAATATTAAAAATTAGAAAAATCAATAGAATTTTCATTATCTTTAAAATATAATAATGTACATTAGGATCAATGATATCCTTTATTTATTTATTATGCCAAAAAATTTTAAAATTCATCCATACTATACGCCAGTCCGAAAAAAATATATAAAAAAAACAATTATTAGCATAATTACCCATAGTTCTTAAATAAATATTAATGTCATTAACGTCTTTTTAGAAAACGAGTAAGGAATTTAATTTATCAGATTCGACATCCTAAGACCGGTTTCTGCCCTTCGGCTTTGTCAGTTAGGCTTTTCGAATCCAATAAATAAAATTCCAAACTCGTACAAGTCAATAGCTATATCCGCTATAAGATAAAATTTTTAGATGTGCTGCCATCTATGATTAGAAGAGAGTATTGATAATTTTTAAAGCAAATAATTCCCGATGTATTGGGGTTGCATACACAATTTGCATTGTGGATACGAAAGAAGAGAGTGACATTTTGACTAGAATCAGTCAAATAAAAGCTTTGCAACACACAATGCAAATTGTGTATGCAACCCCAATACATCGGGAATTATTTGCTTTAAAAATTGTCAATACTCTCTTCTAATCATAGATGGCAGCACATCTAAAAACGTCTTTTTAGTTATTTTATTGTATTTAATGTATTTATTGTCATATTTTGATAAATTGCATTCATCTTTATCTAAAATAGTTATAGCTTTTTAAAATAGTTTTATGCTGAATACATTTTACCTACTTTTTTCTACAACCACTATGGAAAACACGCTTTTCTACACAAATTTTTATACGCAAAGCAGGTCTTTTCTTAATTCCTGTCATATCCGTTGGAAAAGTAATAATTTAAAATGGTAAAAGTACACGCTATGGCACTTTTCCCCATAGAAATGTCAAAATTTTATAGTTACAAACAGCAAAGAACCATAATGAATTGATTTTGTTAGGTACATCAACACAGCTATGACCTGTCAACATTTTTTTGACAATTTAACATTATCATTGTAGTGAATAATTTCTACGTGTTCAAATTTTAAATTTTAACTAACAATTCTGTAATTGTTAGTACACGGGTGATTGTTTTCGCCGATCTTCAGCAACAATTTTAGCAAATTCAGGCGGAGACTTATTAACATTGAAGCAACATGGTGGATGGCGCTCAAATCCAGTGGCGGAAGGATATATTGACAATTCGATCTCCAACAAAATTGAAATTGCCAATAAAATAGAAAAATCTATGCCTATATATTATATTCATATGGTATTATTACTAATGAAGAACAAGCATCAACATCTTCGTTGACAAACACCAATGTTGTAGTAGAACCCACCGCTTTATGAGAAAGAAAAAACGCTATAAAAACAGCAAAGGATACCGCCAATAGAAGAAATGCTAATTGATCTGGACATTTTCGAGTTCTTTAATGTCGAAAACGCCGTACACTGTCCATATACATAAAAATAAAATGATATTTTGGCTATTAGGACCACTGTGCAAAGATTCAATAACCAACTTACTGGAGATCGTAATTTGCATAAAATTTCTATATTGATTAACTTTCTTTAATATGAATTTACATTTTAATTTCTATTAACGCATACTTCAATAGAGGTTGACCACTCCGCCTCGCCCATAGGTTCATTTTCTGATCTCTTGTGAGATTCACAAACGTTGCTAATTAAAATTTTTGTCTCAAATTTTAATTCTAAAATTAAAAACACGGTGAATAAAGTCATAAATATTATAAATTAATTAAGCTTACCTACCCTATCTCAACCCTCACCATTGTATTCACTGTCATCAACATTGATAATCAATTTGGTCGGACTCGTTATATAAGAATTTTCTTCTTTGATAACATGTTTGATTTTTGTCTGCCAATCATCAGCTGAACTTTTGTTAATTTCTTCTTTTACCAAATTTGCTATCAACCCGTCAAATTTGGGAAACACGTTATAACGCCTTATTCTTTTTTAATTTGTCCCCAAATTAATTCTGTGGGGTTAAATACACAAAAATAGGGCGGAAGGCGCAATACCTTGTGGCCCCTTTTTGATGCCATTTCATCAATAAAAAGTTTTATAATATATATGTAAAGATGCCCAAACGATATGTACAAATGTTTAGAAGTGTCATTTCAAGTTGACATTTTTACTTGATTCCTTTTTCAAGTTAGAAAAATGGCGTCGAATGATGTAATTCCTGCTGGAATAAAAGTTGTAAATAAGCTAATTGTGGATGGATTACTAAAAATCAGAAAAAAAATTTAAAGTTGAAATTTTTATACAAAATAACCTCACAATTAGAACCCTCCGTGGATGGTTCACACTAGCGTCAGCGTCTATTTGGTATTTGAGGTATTTTTTTTTTAAATAAAGTGTAGAATTTTTTCTCCGATTTTTAGGAATCCATCCACAATTAGCTGATTTACAACTTTTATTCCAGCAGGAATCACATCATTTGACGCAATTTTTGTAACTTGAAACAGGAATCATTTAAATAAAAATGTCAACTTGCAATGACTTGAATCAAATATTGAAATAGTATGAACGTTCACTTGAATTCAGGTTACTCCTTTCAAGTTACTTGAATTCAAGTAACTTGTAAAGTCTGAACGCCGCTTTATAGAAATTAAAATGTAAATTCATATTAAAGAAAGTTAATCAATATAGAAATTTTACGCAAATTACCCCTAACGATCTCCAGCTAAGTTGGTTATTGAATCTTTGCACAGTGGTCCTAATAGCCAAAATATCATTTTATTTTTATGTATATGGATAGTGTACGGTGTTTTCGACATTAAAGAACTCAAAAAGGTCCAGATCAATTAGCATTTCTTCTATTGGCGGTATCCTTTGCTGTTTTTTCTTTCTCATAAAGCGGTGGGTTCTACTATTCATGTAATGAAAACTTACTATCAAAAAAAAAATACACCAGGCATAACAATTAAAAATTGTTCAAATTTCACTATTAACTGTAAGTTTAACTGATTTTTCTATATTCAAAAATTCATTTTTTAAATTCTTTCTGTTCAAAGTTTAAATAAAATACCTATTTAAGTTACTATTATTCTTTCATAAATAAACGTGGTTGTAGAAAAAATATTGTGTACAACTCGTACGCAAAGCACTTTTTCCACTCGGTGGATTTGCGGCACTCATCTTACGGCTCGTGCCACAAACTTCTGCGCTCGTGGGAAAAGTGGCGCTTTGCGCACTTGTTGTACAAACTACTATTGTGCTTTTTAGGGCTTTATTTATTCATGTTTATTTTGTTAATTGTATTATCTATTTTTTATTATTACGTGAATAAATATTCCATATTTCACTTTACGTTTTGTAACTCAACATCATTACAAGGACAGCGTATATACGTGGTTTGTCAACCACAATTTTAGCGTCTGCTTTGATACACCTACGTGCTATTTCAGGTTGGTATTAATGCAAATATTGATTATTAAATGCTGTTAATAACACGTATCGGAAATTATCGGTAAATTACATCTAAATAACAAGCATGAGATGAGTTTAAGCGGATGGAGTGTGTCAACCTTTCGATTTAATTTGAACCTGACATCGAATGATGGTTACTTTATTTGGCTATAAATTCTTACGACATATTTAGAAAATTTAACGTACAATTCTTAGTAGATAAACTGCTAAACTGCTATTTAGTTAATATGAAATATAAAACCTATTTTTCCTTAATTTATTGGGAGTACAAATTATACGTTTATGGAATAATGGTTTGTATTTTAATTTAATAAAAATTAGTAGAAGATCAAGCGATTCAGATGTACAATTTGAAAATACTCCTCCAGAATATGATTTGTTGGCTCTTGAGGTATATTTATACTATCAAAATAAATTTTCAAATTAAGCTTAAAAATCACGTATCGCATAAGTTACCTTTCTTCAACATCATTTTTATACTATAATCTTAAACCATTTACCTTGTTCCAATTTCGAGAACACGTATTCTTATCTCTTCTTTCTGCTTCAACCATATTTCTATTTTGTTCGCCAATATGTTTACCTTTACCGTAAATTAGATGAAGTGAGCGTATACTCCAGGTTTATATCCGAAACAAATGTTGTATAAAATTGGAAACTATTACAGCTGTACGTTTCTCAGTGTTTACTAATTCTATTAACGTTTAAAATGCGGTGTGACCAAATCTATTTAAGAAGTTATTACTTTTAAATTAATTTAGTCACATCCTGGACTGCAATGAATTTGTAGCTTTCCTCTAAATATTGTGCAAAAAAAACAGTTTCAGGAGTGAAATTACGTCTTACAGGCCTATATCCCTACTTCCTGTAATCTCGAAACTGTGTGGAAGAATATTACTAAAAAGACTAAAACCTATTATAGAAGAAAAGAAACTAATTCCATCGCACCAGATCAAGTCCATAGAATAACTAATATCATCGAAAAAAAGTTAGCTCTACTGTCTTCCTTGACATAGCGATAGAGTTTGGCATGAAGGACTCAAACACAAAATGAATCGATTATTGTCAAAACAGTATTCAGAATTATTAGCATCATATACCTCAGAAAGATAATTTAGAATTAAACAGAAAGAAGCATACTCTAAAATTAAAGAAATTAAGGCAAGAGTACCACAAGGAAGTATATTAGGGCCAGTCCCATACCTATTAGACACTAGTGATATTCCTGAATGAGAGCAAAATACAATTGCCACCTTTGCAGATGACGCCGCTATCATGGCAGTAGGGAAAACCCAACGAAGAGGCTGCAAGAAAACTACAAAAATCATTAGATAGAATTAATAATTGGACCAATCGTTGGAGAATCAAATTAAATGAAAATAAATCGGTATTCTATTCACTGTTGGATTCTAATTAACGGTGCCATTTCTAAAGTAGCGGTGGAAGACAATACCAGATAAAATAGCATTTAACAATTTCGCTTGATGATTGAGGAGAAGAAATATATTCTCTTTTCTTCTTTTCCACTCTCCATGACAGTTGTAGTGGTTTTAATCTCCGAGGGACAAAAAAAGATTAACAGAAAGCTGAAATAAATGCCGAGCACCTAATTATTTTCAGCCACTTGAGAATACTAGAAAGAATCTAAAACAGCTGTCATATAAATCCACTACCACTATCAATGCTGCATTTAAATTATCTAAACTGATACAAACTGAAAAATTTAAATGTACCACCGAGACTAAATGTAGAAAGAAGAAATATACAGAAATATATCTTCCGTCTCTGGGATTATTATACAGTATAGCTTAAAACGAACTGATAATAATTGACTGACGTGGAACAATTTAGAAAATGAATCCAGACGGATTAGGTATTGGTTTTAGTGATTTGCCCTTAAAGGTATTTTTAGACTTTAATTTAGGGACGACCTAGGCTAAAATTAGCTGCTATAATCGGCAACCTTGTGTTATTAATTTCATCTGGGGAATACTTTTATCTAACGGCTACGCCTAGACTGAAACTTGATGTCTCGAGACGTTATTGAATCAATAATAATAGTGTGTTACTGAGTAGACGTTTAGTAATGTAACCTAGACGTATGACTGAAATGGAAAGTGCACATAAAAAACGTAAAGTACTAGACATTAAATTAAAAAAAAACTAGGTCATCGAAGGACAATTCAGTGTATAATATAGTTTAAATACAATTCTCATTGCTAGTCTTAATGCACGGCATACAGTTTTTGGGATGTGTAGCATGTGTGGCACGTTGGTTCTTTCAAAACAATTATGTTTATAGAGACCTCAAGAGGGCCAAATACAGATCAAAGCATAAAAATTGACTTATAATAATTATAAATCAGGAGGCGCTACAAGTACTGGATGACTGTCCTGGAGAAGAAAGGTCAGATGGATGCGATATATACCGACTTCTCCAAGATATTTGATAGAGTGCCGCATAACATTCTGATTGAAAAACTAAGACAATTTGGCTTTCCGTGCGTCTTTAGAATGGTTCAAAAGTTTTTGACTGGTCGCACACAACAAGAGGCAGCTTCAAATCAGACTCTATTCAGGTACCATCTGGAATGCCACGGGGTGCCCATTGTTCACCCTTGCTATTTAACATTTTTGTCAATGATATTACAGATTGCCTAAAATACACTGAGGGTCTTATATTTGCTGATGACTTTAAATTTTATCGACAGATACAATCATTTGAAGATATGTTTTTAATTCAAGAGGATTTAAATAATTTAAATAATTGGTGTTCAAGAAATAAATTGTATTTAAATGCGGACAAGTGTTGTTTTATAAGTTTTTATAAAACAAATAAAAAATTTGAAACACACTACTCACTAAACGGAGATCAACTGTCTTATGTGACATCTATAAAGGACTTGGGAGTCATATTTGATGAGCAATTACGTTTTGTAGAGCATATAATTCGCATTGTAGTAGAATCTTCAAAAATTTTAGCTTTGTCTTACGTAACCGTTGTGATTTATCTATTTGGGCCATAAGAACAGTATATTTTTCTTTAGTTGTTTCAAAACTGCAATACGCAGCCATCGTTTGGTCTCCACAATACACTACTATACTGTATTTGAAAATCAAGAGAGAGTAAATTCCCAGAAATGTTTTGCAGTTATCAGTGTTAAAGGCAGTAAACCATAGACGTGCGTTTTCAAAATTAAATTAATATGGAAATAGAAATATTTAATTTGTTTTAGTTATTTATACCTAGATTACCAATTTTAGATAGATAAACATAATTCGTAAGTAGTAATTTAATTTGGGTAAAATGAAGAAAAAGTCAATATTATTTTAGGCATTTTGTTTTAGGCATATGTTTATTTACAAAATATGTATATAATATGTACAGATAATTACAATTATTTATAAATTAATATGAGGAGCTAAAAAAACAATTAAGTAGGTATATGAGAAAAAAAAAAAACCAACCGCAAGGATAAAATTTGACGAGCAACATGCAAAAAATACGACAATATTAAATCTTAAAAAATAAAAATCTAAAAATAAAATTAAAGTACATAAATTAATAATTTTAAAGTTATGGTTCCTCGCACTCTGTGTCAGAAGATTCACCATCTGATTCTAGAGAAATTACAATGGGCTCTATAGTAATATCAATTATGTTATCTAGCTCCCACATTTTTTTTTCTATTTCTGTAACGTGTCTAATACATTTTTGCCAATTTTCACTTGTTACTTCAGATATTGCCTTATTGAAGAGATTTTTAACATCTGATAATTTAAAAGTAGTGTTATTTCTGGCAACATAACCTTTAACTTGAGCCCATATTAATTCTATCGGATTCAGCTCACAATGGTAGGGTGGTAAACGAAGGATTTCAATTTCTCGTTTTTTGGCTATCTCCTCAATATTATATTTTTTATAATTTTGCTTATGTTTTTTAGCAATAGTTAACAATTCTGCCCTCAGCATTGTATTGTCAAAGGCTAAATTTTTAGAAGATAACCATTTTGCAATTTCACCCTTTTTCCATTTAGTGGTTGGTAAAGGTTCAAGTAATCTGGAGTGGTAACTTGCATTGTCCATTACAATAACCGATCCTTTTGGTATGAATTGAATCATCTGTTCAAAATATTCCTCAAACACGTCTCCATTCATTTCTTCGTGATAATCAACGGTTTTTTTTGATTCAAATAAGAGTAAACCATTCTCAAAAAAAAACCGTTTGTACTGCCTATATGACAAATAATTAATCTTTTACCTTTTCCTATAGGTTCCTTAAAACCAGTAGTATATCCTTCTAGAAAAGCTTGATGGGATGATTTTATATTTTTGTCTTTCCAAACTCTTCCTACACAATGTCCTTCATTAACCCATGTTTCATCTAAATAATAAATGTTTTTATTTTGAGCTTTAACTTGTTGTATTCTTCTGAGGTACTGTCTTCTCCAACATACAATTTCTTCAGAATCAATTAGCATTGAGTGTCTGCCCATTTTTTCAAATTTAAAGTTTAACTCATGTAACACTTTCCATAGTTTATCCCGGCTTATTGTGGGTAAATCAACATCATTCGTAATGGCTTGCAAAACTTTATCTAAAGTTGGTATTTGCTTGTTTATAAAAAATGAGTGAACAAGCTTACGAATAGCATTTTTAAAAAACTCGTCCACGTTGACTTTTAATAGTTTTGGTCTACCTGGTTTCGGCTTTGGTGAGGTTACTCCACCTGATTTTTCCTCCTTTAGAACTCTATATATTGTAGATTTTCCATATCCCATTGCCTTAGATGTTGTTTCAACTACACTGTCAATAGTGTTTGGGGGATTTTGATGTTTAAAATAGTGGTACACATTCACTACAGCACTCTTTTCATTGAGCGATAAATGGTCTAGTTTTAATTTTTTCACTGGCGTATACTCACAAACTGCTTCCATTTTTAGTCACTACTATTTGTCACGTTTATCGAAAATCAAATAACTGCATTTCTAGAAACTATTTAAGTCAAAATATCTTTCATTAGAAGCTGTTACCATTCGGAGGTCGTTAAATAACAATTATCCCTTTCTATTCTGGTTACGCCTATGACGCACGTTAATCCTCTTAGGCCTACTGTAGTAACAATGAAAGATCATAAAATAATGTGATAGTCCAAGAAATTTAATAAATTTTGTATTGAAATTAACAAAAACAATTTAGAATGCATTACAAATATTGAAGTTTTACCGCACGTACTGTACTATAGTTTTGCATACCGAATTACTTTTTATTCTGGGAATTAACTCTCTCTTGATTTTCAAATACAGTATAGAAAGAGTTCAGAATAGGTTTTTGAGATACTGTCCTTTCAGATTAAACATAAATATAACTGATCATGATTATAGTGCTGTGTTAAGAACACTTAACATGGATAAGTTAAGTAAAAAACGAGAAGACTCTGACTTGGTATTTGTTTTTAAACTTTTAAATGGCCTAATAATTTGTCCTGAGTTTCTTGAATTAATACAGTTAAATATACCAGCCAGGAATTTAAGACATTCAGAAGTTTTTTATCTAATCGTATTTTAAGGGCGCGGTCTTGTACGTCAAATGTCAGCGAAATTATGTCAAATAAGGTGCTGTCCGGGAGGTGCTGGTATCTCGTGATAAATGCTTAAAATAAACAAAGTAGTTACAGAAACCTTCCTTTGAAATTTTCTCATTACAGAAACCATTCGAGAAATTCATTGTCTGCTATATTTAATACAAGGGGAGAACAATATTTAGTATTACCAAAATGTATAATCTTAACTTTTTATTATTCATTTATGGGCAGAAGGACCTCGGTCGATAGCTCTTTGTAAGTGGTTAGCTAACAATAAAGAACATAATGATAAATAATTATTCATTTATTTTCTTTGTAGGTATATATTATTTATACAGAGCCTTTCAATGAAAACTATTCATCCATAAAATCTTTCTTTTAATTCTTAAAATTAAAATAATTTGTTACTGGGGCATTGATAATATCAAAATAACATTTTCTTTTCAGTTATTTATATGAAGTGATTTTGTTCCTCGTTATGAAGTATATGAGAAACGAAAGAAAAATTTACCACGCAAACGATTTATTTATTTATTTATTACGATGAATTACGATTTAGGTAAACATGTCAAAGTAGGAAACAATTTTTTACTAGGGTATAATTGGTATTAAATTTTCGAAATAAAATGCCCCTTTCAAATGTATACAGAGTGATGTTATTGCTCATTTCAAAGTTAGTATATAGCTATGACAACTATTCCAGAATCGACACGTGTCAAGTTGCGTCGGCGCTTCTTTGTAGATCAAAGAATCGCTTTTTTAAGTCAAGGCGGGCAGGCATCGTTTGAACTTTGGTTCAGCTCACGGTGGCCCTAGACTCCTAGACAATTGCATCAAAGGAGTAAGCCGCTTTAGCAATTTTTTTTCACCGAACTTTTCTTGAAGACTATTTAAACCCGAGATCCTTGATTTTATATAATAATGATGATGATCTACTTATATTTTTGTGTTTTGAAGAAATATTAATTTTAAAATTATAGCAATTCTATTTGTATTTTTAGTTTTATCAAAATGCTTAACTATAAAAACCAAGAATTAAAGTACAAACTGTAAAAAATTAAAAAATGCCAAATCTCCAATTAAATCACGGTAATAGGTTATGTCGAAAGAGATTTCGCGAACAATCGGACGGCGCCGGCGTTATTTAACTCGGGACGCTAAGGCAAATGCAATGCGCGTATAGTTCGTATAATACATAAAGTTGCCCCAATTTAACAGCTTTAACCGGCGCCTTTGTTGCTACCAAAAACACTTCTAACGTACCGGCATATCGCGATTATAGTTTAAGTAATCGCTATAATCCAGCGATCGGATAATAAAAAATAAATAGTGAAAGGGCCTACAATGATCACAAAAAGCATTGTACTAAAAACACAGAAGAAAACAAAAATTATATGTTTTATCAATGAATTTGTTTATTAATAAATTCTTAAACAGATAAATGAATAATTTTAAAATAAATTTATATACTTTATAATATTTTGTCTTGATTTTTCAATATGGTTGGGATCCAGAAATTAGGAGAATAAGAAATAGTTGATGAGTTTATGGATTAAAGCTAGAAAAGTACCATTTGGGGAAGAATTTTTTTTTTATTTTTGTGCCACCTCATTATCGAAACATCTAGATTTAAGTCAAGTTAATAAGTAAAAAAGTTGTAAGCGGAAGCACCAAATATATTTAGTCTTACTTATTTTTTTCTGCTCTTTCCAAATAAAATTTTAAAATGTTAATATACTGGGTATTGTTTCGATTCGAAACCTACTCATTAACTTTTTAAGGCCGGACTTGGAATATGTTAATCGACACCACTGTAGACAAAGAACATACGAACCAAATATTACAAAAACGTATAGTTCATAAGTTATGATTAATTGAAAAAATGGGGAAAATTAATAAATTACCCTGTATCTTGGTTATAAAGAACGACAGACCCATAGGTTATTTAGAAGCACCTCGGTGTTCTCATCTACCCTTTCTGTATGCGCATTTCTCAATGAATTACCCCGTATAAAGTGATTTTGTTCTTCGTTATGACGTGTGAGAAACGAAAGAAAAATTAACCGCGCGAACGATGAATTACGATTTAGGTGAACATTTCAAAGATATTTAGAAGTCCCAAACAATTTGAAAATAAATATATCTCTATAATTTTCAGATTAATGAATTTGAATATAAAATATGAAAGATTACATATTGATCGACATCTACCAAAATCAGAACTTTTTTTTAACCAATTTGACAACGGGAAGTTGATGTTTGAAAACAAAACAGAAGTGAAAATTTACATTTCTATGCCTATGCACAAAATTATTACATTTTTTTTAATTTGATAAATTAGAGTTCCATGGAAAGTAATAATTTGACACATTGACAATTTAATAGTTATTATAACTGATTAAAAAAGAAAAATCATGATTCCGACACATACTAACTATTAAAAAGTAAAAATTAATTTATTATGAAAGTCATACAACATATCAGTTATTTTGAATATATTCTTATCTTCTACTTTATAATATTCCCTAATTCTTTTCTAAAATACTTTCTATATTTTTATTCTAATGCATAACATATCTACACAAATAATTTTGAATTATTTTTAAAAATTCCCGCGTTATGACAGTTAAACGACATGCGCAAAAAGCATCTCGTCCTCAAGTAATAAAAAATATATCTATAAATAAATACTCTAAAATCTCGTCAACTTTGAGACAAAACGTTGCCTAACCACTGATTCGACGTTGCCAAATGAACTTATCAACAACAGCTGTGAGTTCCCGCGAAAATTTAAATTCATGATATATTATTATATTCGGCGTACTTAGAATGTTCCTTTCTGATTAAAGTTTTTTTAAATGTTTGGAGAGCAAAAACTTTACTTTACTTTATTTACAAAGACAATAAATACAATTGCAGCGTTCTTTTTGTGATTTGAGTGCATGTTTCTTTTATTATGTGCCAACATTGCTATATTCTAAACCATAACAGATAGGAATACGATGAAATGGGAAAAAAATTGAATTTTTGGAAAAAATTAGAGATAAAAAAAATCTACAGAGTTTATTGATGTTCTTGAGTTGTACAGTAAAACCAAAAATGGCATTTTTATAGTTTGAGATAAAATTTGCTATAAGTGACGTTTATAGTTTACAAAATATCAATAATTTATTGTAGAATAATGAAAACAATTCAATGAATAAAATGAAACAGTTAACAAACAAAATATAAAATTAGCAATATAATTTGAAAAGAAACATTTAAGTATATTACATTAAAATAAAATTTAAAGTGAACAAATGTTATCTGAAATATAAATAATAGTAAAATTTTTTGCTGTTTCACGTAGTTGTGCTATTAGTTTTTCGAATTTAGCATACACTTTAGAGCCGCAAAGATTTTTTTATCGTTTTCTACACCTTTTAAAGCGATATCACATTTTATGAGAGGTCAAAGTATCTCACAACTGGGCTAATTATGGTATCACCCCGCTAAATATCTCAGCTGATGGGTTGGCATCCATTGCAAATTTGATTTGCTTCGGGCACCATCTTTCTTACAGTGTTAAAACCTATATGATCTATATATAATTATATATATATATATATATATATATATATATATATATATATATATACTGAATACCTATGGGTAAAGAATTTTTAGACGCCATTGTTTGACCAAACTTTCAAATTAATTTGAAATGACTTCAAAATTTCAAATCGACTGATTTTATAAATTAAAGTATTTTGATGTATTCTGATTAAACCACATTGTAGATAAAGGTCTAACTTAGGTCAAGTTAATGTTTATTTTTCTTATTTTTTCAGAATCGAGGATATATAGATTGTTAAATGCCACTTTTAAGGTTAAAAAAATTGGATGATTTTGAAGCTGTCGTTTTCATAGAAAATAATAAATTTATCGATTTAGAATAGTAAGACTACCTAACTTAGACATTTATCTTTAATTTGTCTGAAAATTATATTTTAAATCTTTTGGTCTGCAGCATAGGATTTTATACACAGGAAGACCGCGCCCTTAAGAAACATCAATAACAATGAAATTGAAATATTTGGTAGATCTCTCTCTAAATTTAAAAAACAATTGAGAAGGGCTTGCACATTTTGCAATTGATATTTTATATAAATTTGTAGAAATTTTTACATTTTTGTTTATTGTTTGTTAGTTTATCTTTTTTAATGTTAAATTAGGTAGTCAACAAGAAATATTAATTAATTAAGGTGGAGGGGGGTAAGTGCAGACCAAAATTTCTTAAGTTACATTTTGAAGTGTTGTCAATGCTGAATGATTTGAAAGAAAATTTTGAAATTTTAACTAAAGGTACTTGACATCTTTGCAAATATCATGTGAAGAGTTCATTATTATATACTGCATTTTATAATATTTCATTTTGAGAACTCAATGACGCTCTTGCCCCAGCAAAACGGGGTAAGAGCGTATAACGTATATATTTTTAGTTGGTTTAATGCTAGCAAATGACGCGGCCAAGTGCATATTATATAGATTTTAAGCTGTTATACCATATTTTCAAATTGAAATTTTAAACATAACTTTTAAAGTAATAAACTTTTTCTTTATTCATAATGTTAGGGCACAATTTAAGAAATAATTATAAACATGAACAAAACAAAACAAGAGAACGATATGTCTGTAAAACACATAATTTTAGTTCCAAAAACAATTATTGTACATTATATCCGGTATAAAACATGATGTCTTTGCCACTGTGATAAATTTTGATCCCAAGCGCTTTTAATAGACTTCATAACACAAAGGTCTAAGGGTTGCAGAAGGTGACTCGAATGAGGTGGTAATTTGAGAATAGTTATTCTTTCTGCTCTTGCTAGTTCAATAACTTTTAAACCGACATGGGTAGAATGTCCATCATAAATCAAAAGAGCAGGCCTCTCATTACCCAAACCTTTTAAAAACACGTTCATAAAATAATTTTCAAAGACCGTTGTTTCCATCCATCCGTTAGAAGTTACTGCATATGAGGTTCCTGGATAACCTGTACCTTCCGGGGCTGACCACTGATCCCACATATGTTTACCTTTAAATATAATTAAAGGTGGTAACTTTTCACTGGCACTGGCACTAATAGTTAACAGAACTGATATATTTTCTTTGCCAGAGGTGCTTGTAGTCCTTGTGCAAGCTTTGCCAATTGCTCCTACTACTTTTGTTTTGGAAGGGTCTTTGCAGAAGCTGGTTTCATCGCAATTAAAAATTAAATGAGGCTTCTCTGCTAAACCCAATTCTGTTATCGTATCTTTTAACAGCTGAAAGTATGTGTTAATTATAAATGGATCGCACGCCTTCTTGCGAGCCACCTCAACAGATTGGGGTTTTTTTACTGATAGATTATGGCGCCGCATAAATGAAATAAGCCAATCTTTATTAGGTTGTCCGTTCTTAAATGGAGTTTTTAGTTTGTTTCCATTTACATAATCTCCAACGCAGTAGCACGACCATATGAATTGGATTTAGCCCCTCTTCTGCCTTTCACATGATCTAGTATTGTATTTAGAGGAATATTGTAAAACTAAGACATTTTACATCATCAATAGCTAAATTCAAATCATTTTTGGTACAAGAACTACCCCTTTGGGATTTTCTCGTGTAATTTCGTACCATTTTTCTTATACGAAATCTAAAAAAAATATTTCTAATGTAATTTCGTACCATTTTTCTTATACGAAATCTGAAAAAAATATTTCTAATGTAAGAAAAGCCGATTCTGGGGTAAGTGCGTATTAGTGTGCACTTGACCCTTAAGGTTGATCTGCATATGCCCCACCATCTTATTTTCGTGGGGCAAGAGCGGAGTAGTAGTTAAACAAAAACTAAGTTAAGATAAATGAGAAATACTGCTATATACTTGTTAACAATATCAATAAACACTTACTTACCAAAAAGGAAAAAATTTTAACAAAAAATAGAGACGATGTTACACGATTATTAATTTGATGCACACTTTACTATGCGTTCTCTGTAGCGTTTTCGTACCAAATGGACGAGACCATCAACCGTCAATATCCAATGTTGTCAAATCAATATGAAATTAAAGACAATGTAAGTAAACCAGTAAGGAATTTTAATTTATTAGATTCGACATCCTAAGACCGGTTTCTGTCTTTCGACTTCATCAGTTAGGCTTTTCGAATCCAATAAATAAAATTCCAAACTCGTACAAGTCAATAGCTATATCCGCTATAAGATAACATTTTTAGATGTGCTACCATCTATGGTAAGAAGAGAGTATTGACATTAAATTTTGACTGAATCTAGTCAAGATGTCACTCTCTTCTTTTTTATCCCTTTCAGAGATTAATAAAAAGTGAGTAAACCAGTAAGGAATTTTAATTTATTAGATTCGACATCCTAAGACCGGTTTCTGTCTTTCGACTTCATCAGTTAGGCTTTTCGAATCCAATAAATAAAATTCCAAACTCGTACAAGTCAATAGCTATATCCGCTATAAGATAACATTTTTAGATGTGCTACCATCTATGGTAAGAAGAGAGTATTGACATTAAATTTTGACTGAATCTAGTCAAGATGTCACTCTCTTCTTTTTTATCTCTTTCAGAGATTAATAAAAAGTGAGTAAACCAGTAAGGAATTTTAATTTATTAGATTCGACATCCTAAGACCGGTTTCTGTCTTTCGACTTCATCAGTTAGGCTTTTCGAATCCAATAAATAAAATTCCAAACTCGTACAAGTCAATAGCTATATCCGCTATAAGATAACATTTTTAGATGTGCTACCATCTATGGTAAGAAGAGAGTATTGACATTAAATTTTGACTGAATCTAGTCAAGATGTCACTCTCTTCTTTTTTATCCCTTTCAGAGATTAATAAAAAGTGAGTAAACCAGTAAGGAATTTTAATTTATTAGATTCGACATCCTAAGACCGGTTTCTGTCTTTCGACTTCATCAGTTAGGCTTTTCGAATCCAATAAATAAAATTCCAAACTCGTACAAGTCAATAGCTATATCCGCTATAAGATAACATTTTTAGATGTGCTACCATCTATGGTAAGAAGAGAGTATTGACATTAAATTTTGACTGAATCTAGTCAAGATGTCACTCTCTTCTTTTTTATCCCTTTCAGAGATTAATAAAAGTGAGTAAACCAGTAAGGAATTTTAATTTATTAGATTCGACATCCTAAGACCGGTTTCTGTCTTTCGACTTCATCAGTTAGGCTTTTCGAATCCAATAAATAAAATTCCAAACTCGTACAAGTCAATAGCTATATCCGCTATAAGATAACATTTTTAGATGTGCTACCATCTATGGTAAGAAGAGAGTATTGACATTAAATTTTGACTGAATCTAGTCAAGATGTCACTCTCTTCTTTTTTATCTCTTTCAGAGATTAATAAAAAGTGAGTAAACCAGTAAGGAATTTTAATTTATTAGATTCGACATCCTAAGACCGGTTTCTGTCTTTCGACTTCATCAGTTAGGCTTTTCGAATCCAATAAATAAAATTCCAAACTCGTACAAGTCAATAGCTATATCCGCTATAAGATAACATTTTTAGATGTGCTACCATCTATGGTAAGAAGAGAGTATTGACATTAAATTTTGACTGAATCTAGTCAAGATGTCACTCTCTTCTTTTTTATCCCTTTCAGAGATTAATAAAAAGTGAGTAAACCAGTAAGGAATTTTAATTTATTAGATTCGACATCCTAAGACCGGTTTCTGTCTTTCGACTTCATCAGTTAGGCTTTTCAACCGGTCTTAGGATGTCGAATCTAATAAATTAAAATTCCTTACTGGTTTACTCACTTTTTATTAATCTCTGAAAGGGATAAAAAAGAAGAGAGTGACATCTTGACTAGATTCAGTCAAAATTTAATGTCAATACTCTCTTCTTACCATAGATGGTAGCACATCTAAAAATGTTATCTTATAGCGGATATAGCTATTGACTTGTACGAGTTTGGAATTTTATTTATTGGATTCGAAAAGCCTAACTGATGAAGTCGAAAGACAGAAACCGGTCTTAGGATGTCGAATCTAATAAATTAAAATTCCTTACTGGTTTACTCACTTTTTATTAATCTCTGAAAGGGATAAAAAAGAAGAGAGTGACATCTTGACTAGATTCAGTCAAAATTTAATGTCAATACTCTCTTCTTACCATAGATGGTAGCACATCTAAAGACAATGTAGTCAAAGAGTATATTCATATCAGTGCAAGAAGGAAACAGAATAAGATTAAAATAAGAGAAGGCGGGTACGCACTTGCCCCGAAAATGCACTTACCCCCCTCCACCTTAATGTATATTGTAAATTTTTTAATGAGGGTAATTCCGTAAATAAATAAAAAAAAACTATACGCTAAAACTAAATGACATTCGAAAAGTTCGCACACTATAAACAATAATCATCAAAAAACCAATTTTAATTGGGGTCAATTTTTTTTCTTTGGACAGTGCCCAGTATTTAAAATCCTGCAAACAACTAAATTGGCCTAGTGACCATCATCAGATTCCATTTTTAAAGGAGCTTGTAATTGTTGAGACTGGTTTCACTAAACTATCAAGTTGAAGACGAAAATCTAGCGGTTGATGAAATAAAAAACACAAAAATATACTTTAGTTGGTTTTAAGGATACCGCATAACATAGTCTAATTAATTGCACAAGTAGTTTACATAATCCTACTTGGATATTCCAGTTCAGCGAGAAATTTCAGAGTCTGATTAAACCTTAAAGGAGAATTCGATTGCCTTACAACATGGATACCGACGAATGATGAGTCGGCTGATAGTAAATCGAAGCTAAAATTATTCGATGCGGTAAAGTTTTTTCAGGTTCTGCTATTAGGTCAGTCAACAAACACAAAAATACGGGTAATTCCATTTTTTCATCTAACTTTCCGTTTTCTTTAATTATCACGTCTTCGTACATTTAATGAAATACCGTTTATATTATTATCTATAATACGATCATACTTTTCCCTTAATTTAGAATTCTTTTGAGCTCTTCTTGAAAACGATACACCCACACACGGGCCTAAAATCTTATTTTATCCTACCTGGACATTGATTGACGTAACGAAATATCCTCTGATTTAGTTTTTGATAAAATGGTTTTAGACTTTTCCACTCCGATCGATTGTAATATATGGTCTATTCGAAAATTTATGGGCACATATTTATAGCGTTATATCACCTTAATCAGGAGGCAGGGTCATACTGGAGAAAAAGGGTGCAACTAATGTACCGCCATGTTCTATAAATGTATACAGGGTATATTTTTGCGTTTATTTTTATCCAAAAAAGAAAGATATAAATAATAGTAGAGCTTTGCTAGTGTTTGATGTCCTTATAGTTTTCCTTCTAGAATTGAAATAGCATTATGTATTTACTCCCTTTCCTTTAGCCTGATATAATTTGTCATTGTGCCAGTGAAATAATTTTTAAAGCTGTTGGTGGCGTTAACTCCTCTGAATTTAATCTTACTTTATAATTTTGTTTGGGGCCATTTGGTCACTGATAGTATCTAGAATGCAAGTTGGCTTAACCACTTCGATGGAAATCCACTAAAGGAAAACCTACGTACCCAATCCCTGTCTACAATTATTAATAAAAATGAGCAACATCCTGAGGATTTAAGGGTTCCAAATATGTCAATATAAATATGTTTAAAATTTTAATTTATCTAAAATTTTAATTTTATCCTTGTAAGTAACTTATTAAAAAATATTAATTTTATTATTGGATTTAATAAATAAATTCTAGACTCTAATTTGTTAATTTTTTTTTTAATTTTATTAAGTTAATTTTTTGTTTATTACCTTCTGACGTAATCTTAGTCAGAACGTAATTAACTTCTGTTGGGCGCCACCTACTCGGTCAGTAGAGAAATGAGAGTCTCTTAAATCTCAGTCGTGCTTCTAAAATTGGCGGAAAAATTATTAAAATCGATAATAACGACTCAATAAAATATGGAAGTATTTATTAACAATGAAAATAACGGTTGAACTTGTAGTTGTAGTGAGATGATTATTGAGCAGAAGAAGGTATTTATTATTGATAATTCTTGCACAACAGTAAAAGTTTATCAAATTTGATAGAAGAAGATGAATGAATGAATGAATCAGTAGGTGCATTCATTTTTAATTTAATTTTTGATTTATCTTATGCAATAAATATTCCAACAAATGCTAAATTAATTATTTTTTTTTACTTTAAATTTATTAGTTAATTATTAGAAGGCCATGAATGTAAACTTGGACATAATTTTTAATTTCTATCAATATTTTCAAATGACATTTTGTTATATTAATTATGGGGATTTTAATTATATCTAGAGTAATAAAATTAAGTTTTAGAAAGATTTTAAAAGGAATTTTAAATACACTATTAATTTTTTTTGAAATAAAATAAACAAATAACAAGTATTTCTACTTTAAAGCGAAATATAAGTTTTGCTATATGTTAAAAGGCTAGGTAAGTTAAGGTTTCATTTAATTAATTATTGGTATGAGTTTATTTATTTTATTTATTTATTTGTGAATTTAACAATTACCACTGATTTAACAAATCACCCTCTTCTAATTTGATTATCTACTAAAATGTAAGCTAACCTAATTAATCAAGTACTTTGGCCTTGTTTTGTAAAAGTTTGAAATATCGATATTCAAAAATGCATAGGTATCTTTAATACTATTTAAATCTTTTAGTTATCTCTGGTTACTTTCTTTCCAAATTAACGATGTGACGAAAATAAATCTTCTAGGATTCTAATCAGGAATACGGGATAAAAATGCTACGGGATGTGATTGGATCTGGATAATAGATGAAAAAACAACAGGAACTGGATTTTCTTTCAGGAAAAAACGATGGAATTTTAATTGGAATTCTTTTATTGATTTAATTCCAAGATTTTCTTGTAAACATCGATTCTAACCTCATTTAAAATTTGACAGGTAAAATTTCCTTACAATTTCTTTCTTCGATCAGAGTGGCTTTGATTTTGGTTTTCTTTTGTTTT
This sequence comes from Crepidodera aurea, assembly GCA_949320105.2. NCBI lineage: Eukaryota > Metazoa > Arthropoda > Insecta > Coleoptera > Chrysomelidae > Crepidodera > Crepidodera aurea. The sequence continues at coordinate 103,700,244 of OX439472.1, forward strand.
CACGATAAGAATTGATGTGTACTGTTCGAAAGATTTTTAGCAAAAGCCACTTTTTACAGCAAGTTTTGGTTTTTATAAACCATCATGTCAAAGCCGTCTAGATGGACATAATTTTCAATTAAATTATTATAAAATTAAAAAAAAAATTAATTTTTATATGCTTTTTGACTATTACCAAATCATTCCTGGGATAAAAAGAATGATTTTTGTATAATTTATTTCCTATTCTAACTTATATTAAATGTACATGAAGACTTTTTTACTTTCGTCATTATCGATTTTATAAATTGTATTAAACTTTTGTATTACTGCCCTTTTTACAATAATACTTTAATTTTGGAAATCCCCACTTTTTATTTTCTTGATTTATTATATTTACCCTGAATTTACATTGATCATATTGTTAAATTAAGATACTGCACTTTGAGGTTAAATTTAAAATTTATTTCTCTTCTAATATTTAAAATAACAATGTTTTCATTGTTGTAATGATAGCAGACTTATCTAAGACTATTTTGTCTTAACTTCTACTACTTAGTTATTTGCTAAATTGTTTATAACTATTCTAAAATCGTCGATGAAAATTCCTTATGGAATTACCATGTTAAAATTTGTTATCAGAAATGTAATATTTTGTCATATGATTAATGCTCTAAATTAGCTTCAAACTTTATTTTGTTAATTACGTTCTGCCTAGTGATTATTTAAATTAAAATAAATAGTTTTTATTAATTTATTTTGTTTGATAATTTCTCTATTATCGAATAAAAGTTTTGTATTCTCTTTATTTGGCTTTTCACATTATTTAACCGTTACAATATATTGCAATGAAATAATTACCTGGTATATTAAAAGGAAGGTAACCAGGCAACAAAAAAAATAGTGATAGGTGATTTGGGGAAATGGATTGAAAAAAAAAGAGGAATGTCAAAGGTGTAATTTTTGGAAGATAAAAGGTTTGAGGAAGAAAAAAAGAATAAATTGTAGAAAGTTATATTGAAGAAGAAAATGTTATAGTATGGTGTATTGAAAATTAATCTTATGGTATCGTTGCATATCTCTAGCATGTTCTGCCCTGGACTATCAGGCGAGGGCTTCGGAAAAACTAAAGTAACTTTTTCTAAAATGTACGCATAGAAAGGAAAGAAAGCATTTTAAAGATGAGACTCTAAGCTTTCTCAGGAAGCAATTAGTTTTTAATTTCTTTTTGTTTTATCATAGAAAATTTGACCGGAAGTTTTATTTGCTAAAATCCTCACTGATTTTTATAAAACTGCAGATATCTATTAATAGAGGCATAACAAAAAAAATCCTTGCACACTTATCATCATTATACTTTATTAGGTTTTCGAAATTTTTATTTTTTATTTCGAGATATAATGGAAAAACCAAATTTTCGATTTTATTTTCGAAATTGTGAAATTAGCATACAGTTAAGAGCAACAACAATGTTTTTATCATTTTCTACACCCTTTCAAGTACTTAAATGCCAAGTTTCACATTTTGTACTAGCTTTTGGTCAATATCCTTCTCTGGCAACTGGGCTATTATTAATTTGTTAATTTGCCAGGTTACAACAATTAAACAAAAAACAATTGTGTGCAACAACCTTCAACAAGATAAAGAGCGACCTCGAAACCCCCGAAGAGAACATTTTCCAGACATTTTCGTTGAACGGTTTGTGATATTTTCCATATGTTCATCAATACTCTAACAAAAGTGGATCATTTGTTAAATAAACAATAAAAACTTGCGAGCGGACAGAGATTAGATTGTAACGGTTTCATTTTTCCATCAGATCTAGAATTAATTTTAGGATGCCCCTGGTATTTATATCTTTTTTGAGTTATTTGACAGTGACTGACGTTAGGAATTGATGACAAGGAACGTTGACGAGAAGTTCGTTTGTATTTTGGTTTGGATTTTTTGTATAATGGAACTCGACTGGAAAGTCGGTAATGTAGATTTCATTTTCGAGTTCTTATTATGATTGGTCCTAAAGGTCAGATGACTAATGTCAAATTTCCTGATTGGGTAACGGAAATTCAGTTATGCGCGTAAGCGAGACAAGGTTTGGGAAGGAGGACGCGCGGTTTTTGTTTTAGAGAGTTGTTGAATAAGATCATTGAAATATACACAAGCTTCGGTTTTTCCATTTTGGAAGAAACACTTAAATTGTGGCCATCTCTGAGTTGTTTGGGAGATTATAAGTGCCATTCCCAGCGAGCAAATTGTAGGCGATATTTTGGTCTATTGTATACTGTGAAGTATTTGTAGAAACGCCTTTGCTCGCTCGACTGCCGTCGGTTTATTGGAGGAATTTGCCGTCCTTGTGATACAACTTTACCGCCTAGTTGCTTTCTGCTGTCTACTAGAAACTAGTTGATTTGGATTTGGTCTGCTGGAAACTAGTTTAATTTAGATTTGATTTATCGTTTGGCTCCTACTGTGGATTTCTGTGAAGACCATAGAAGAAATAAGAAGTCAAACGGTTTGATTAATTTATTTTGTTACTTTCGTCAATCCTTGTTCGGTTAATTTGCGCGTACCAATATTTTTGTAGTTTTCTTTTATTTATAAAACGGAAATTAATCAAAATTTTATCGCCGCTTAAATTTAACTCTTAATATCCCATTCTGCCTTGGTACACCAGCTAAATGAAAGCGTCAATTTCTCTTCTTAAGGAACTTTAATCTCTGTTTCGTTGTTAGATGTTTTTAAACCATACCTTTTTTAACTGTTTTTTTGTAATTTCCCATAGAATAAATTGTGTTTTGAACAGTTATATCTTTGCGTTACATACTTTTATATATATTTAATCATTAGTATGGGATTTGGGTTATTTGTTTTAATAAATCGTTGAAATATTGGAGTTTTGTCTTACATTTACCACTTTTGTTGCTTTTCAGAGGTAAATTAAGTCAGTTAAGCTGGTAAGGTTTGTTGAGTGAAGAGTAAATTTAATAGGAAGAGGAAGGACTTGAGCTTGTTAAGGCGTGAAGACAAGAAGTAAAATTTGATAAGAAGAGGAAGGACTTTAAATTCACAATTTAAAGGTAGTTTTAGTGTTAGTTATAGAGTATTTTTGTCGGATTCTTTTATTGTTTACTAGTTTAATATTAGATTTAATGAGTGAATGAGTGTGAGTGTTGATTAGTCATTATAATTTACAATTTTGACAATTCATTTTTGCTAGTTTAATAAAATTATAAAAAAAAACTTTGACATTTCGTATCAATATTTCAAAAGTAAGAATATTTCAACCTCCTTTGGAAATAAATTTTAAATCTCAGTGGACCAAACGTGGACTATTTTTTCTTTTAGTCAAAAATATTAACATTAAGTTTGAAATTAATCACAAATTACATGATTCCTATGTTAATTAAATGTATATTATTATTAAAATAAGTTAGTCATGAATTATATATAATTAACGATGAAAATATATTTGTTGTCAAATGAAAACAACGTTTTTTTAAGAATGTTTTCTCTTTTCAAGTTAAAATGTATATCAATAACCTAATTTTAAAAAAGCAGCTGACATTATTTACCATTAGATTCTAAAAATACCAGAATTTAGAACTTGTTTTGGTCCACCATGTTTTTATTTTTATTTTAATTTTGTTGTAGACAATCTAAAATAAAATTAAATAATTTTAAACAAACTATTTATTTAAACATAACGTCAAAACTTAACCTAACCATAAATATCAAAATGTCTGAAAAATTAACTGAAACTTTGTATAAAAATAACGCCAGCTTACCTCCCAGGTTTGGTTCTATTCAGGAACAGCATATACTAGTCTCTTAACCATCCTGTCTGCACTTGTATAATCCGAAAGAACACGAATATTTCGAAAAAATAATCGAAAAAAGAATATAATCTTCCTCTACCGTTTCCATTTTTAACTGAATACCTCACCAAATGTCTCGTCTGCCATTCAAAAATAGATCATTTTATTGTGCAATTGGAATACTTGGCAAATGTCATCGCCTATGTGACCACTGTGCGTTGATTTCATAGTAAAGGCGATTTAATAAAATATTTTCATAAACATACACCAGGATAAAACGACATTTTCTCATCTCCATAAAATGTCAGCCTCACCTCACCAAAATCCGTGACTGATATAATTAAATATTCCATACTTCATATACTAATTGGAAATATTTTAACTGTAGAATCCTGAGCTTAAAATATGATGATTTCTCCCAAATCACTTAAATTAAATGTGTCTCCTGTCTGAGTTACAGGGTGTTTTATTTAAAGATTTGAAAATGATTTTCGACCATTACTTGAATCATTTTTTCCATATCATTGACATTACATGCTGTCGTGGTATTAAAGTGCGTACGACATATTGAAAATAAGCTTAGATTTTGTATAGTTGGCTCTGGTCTGACTCAATTGTTTCGATCTAGTAGGTTGCTGTCATTGCTGTTAATTATTGTTACTGTCGCTTTAAGATTGTGATTATTGTAAAATTTAAAAAGTCGATTAAGTGGAAATGCCGCGGCACAATAATTTTTCTAATCTTGAAATGCGAGACATGCTCTGTGTTTATGTAAACGAAAATTATTCCTGCCTCGCTGCTGCTCGAAGATATCAAGAAATGTATCCAAACAGAGTTCAACCCAATCGCCAGACTTTCAGTCGATTAGGAGAAACTGGACAATTTAGGCGTAACAGTGGTATGGGACGACCGAAAATATTAACTGTGGATCAGGAGGATGATATTTTAGTGCGAATTGCTGATAATCTCGAACTAAGCACTCGGCGTTTAGCAGCAATGACTGGATTAAGCCACACTTCAGTATTTAGAATACTGAAAAAAGAAAATTTACGACCTTACCACTTTACACCGGTACAGAATTTATTGCCTAGAGATTATCATGTACGAATTAATTTTGCTCATTGGATCATAAATAAAAAAAATGAAAATCGTAATTTTATTGAAAAAATAATGTTTACTGATGAGGCCACATTTACACGTAGAGGAGTTTTCAACTGGAGAAACAGTCACTATTGGGATATTGAAAATCCCCATCTATTCCGAGAATCACATTTTCAACACGAATTTAAGATTAATGTATGGTGCGGTATATTTCGAGATAATTTGTTGGGTCCTACCAGCAAATTTGAATGGTAACTCGTATTTACAATTTTTACAAACTACACTGTTCGATTATCTAGAGGAACTGCCACTTAATCGAAGGAGAGATATGTGGTTCATGCAGGATGGAGCACCACCGCATTATCGTCTAATAGTGCGGAACTATCTCGATCATCTATTTCCTCATCGTTGGATTGGCAGAGGTAGTGAATTTCCGTGGCCGCCTAGAACTCCCGACGGTAATCCCTTAGATTTCTATTTCTGGGGACATATGAAATCACTAGTATACTCCCAAGCAATAAATACTCGTGAGGAACTTTGGCAGAAAATTGTAAATTCCGCTAATTTTATTGCCAATCAGCCAAACATATTTTTTAAAGTTAGAAGATCGTTCAGCGAAAGAATAGATAAACTTATTGAGGTCAACGGGGGTCATATTGAACATTTGTTATAAAAGCTTTTTAAGTTTTGTTCATATGCATTTTGATATTTTCTTGTTATTAACATTGTTCTTTTACCACAATTTGTTTTTAATAATTTAATGTGTTTATTCGTTTCAAGAAATATCGACAAATAAGATTGTTTTCTTTTTGTTAATACGGATTAAAGGTTCATTTGTGTAATAAATGCAATCCAATGACCCAAAACACCGACATAATTAATACATATTAAAATCAAAATAATTGTGCAGCTTCATGTTTAACTTAAGATATCTCGAAAAATAATGACTTTATCGTTATGAAGAAAGAGTACGATATTTACGTAGAAAGTATTGGAGAAACCAAAAATCGTGATAAAATTGCAATTCCCCCAGTGACGTAGAATTTGGGAAGGATCAATCAGTCACTTGCCCCTGTCGTACGCCTTTGGTAGTAGCCAGAAACGTTTATTTAACATAATTTAGCAGGGTGTATAGTACCTAGACTTACCGCCAAGTATGACAATAATGCGTTAAATAGTTTTAAAGTAATGGTCGAAAATCATTTTCAAATCTTTAAATAAAACACCCTGTAACTCAGACAGGAGACACATTTTATTTAAGTGATTTGGGAGAAATCTTCATATTTTAAGCTCAGGATTCTACAGTTAAAATATTTCCAATTAGTAATGAAACACCCTGTATATAGTTAAGAGTGTTACTTAGTTTCAACAAGTAAAGAGGATGGCACTGTCAAACTTTTTGGAGATTATGATGATGATTTAGCCGATGCAATGGTTCTTAAGGAAGGAACGACTCTGTATAGAAAAAATTGGAGTCTAAGGACAGATAAATCCTATTTATACATCTAAGGACTGTTATTTTAAAACAAGCAAATATTGGAGAAAGTAAGAGTCTTTGTAGGCTAATAATTGAGCACAAAGTTAAGAAAAATGGCAGCATGATTCCGCGCTAATATATGTAACAAAAAAAATTCCATAAATAAACCAAAGTGTAAAATCACATAAAAAAGCTGGTCTATAATATTACATCTTGTACGCTTGGCAAGAGAGACAGTTAACTTTTATAAGATCGTCTAAAGCAGTGTCTTAATTGGCTAATTAAAATTTTAAACATGAATGAATCTGGTTTATTGAATGTCATAAACTAGCGTTTTCTTTAGACAAATATAATTGAGCGTTTTAAAGAAAGTATTTTTCTGATCCCTTTGGAGCTTGGTAATGTGGGTAATAAAAAAACTTTTTTCTCTACAAGAAAATTAATCAAAATCATTCTAAATTAAATGTGAGAATAAAGTTTGCCTATTTCAACATCAAAGTGCAAGTGCAAATAATAATTTCATAATTCAAACGTAGAAAAATGATAATTTAGTGTTACTTGAAGACATAAAGTGACTAAAAAATTCCATATATTTTCCACTAACGAATCTTTTTACTTATTATCAGATATGGAAAACCTGCCCACAGGTGCAGGATGTTAAACTCATTGAAAGCTTTTATAACGAGTAAAATATATTTCTTCAAACTTACTTTTTATCACCACATGTTAAAATCACTGTAAAAATAAATATTCTTATTATCTTTTTATGTATTTTATAAATTTTTTCCATTTTACTTTCCCGGCCCCTCGCCAAAGGGAAAGTATTGTAAACGCGTTAAAAAAAATTGAGATAACGCTTAATCCGATTGAGCTGAAATTTGGTATATGGGTTGAAATCGTCATACCAGGAGCCCTGTGCACATCGCGAAAAAAATATTAAAAGTTTATTTGATATTTAGGCCAGTGAAGCGGCTTGTAAATACAACCTGAAATTTTCATTCCTTAATTTTAAAACTAAGTAATAGAAAAAAAATTAAAATTTAAAATCCAAATGACACTTGACATGTCAAAGAAAAAGTAAACAAAAGTCCGACCCTAAAAAATTGTTTTACTTTTTTTTTTTTGGGATACCAAATATCATTTGATTTGGACTTCTGGGAAAGTCTTGTGGCGACACAACAGATTTTTTTTGATTCCTCTCTCTTCCTTCTTTTCTATTTATTTTTTCCAACTGATTTCACTTTAGTATTATATCTTGTTCTTATTCCTTTATTCCATCTTAATTCGTTTTTCTTCAATTTCTTTCCCACGTGGAATTATTCTGTGATATTTCATTTCTACTGAAAGTATTCTGTTCTTATTTTTCCGTTCTCATTTCTACGTATAATGTCTTTTATTTAGGTATCTTTGTCTCTCTCTTATTATGTTTCAAAAGCTTTTGTAGCATACATTATTTGCTATACTTGTTCTACATTTTCTATATTTTTAAATTAATTGTCATTGTTTTAGTAGATTTTACTGTTACTAGAAAAAATTCAAATAAAATTTGTAGTTTTTTTATATGGAGATAAGTTAAATATATGTAGTATTTTTTTAACTTTGTACAAAATGACATTTTCTAAGATCAAATTTGAAATTTCAAACTTTTGACCAGACTATAACAATGAAAGTTGTTTGTTTTTCGCTTTTCAAAGAATTTATTTTAGTATGTATGGAGTTAAACTAATAAACAATGTTATATGATAAAAAAAACTTGGCAATCATTTTTGTATTGATATTTATGTGCCATTTATCTTGTAAGGAATTTATTTTGATTTTGATTAATGATCAAACAAATTTATAGTAACTATTAAATTTTTCTACGGAGGTGGTGCAGTTGGAAATTACCAATAGAAGAACAACAAATCAGGAATTGGAAGAACTGTATCCTAATATCATAGCAGTTGTTAAGGCCCAACGAATAATGTGGGACATGTAGAAGGGTTAAATAGAGAAAGACTACCAAAAAGAAAACCAATAGGCAGAAAAAGAAAGGATAGATCAACAAAGAGATGGATCAACAATATAGAAGAAGATCTAAAGACAATAAAAGCTAGAAACTGGAAAGAAAAAACAGGAGACAGAAAGGAATGGCGTGGTATAGTGCAAGAGATACTCAACAATTGATGGTCAAGTAATTTAAGAAATGAATTGTATAAATTATAGAGGTATTAAATTAAATTGTATAAAATTTAGGCCTGTAGAGCATCTAAATAATACTCAGATATACCCATCCCGATCAATGCGTTAATTCAGTGCAGATAATTTTTGAAACCAAATAAAATAATAGTAGGATGAAACTTATTGGAAAAGGAAGAGAATATGACAAAAATGATAGAAAAAATAATTTACAGGCTCTCTAGGGTCGGAAGGTGGAAGGGGGCGAGCTTTTAAGGGTAGAAAACTGTTTATTTCGATTTTCGGCAAAACTACAAGTCCCATGAAAAAAAGTTAAATGGCAAAGTTGTAGGTACTAAAAAGATCTACAACTTTTGTATTTACACTTTTTTCACATAACCTCAAAATTTATGTGAAAAATTCAAATAACTAGGTTTTTGGTTTTTTATTTTTATCTTTTACAAAAATTTATTTTTTTCATGTTTGTTTATATTCTCTTCCTTTTCCAATGGATTTCATCCTACTATTATTTTATTTCACTTTTTACCATTTTCAAAGCTATCTGCACTGGTCTGTCATCCTGATTAACCTATTACGAACAACCCTCAAAACCCAACAGGATAATTGTCTGAGTTAGACAAAACAGGACTCAATATTGGTTTTATGATCCTTATATCATAAATAAATATTATATATTAAAAATTTAATTGAAATATAGAACCAAAACTAATTTTGCGGTTTTTAAAAAAAAGGCAAACGGTGTTAGTCACGCATTGTCAAATAGCGTGACAAAACAGCTTACTTTCTTATGTATCAACAAGTTAATGATAATTCTTTACCGCAAAGAAAAAGTTTATAGCGGAAAAGTTTCAATTTAAAACTTATAGCGAATCCATTTTATAATGCATCATTTTTTTTAATAACACGATTTTTTTATTGAATTTCCAGGATAGATTGACAGAAAAATTCCCGGATTCTTAAAGCTCAATTTTGCGTGCTTATTTAAAATGAATTTAGGGAAATTTAGCTTGCGTGGCAGTGAGTTCTACCTTAATAAGGTCAGATTATTCATCAAGAAATAATACAAATACAAGAAAAGTTATTCTAACGTCAAATTAATATACTGGGTTGTAGTCAATTTAACATTTTTTTTTCCACAACTTACAAATGGATTTAAGTTCAAGTAATTAAGTATAAGAAAATACTGTTTTAAGATAATATTTTTCACGGTTATTCCTCACATTTTCCTAAGAAGAAGTGTCTCATGATGTACTTTTTTCTTCTTCTTTAGCACCTGGACATTCTTGAAGCATTTCAGCCAGTTCCCTGAATATATTATTCCTAGATAGTAGACAAATAGACCTTTGCATTGTGAATAGCATCATTTTTGTTTTTCGACCATCTTTCTATTTTTTTTAGGAGAACTTTATTTCTCTTGGATATTTTGGTTTTTTAGTCCCTTTTTATAAGAATCATTCTTTTAACAATATTGTTTGTTTTCGCAGATATCAGTAGATTTATTTTATCTTTAGATCGTTTTTAAAAGCGTTTTAGACGATTGGCAAACATTGTATAGAGATGAGAAGTATTTGAGTAGCATCAAAAGATAATCTCAAATCCATAAAAATGTTTCTGTGTACAGAGCACTTACGATTTGCAATCCTCAGAATAGAAATCGATTTCAGTTCTGCGATTTTGTATGAAATTTCTTGTTTTCCTTATATCAAAGTAAACATGGCAAACTGTATTTGACAGTTGTGGAACAAAAGTTGCAGGTTTTTACTGTTGGAGATTGGAAATGTCTAGAAACTCTCTCGGAGCTTATATTTTAGTAGGTATATTAAGGTTATTTCGAAGTAGAGGAACAATATGTGAACAAATAAAAATTTATCTATAAAGAAGTAAAAATATAATGAGTCATTAATTTTTAGAGTTAAATTAAAGTCTATATTGTTACGTACTATCTTTTGTGTAAAAGAGAAAAATTACTTTTGTTCAATATTTAATTTCGTTATTTTATTTAGTTTTAGTACATAACCTATTAAATTACTGTTGATTTTTTTTGCCTTCTGCCGTAATCTTAGACAGAATGTAATTATTTGTTGTTGATAATTTTGGGCGCCATCTACTTTCCAATAGAAAAATTGAGAGTCTTAATCCCAGGTAGTGCTTCAGCTATTGGCCAAAAAAATCGATAATAACGACTCAGTAAATATGAAAACATTTATTAATAATCATAAAAATAACGGTTAACCTTTAAGTTTATACAAATCTTATAATTACTCTCTTACCTTATTCTAATCTAAATTATTTAGTTATTAATTAAAATATAATCTAACCTAATTAAATAAAATACGTGTGGCCTTTTTTTATCTTGAAACGTTTTTAAATATCGATATTTAATATTGTGATTTGGTACCTTTAATACGACTTAGATTTTATTTCTAATTCTGGTTGCTTTCCTAGTCAATTCAAAATGGGATGGATGCAATATCTTCCAGGAATCAAAATCAGGAACAGGATAAATCAATACAATTGGATCTGGATAGTTTAACAGGAACATAGATGAAACAAATATCGGGTTTCTTCTCTTGATTTAACTTTAAGTTTCTTGATTTACAAAAATATAGCCTCACTTAATTTGACAGGTAAATTTCTTTTAATTTTTATCTTCAATCAGTATTGCTTTGATTTTAAATTTCTTTTGTTTTATTACGAGCACCGATGTGAACAGTTCAAGAGATTTTGATCAAAAGCCTCGCTTGACAGCGAGAAGTAGTTTTTATAAACCATCATATCACGGCTCTCTAGTTTGAAATTTGATAGTTCTTTACTTAAAATTTTTTATAAAATTCAAAAATTATCAATTTTTATACAATTTTTGCTTATTACCAAATCATTCTCGAGACAAAAAGAATGATTTTGATATAATTTATTTTATATTAAATTTACACACAGACGTTTTAAGTTCGTCAGTATCGATTTCTAAAATTCTATACAACTTTATTATTACTGCCTTTTTTACAGTAATTCTTTGATTTTAGAAGTCCCAACACTTTATTTTCCCGATTTATTGTATTTTCCCTGAATTTAAATTAATCATACATCATGATATTGAAATTTATCTGAGATTATATTACTTTAAATTTTGCTATTGAAATCTTTGCTAAATTGTTTGTAAATATCCTAAAACTGTTGGTGAAAAATCTCTTATGGGATTAACGTGTTAAAATCTGACATCTGGAATTTTATATTTTCTTGTGCAATTACTACGTTAAAATTAGTTTCAAACATTATTTTGATTTATTGAAGTAAACTAAATAGAAAGAAAGAAAGAAAGAAAGATTTTATTGATCACATTTTTCCATAAGATTGTGACAGGTCATATTAAAAAAACAAAAATGTAAGTATAAGTAAAACACTAACTAAATACGCTAAAATAGATAAATACAATACAACACGTGCAGATGTAAATACAATTAAAATACAAAAAAAATATATATAAATAAAGTATAATGTAGTACGCATGTTGTGGTACCTCAAATATTAGTACCAACAACAAAACAGACATAATTATTACAATAGTTATTTAATGATATTAATAAAATTATTTGTTTAATTTTTTCTCTGCGTATTGAACATAAGTTTTGTATTATCTTTAATTAGTTAGTCAACTTAGTCAACCGTTACAATATACTCAGTGATTAAGGCTTGTATGAACGTTAGAAACTAGAGGAAGTTATATAACAACAACGCTATTTATGTACTTTTTTGAAGAAATGATATAAGTAGATAAAAACAATGAAACATAATAAAATTATTCATTTCGGAAGCTCATAGTGGTTTGTATTTTAATTCTCTCTCTCTCTCTCTCTCTCTCTCTCTCTCTCTCTCTCTCTCTCTCTCTCTCTCTCTCACTTGTCTTAAAAGACATGGAGGATGGAAATCGAGTACGGTAGCAGAAGGATATATTGAAGAATCACGTATCAACAAAGAGAATACTGCCAGAAAAATATTGCAACCTGACAAAGAAGGTACAAGTACGTGTTCAGATATTTCCTCGAATGTTTCATCAACAGTTACGGAGAATATTTTGAGTTGTTCTAACATTAACGAAAATCTTTTGAATTGTTCGAAAATTGTTAGTGATAATTTCAGTGGTGCTTTGAATTTTGACAATAATTGTTCCAATTGTACATTCAATATCACTATAAATAACAAATAAATACCTATATATTGTAATGGTATTGAATATAAAGCCTTTTTTTTAACATATAACTTAGACAGGAAGAAAATATTACTTATAAAAGTTAACCTTAACATTCAATCTAATAAGAATTCAACATAATTAGTTTAAGTTAAACGAAACGATAGTAAATTAACGAAAAAGAGTTTAGGACTTATAAAATTAAAGAAATATAGCAAAAAAGTACAACAATAATGAAGTTTAATGATATTTAGAAAATCAATGATGACGAACAAAAAGTGTCTTTGTACAAAGTTAATATAATTCGAAATGATATAAAAAGTATATAAAAAATTTTCTTTTAATCTATAGAATAAGATGTTATTAGTCAAAACTTGCAATAAAATCAATAATTTTTTTAATTTTGTAAAAATTTAGGTTAAAAAATGTCAAATTTTTATCTAGTGAGCTGTGACATTGTACTTTATAAACAGCATTTCGTGTGTCAAAGAAGGGCTTTTTACCAAAATCTTTTGAAGAGTTCACATCGCTCCGTATCATAAAAACAAAAGAAAAACCCAAAGCAACGCGATTTAAAAGAAAAATTTGTTACCTGTCAGAAAAAGTGAGGTTAATAAATGTTGATAATTCAAGAAGAACAACAATCTTAAAAGGTGGCTTTATCCAAAATTATCCATCCTATCCTGTGTTCCTGTTTGGACATCTCCAATCCCAGCTGTATTCCTGTATAAAAGTATCCAGATCCAACTATATTCGGCATAAAAATATCCATCCTGTTTCCTGATTTTGGTGTTATTTGGAAAAACGATTTTATAGAATCCCATTTATTTTGAACAACTAAAATAAGAACGAAAAGCTTAAATTGAATAAAAGGTACCATTTTAATTACTAAATATCGATATTTAAAAAGTTTAAACTATAAAAGACCATAATAATAAAGTTAGATTGAAAACAAGCTAAACTTATAAAAGTTTAATTATGTTAGGTTAGAAGTTTAAGAAGATTTCGTATCACACTTACAAATATTATTTTTATAAAAACTACACTTACCGTATTACACCAAACAATTGTTCCTGTACAGATAAAGTTTATCGTTAATTTTTTTTCCTTTAATAAATGTTTATAATTTTTCATTACGTTCGTTGTCATTGATTTTATAAAAATCTAACCTCTTAGAGAACCCTAGAACCTGAGATAGATATTGGCTATAATTTCTTATGTAATAAGACAGATGGCGCCCAACTACAATAACAATATTTACAAAACACGTTCTGTCTAAATTTACGGAAGAAGGTAAATTAAATAAAAATTTTAATAAATATAAAAAGAAAAATCACAAACCATTATAATATAGTTGCCCAATTAGTTTGTTTTACTAAGTTTGTAAGAGACAATGTTTTTTTCTTCAAATTTCAATTAGAGAGCTCAAATGCAATTACTTTTAGTCCTAGGATTAAAAGTAGCGTTTTTAATCCTAGGATTAAAAGTGTTGCTAAGCAACGAGCAAATTTTTGTACGGTAAGGGAATTGATGGCTTTTGCACCTGAAAATAGTACAAAAATGTCAACATTTTTTGATGGTTGGAGAAAATTTTAATCCAGTGGAGAGAGAGAGAGAGAGAGAAAATAATAAAATTACCTATTACCTAGTTGTTTCAGATACTAATCATTTTCAATTTCAATAGTGGAATTGACGTAAGCCGGAATTTCAGCAATTAGGTGTTTAACTCCAAATCTAACCTCATTTGTTTTGTATTTCTAATTACTCATACTTAATTACTTTCTACATAATTGCATGTTTTTTTATGTTTTTTTGCTTAAAATATATAAAAACTAATAAGAAAAGATTTGAGATTTTATGCAACTTTTAATACAGATACGTCACTGGTACGGTACTGATTTGCTTTACGGTAAACGATTAAAAAAGAAGAAACTTAACAGACCAAGACCATCACTAGTTTCGAAAAACGAAGACGAAGAAGAAGAAGAATATAGAATAACGATTTTTAAGTCGGGAAAACACAAATACACTAACTTAGAAACAAAGAAAATACTATATACTAACTAAAAAATATTAATAAATCAAAAATAAATGCAAAATCAAAAACCCACGCTGCAACAAAAATCAAAGAAATGACATTATTGACAGAGACATTTAAGAGGGGCATCGCGACAAGTATGCCAAACTACAAACACCAAAAATCCCCATTTTTATCTTTATCTTTTATCACTGTCTTTCTGCAATAATGAAGAGAGATAGATATCTTAAGACTTCAGTGAATCTCCTGTATCCTAGGTGGCGCTGCTAGTATTAAAATATAATATATTATTTGGGATATCTAAGGAATCTGAGAGAATAAATTTACTTTATTTTCACGATTGGTCTTGTCGCAGAGAGCGCTAATAATCCATTTGTCATGAGTTCGATACCTGCTTCAGCCTCGACAGAAATTTTATTTTTTATTTTTAGGAAATTTCATTTTTTTTGTTTACTATTTTTTTTCTAGCATCAAAATAGAGTTTATATTTTATTAATTTAATTAATTTTCAATTATTTTCGTATAAATCCGTTTATTTTAATATGCCACGCGACTAATCTCATTAAATACATCAGATAGGAATGGAGCTCGGAAAATAATATTTCTAACATAAAAAAAATATTTAAACATCAATGGATTCATACGAAAATTGAGAATTATATAAATGTATAATCTTTAAGGTGAAGCAAGAATTTTTTTAAAAAATTAATTAATAAATAATTGGCGGCCCCAAACGCAAAATGTTTTTATCAATATCTATTTGTTTAAACAATTGCAGAATACATGAGTTATCGACACAAAAAACTGCGTTCTATGAACAAAATGCAACATTGTAACCACAATAAATTATCTGCAAGTCCTTTTATAAAAAAAAATTGTTAATGTTGGAGCATTAATTTGTATATAACAATTGAACGGTTACAGATAAAAAATCGCTGCAAGTCTTAAACCATGGGTTATGATAAATTGTTCATGTTTCATCCCTTGAAATTTTTTTTGTCCGTGTCACCATTTTCGTTAAAAAGTCCAAAAAATAGGGTTGAAAAATTAAAATGCTCACAAACGATCGCTTTTAACAATGAAGACGGCTATTTATAAATTTTTTAATGTCACCATTGTATTCGCCTCCACGTGGTGCACCCTGGGTAACGCTAAAGAGCTAACAAACTTGGCAGCCGGACAATCTTTTGATCTCCCGGCTAAAGCACATGATGCCTGACGCGACATTTAATCCAACCATCCAACCATATGCAGTGATACGATAAATAAATAAATAAGTGCTAGTACTTGCATTTATTAATCATAAATTTATTTCAGATTCTTAGTTCTAATATAATGGCATGTATTAATCGTAAACTCATTTCTTTAACTTTATTGTAAATCATTAAATATTATAAAATCATTTTTGTAAAAAAATAAATTGAATAATTAATAATTATATCTTTATTTAAAAGTACCTAATTACAGTTATTCACTAAAACAAAACAAAACAAAACACTATGAAAAAACTGCATTGCTTTTTAGCAATGGACAAAAGACATAATAGCAAATAAAATGTGTAACAAACCTACATCAAGAGTCCCATGGACGGGTTAATATGTGAGACATGCTGTAAATATTAATTTCTGCAAATGTCTGTGATTCCCAACTATGCAGACACTATTTTGAATGCACGAATAAAAATCACAAAAAACTGTTATAGTTGAATTGCACATTCTCCATATTACTAATCATTAAATTTTCACACTGACGACTTCCTTCGAATATGCATAAAAATTGAAGATTTTTTGAACAGCCTCTCGAGAATGGAATTTTTGTTCGTGGAAATATTTTTACCCGTTATAGCTGGAATAGAACATCTCCATTATTCAACAAAATTTAAAGAATAATAAACATATTAATCATTTAGTGGAAGGTGTGCTTTTGACAATTTGTGATCACCAATTTTAAAGTGAAACATGTCTTACATGAGGTATACGGCATTAATTGAAATACTTTAAACTGAAGAACTGGTTTTAGTTAATACTAATTTACTCATTAAAAAAAATTGCAAAACACACGAATAAATAATAAATTAGCCAACATAACCTAAAATGTCAGTTCTAAACATCTAAACTTTCTTTATTCGTATTCGTAAAACTGGTTGCATACATCGTTCAAAATAAAACCAAAAAGCGCCACTGTCTCAAAGTGTGAGGCGGAAAACGCCTGAACTATGGAAAGAGAAAATCTTACTGGGATATAGGCAACTTACATAAAATTTTTTTTTTCTGGAGAGTTAATCTCAAAAATTATAAAGTTTTGCGAATTGGTATTCTCGGAAATTAATTCTGTATCCTTCATTTAGGACATCTCCTTTTCACGTTAAAATTGGTGATCACAAATTGTCAAAACTGTCAAAAACACACCTCCACTAAATGGCTGATATCTTTTTTATTAATCCTTAAAATTGACTCAAAAAAGAAGATGTCCTATTCCAAGGTATAAGCCATAACGGGTATAAATATTTCCATAAACAAAAATTCCGTTCTCGAGATTAACTCTCCAAAAAATCGTCAAATTTTTATGCATATTCAGTATTGCCAACTGAAAACGAGGTCGGCAGTGGCGAGGCCCCTCTTAACAATTTTAACTTTGATGTCGAGTGAATTCGTTGAACTTTCGATTCGGCTTATATCTAACTTCAGTTACGCAACCAGTGACGTAATTTCAACAATTGCGCAATATTCAAAAGGCACATTATAAAAATGAACAAATTTCTGGTAAAAATTATGTATGCAACTAAAATTAAAAAAACATATTGTGTTGTTAATTATTCATATAGCACTTGTTATTTATAAGGTTTTAAATAGAATCTGAAAATTAGTTAAACACCTAATTCAAATACTTATAACTGCTTCCCTTATTTTTTTTTTCTAGATAAATCAATTAAACCCATCGACGTAATTGAAATATCTCCAAAATGTACCAGCACATCGCACATTCTACAAGGGAAAATTGTTCGGCAATTATCACTGAGGGACATTCCAAGCACAATGCATATCAGCTAATGGAATTCAACTCATGTCATTACAGGCCTTTTAATAACGTCGAAAGCTCTTGTAAAATGTGAAACGAAATTAACGCCTTAGTGCTCTTTCGCTCCGATGCCATAGGACATTTTTTAAAAATACTCAAAAAGCGTTCTTTGAGAATTATGGTCAAGCGACTGAATTGACTTTTAGTGCCTGAGCTTGCGAACTAATTGATGAAAACGGAATTGAAAATTGGAGGATAAATGAAAAAGCAGCTGAATTGCGTGATTTTTACTGAATAGTTGAAATTTAAGTATAGAAAAGAGCAGAGTTAGTATAAATTGGTGTTTAACAGAAGTGCCAAAAAGCATAAACTGAAACTTGAAACTTTTTTAGCAATTTAATATAATTAAAATGAAAATCTAATCAGTAAAAGTGTATAATAAAAAAAACATCTGAGTTGCAGAAGTAGTTTCAATTCGATCTGGATAACACGCTTATCCCAGTGAAATTAACGATAGCTTAATTATGAGACAGACTCATACAATAGATAGTGATGATTATACCACTTCCGGAGGCGACAAAACAAAAAAGTAGTGACTAAGTATCCTTCAAGAATGTTTCGAATGTATTAAAAAAAGTATTTTCTTCTATCTCTGCTTCAACTCCATTTAAATCCAGATTTTTTAATTTTTATTAGTTTGATTCCCTCCATGAAGTTTCTGCAGCATTTGTAGTAAAATACTAGAATATGTATTCTCTGTGTTTCTAATTATTTATTATATAGTATCAATAGTACTGAAACATGGTGCAATTTAAACAGCAACTTATACATACGATTTGAGAATTTTGAAATGATTTCTATGAATGGTTTGGGAAAAACAGTTAACAATTTGGATAATAAATTTTCATTACACGAAATTTTAAACTGTAGAATGATAAAAGAAATTTTCGAAACTATTGGTCATGTCATACTAAATCTAGTAAATACTTGATACTGACAGAATTCCTAATTCATTAAAAATCAGTACAGTTGTACCTATCCCAAAAATAAACAATACCAATAATGCTGATGAATTTAGACCAATTAATACCTTGCCTCCACCAGAAAAAATTATAGAAATTGCTGTTTATGATTAATTAATAAATAAATAAATAAATAAATGAAATTTATTCAGCATTCGGGATCATACATTTTTTAAAATACAATTTTAAAACACATAAGACCTATTTGCCTAGTCAATTTTAAGGTCAGGTATAAGTACTTACCTATAATCTACTTTTGTTTAAAATAAAATAAAGTAGTAACACAGATTAAGTAAGTATTACAATTTTATTCCTATAAATAAAGCAAAAACACAATAAAATATCACCATAAAATTACAGTTAAATTACATAAGGATCACTAATAAAGTCTTCATAAGAGTAGTAGGCTTTTGTTACTAAATAATTATGTAGCTTGTTTTTAAATGTTGAGATTCTTACTTCATTTCCGAACTTTTTTGTGTAAATATTAAAACATTCTATGCCTTTATAAATACGCGAATTTTGTCATATCGATAATCTACAGAATGACTGATGAAGGGCATTGGATTGGCGAGTATGATGGTTAGCTATTAATGAATCTTGTTTTTTTATGTTATTTATTAGTAGATAAATATATAAGGAAGGCAGGGTGAGGATATTAAATTTTATAAAATATTCTTTGGAACTGGTTTTCTTCTGTGCACAAAATGCACGCTGAAGATGCCCTGAACAGCCCCAAAAAATTAAACCATAGGATAGTACTGATTCTGCGAGACTAAAATAAATCATTTTTAAAATATCATGTGTGACTGTGTACTTAATTTGTCGTATTAGAAAACACATATTACTTAGTTTGGTCGATACATGGTCTACATGGTTTTCCCATGTGAGCTTATTATCTATATGCAGTCCCAGAAATTTACTTGAAGATGTTTGTTCAATCGATGCTTGGTTTAATTTAACAAGGTAACTAAAATCAATTTTTATATTTTTCGGTAGAAACGTCATGATTTGGGTTTTTTTAATATTAATGGAAAGTCTCTGGGTACTAGCGTAATTATAAAATTCAAGCGCCGATTGATTGGCTATATCCGTTAGGTCAGTATTATTTTTCGCTGATACAACGAAACTTGTATCATCTGCATATTTAATTTTAAGATGTGGGGTGGGACAAGTAAGTTCAACATCATCTATGAAAATAAGAAATAGAGATGGGGCTATAATTGAGCCTTGTGGTACTCCGACTTTGACATTTCTTACATTTGATTTATTAGTGCCTACCATGACAACCTGCTCACGATTTTGTAGATATGATTTGATCCATTCATTTGATGTACCTCTGAAGCCTATACGATAGAGTTTTTCTAAGAGTAACTGATTCATGTTTCTGAAAATTCGATCCTAATATGTAACCAATCTGGTTTTAGAAAAAATGTTTTCTGTGAATCAGCGCTACAACTTACACTTTGTAACATTCAAACTAAATTAGACGAAAATAAATAGGTTGTAGCAGTATTTTTGGACTTAAAAAGGGCTTTCGAGACAATTGACAGACAAATAATGTTATCAAAATTGAAACAATATGGTATTGGGGGTAGAGTATTGGAGTGGTTTAGTAACTATTTAAATAATCGCAAGCAGAGAGTCCGTTTTGCTGACCAAACATCCTGTGACATAAATGGTATAGGGATTTCTCAGGGGAGTGTATTGGGTCCTCTTCTTTTTATTTTACATATTAATGATATTGAAATCTTTGTTGATTGTGAATTCATTAATCTTTTTGCTGATGATACTTCAATAACATGTAGTGATGCTAATCTGGGTAAATCCATTGAGAAAATGAATGCCTCATTATCATCGGTGAGAAATTTAAAAATTTATTTATAATTTTGAAACTCTAGGGCTTGGATTCCGAATAATAATAATATATAATTTTTTTTAACACAATATAATTTTTTTACAAAAATTTATTTTTAAAAATAAAACAAATGGAAACATTTAAATTTATACTCTAAAAAAAATGAAACAAAATTTAAAATTTAAAATGATCCTATTTAAAAAAATTCAAAAATATGTCACCCTGTTTTAAAAATCAATTTATATGAAATCTGAGGTTGTTTGTTGTCACTCTTATATTATATAACTAAATAAATTAATCACGAATACAAACAATTTACAAAAACTATTACTACTTCATATAAACCATTATCCATCATATAAACCATAATCGTAAAGAGGTGAACGCCTAACTTGCCGATAAACGCCCATATATCGAGTTCCCCCTAATCATTTTAAACTCGCGCTAGCTCGAAATCTGTACAAAGGATTGAGTTGGGCCCGTATCTCTTCCTTACTATTCTTCAGTCCCTTAACCTTTACTTCCTGCCTTTGAATTTCAGAACTTTACAGTACTCAAAGGTCTCCTTCGACTACTTCTAACTCCTTACTTTTCACACTTTTTTTTTAATCTCCCCTCTTAACCTTAATCTCCTGACTTTGGAATTCTGACCTTGATACAACTCAAAGGTTCTTCTAACTGTTTACTTTTCACACCTTTTTTAATCTCCCCGCTATTTCAAAATTTTACAACTAACCATTACCATCTCCTACACTATAATGTTCTAACTCCTTTAATATTTTTTAATTCTCCTTCTTCTGCTTCATAAATAATTTAGTTATAATTTATTGTTTGCTAATAACTTTAATTCTTTTAATCAATATTTCCAAAACTTTCTTTTACTTCCAAAAATTTTTGAGCTCTCCATCTTTTTTTTGACAATGCTTGTAACGGTTTCATTTTTTCCCCAGATTCTAAATTATTTTTTGGATGTCCCTGGTATCAATCTTTTTTTTATTTTGACAGTAGTGACTGACGTTAGGAATGGATGACAATTCCTAACTGTTCTAGTTTATTTTAATTTTGCGTTTTACTCCAATTAGTTTTAAAAAGGGTATTTAATTTTTGGTATGCGTTAATATTTAGATTTTATAGTAAAAATTGTAAAACGAACGTTGACGACAAGTTCGTTTGTATTTTGATTTGGATCTTTTGGAAAGTCGGTAATGTAGATTTTATTTTCGAGTTGCTATTAGGATTGGTCCTAAAGGTCACATGACTAACGCCAAATTTTCCAATTGGTTACGGAAATTCAGAGATTTGGAGAGGATGCGCGGTTTTTGTTTTAAAAAGTTTGGTTGTTGACGAACAGCTTGAAAATTTAGACAAGCGTCGGTTTATTTTTTCATTTGGAAGAAGCACTTATATAGTGGCAAATTGCCATCCCTAAGTTGTTTGGGGGATTAAAAGTGCCATTCCATCTGCGAACAACTTGTAGGTGACATTTTGGTTTGTTATATACTGTTAAGTATTGGGATACTCGCCTTTGTTCGCTCGACTGTCGTCGGATTATTGGAAGAATTTGCCGTACTTGTAAGACAACTCTACTGCCTAGCTGATTTCTGTTGACTATTGGAAAATTTGATTTGGATTTTATTATTTGGAAACTTTATTTTGGATTTGGTCTACTGGAAATTAATTTGATTTAGATTTGGTACATAGAAGATTTTAGAAGTCAAACGGTTTGATAAATTTATTTTTTTGTATTCTTTCGTCAATGTTTTGTTTAGTTGCGTTTTTGTAGTTTTCTTTTTATCACCCTTAATTTTAAGTATTTTATTATTCCATTCAGCATTGGTACCACAGCTAAATGAGAACATTTCTGTTTAGTTAGTTGTTTTTGAACCATATTTTTTTGTTTTTGAAATTGCCATTTGAACATTTTTATATTTAATTTTCGCACTTTTGTATATATTTAATTATTTGTTTGGGATTGGGGTTATTTGTTTTAATAAATCGGTGATATATTGGAGTTTTGTCTTGTATTTACCCCTTTTGTTGATTTTCAGAGGTAAATTAGGTCAGATAAGCTAATTTAAATCAACTGGCGCCTCCCGAGCACTTTAAAAAAAAGTAAGTTTTCGATCAATATTAAAAATTGGAACCACGACCGTCTCCACTACAGAGCTACGCCGATAGGCATAAGGTTGAGATCGACAACCCACCTTTATATGTAGCCCTATATTGTTTTATAGGCGTATAGGGTGTTACATATTTTGCTCCTTTTCCTGCCCTCCAACAACCAACCCTCTTTTTTTTCCTACTCGATTTCTTATTTTTTTTATATCTTTCAAAATTGACTTTTCTAATTTTTTTGGTTACAATCTGATTCTTTTCCCTTATCTTTAACTGTCTAACCTAACTATAATTTATTTTTGTTTTATTATTAAAATAGGATCATTTTACTGCACTATTATAAACTAATTTCTGTACATCTACAATTAAACAACCTCCAATAGCCACTTTAACTATATTTATAAAAAAATATCTAAAAAACTGCATTTCTATAGTAGAATTTCCCAAAACTTATCAACTGAAACCAAAATTACTGTATATAATACCATAATTCAGCCACATTTTGATTATTGCGCATCTATATTATACTTATTCAACTTAAATAAATTAAACATCCTACAAAAAAAATCGTGGAATGAGAGTAATACTGAAAATAAATAGTCTTACTCCAATTACGTCAATGTTAAATACTCTAAACTGGTTTCCAGTAGAGAAAAGAATGTAGTACTATTTTACAATGATTTTAATATTTAAAATAGTAAATCATATGGCTCCAGAATACTTCCAAGAATATATTACGTTCAACAATAATATCCATAATTATAATATATACATGTACAAATAACATCTAAATTGCAAGAACTACATATCAAAAAACTATGAATTCTTTATTATTTAAAGGTTTCAAAAAATTCAATAATCTCCCTTTATCTATACGCGAATCAACCACAATAAACTGTTTTAAAATTAAACTTAAGGACTTTATTAAAAATATTCAATTTAATTAAGATTTTGAAGCCATTTTGGAGTAAAAAAGAATCCAAAACAGTTAAAGTTTGGTACACAGAGATAAAAGAGGTAAAAAATACGATTGGTGGGGTCAAAATTAATGAAAAAAAGTCATTTTGGGGGAAAAAGTGAATTTTTTCGGGTATAAATGATACCAAAATGTATAAAAAATCCAAAAAAGTTAAAATTTGTTTCACAGATATAAAAGAGCTAGGAAGAATGAATGCTAGGATAAAAATTAAAGAAAAAAATTTTTTTAAGCTATTTGGGAAGGAACATTTGAGTTTTTTGTGATATAAATACAACAAGAGTCTACAAAAAAATCCAAAAAAGGTAAAATAACTTTTATGCACGACCGGACGATAAAGTCCAGATTATAAATACGTTTAGCGGGCGTAAAGTGTCACTACTTTACCGCCCGCCGGGCGGTAAAGTAAATTTCTTTTTTTTTCTATTAAAAATTCACATGTAGTTAGTAAAACAAACTTTATTATTATTATTTATTATCATGGAAATATTTGGTACAATTAACAAAATATGAGTTTAATAAAGAAATTATAACTTTAAAAGCCCAAACATAAGATCCTCAGACTTACAATTTTATACTAATAACACAATTTAAACAATTACTTATAGAAATGTTAGGATTTGCTACCTTGCTCTGTTGTAAGTTGCTACGAACTTCTACTAACTCCGTATGATTTGGGTTACTGCTGGAAGGTGTATGCTCAAAAGAATCGGTATATAAATTTGAAAATTCAGCTGTGCGACTAGTAGAAGGCATATCAGCATTGACAATTTTTTTGGCGATTTTCATTTTATTTGCCACAGAATCTTCAATATAACCTTCTGCCACCGTTGTAGACTTCCAACCAGCATGTCGCTTTATGTTAAGGATATCCTCACCTGCATTAGCTAACAAAGTTGCTGAAGATCGTCTAAAACAATGGCCTGTGTAGTCTTTTGGAGTAGGTAGGCAATTTTAAATAAGTTGCTATTTTAAAAGGAATTTGACCAAATGTATTCTTTCCAACCACCTGACTGGAACATTTTCCAATACACAAAAAAACGTCCGTGGTTGGTATTTGTCGTACGTAGTGAAGCATATTTTCGATATAAGTCGAGATAACTTGGTGATTCCTGCTCTTTGTCAATCACACTGAAAATGCGGTCAATTTTAGTTTTAGATGCTCGTATGGTTACCAATAAGGTTGTTCCTAAATCTTGAATATCGTCTATTGAAATATTAGCTAATTCCTCTCGACGACATGCTCCACAAATACCAAAAATTAGTGCAACCTACAATAAATAATCATATTAACATAATAGTCTAAAATAAAAAAAAACAATTAACTTACTTTTATCATAAGATATAAATTATCTGGAGCATCTACTGAAAATAATTCTATTTCTTCCCTGGTTAGAATTTTTGATTTTTTTGGTTTATAACCGTCTGATTTCCGTTTTAAGAATGTTGTCAATCTTGAATATCTAGCGATGTTTATATTATTGTGCAAATTTTCACTTGCTTTTAACATCGAATAATATGACCATAGAGACGACGGCTTACGGCATTTGGACTTTTCCAGAAAAAATGCAAGAAATACATTTTCTGTATAGTTACCGTCTATAACATTCTTCAATTTGCACCAGCTAACAAATTCATCGAAGACCTTATCGTATATTCTCTTAGATTTGGCGGGTAGTAAACTTAATTTTGCATCTTCTGCTGCTTTAAAAATTTCCGGTGGTCTTCCAGAAACTATTTCATAGTCACTACTGTCCATTACATAAACAAAATATATAAAACTTCTTCGAAAATATACTAAGAAACTTGCAATACGTGAAGTCGACTGTAAATAAAAATGGCGTCTACCTATTCTTGTCCTATTGACTTGGTTGCTATGGTAACGCGTATAGGTATATAGATTATTGTTTTATCATCTTATTAGTTTCAATAAGACTTATTTTTATTTAACTATACAAATGAATTGTTATACAGGGTGAGTTATAATAATATCGAGGTATAAAATTTATCCAACTTGAAACATTTATAATAACCTACTCACAAAAGGTGAAAAATAGAAATAAAACATATTTATTAATAAACTATCATTAATACGGTCGTGCATAAAATTTTGTATATTTATTAATAAATGACTATTAAAACGGTCGTGCATAAAATATTGTATGTATTTCGGGCGTAAACAGTGTTTATGGACCTTACGTGTTAATAGCCGTCGCCTAGCAGCTCGGGCTCTTACTTACACGTTGCGGTCCATAAACGCCTGTTTTACGCCCTTGATACATAAATAACTATTATACCTATCAATGGTTAATACGAATGCATAATTCACTTGAAAAATATCTTCCAAAAAACTCGCGTTTATGTGTCCCTCTATTTAAAAAATCATTAACTCAACGAACCATTTGCTACTTTGGTCCAAAGTTATTCAATATACTCCCAACTTGCCTTAAGAAAATCCAAAACAAAAAACGATTTAAAAAAGAAATAAAAAAATAAATAATAAATTCGCCGCATGCCTTCTACAATTTGCTGTCATAATAAGTCTATATCTATAACGTCTCTTGTCACTTTCGGCATTATGGTATAAAAACTTAAGTACCTAATACCGATTGACCTTCCTGGTTGGCTGAAAGTAGTTTTCTGTTTGCATCTTTCTCCACATTTGTCCAATATATTTTATATTTCGTTTTAAAATTAAAACTAATGATACCTACTTACAAAAAATTGTTAAAATCATTACATAATTAACAAAGGAACCGGGAAAAACATTAAAAGGCAATACAGGCATTCCGCCTAGGTCTATAGGTTATTTCCGGGTCCTTTATTAAGTATATAAAAAAATTGTAAATATAAAATAATAAAAAAAATGTATTTTATGTATTTTCATAAAAATGGGTGTATGATAAATAAATTGAATTTAATGTTAAAGATTTGTCTGATTTTGTTGTAGTTTGTCTGATTTTATGATGTCACTGATGAACTTGCAAAACACCTGGATTAACTGGTTGACATAGTTTGCTTTACGCCCTTGATACATAAATAACTATTAGATTTATATGTAATTTTTAGTCTAGTTTTATATGTATATTAGGATTCCTACTTAATAAAGATCTATCTATATATATTATATTTGTTAAATAGAGCACCGTTCATTTTCGGTTTAAGTGAGAAGCAAATTTCACTTCTATTTTATGAGGATTTTCTAATATAAAATTGTATTTATATGCGCGCCACTGGGAACACTTGGCCATGGAATATTTCTTGACAGCTTTAAATGTATGTAACGATGTGGCAGCACTTTACAAAGATATTTAAGAAAAAAGTGGGAAACCATATTATGTAAAAAGTACTTGATATTTTTTAAAACAAATAGGATCAAATTTTCATAGATTTAATGCAGAATGGCGCGGATATTTCTTTTTGTGTTTTTCCATTTAAAATTAACAAAATAAATACTTTTCGAAGGATTACAAAAAAATAAAGATTTCTCTACCCTACGTTTTGGAATTATTAGTATTTCCTGAAAATTTCACAAAAATCAGACGAAAACTAAAGGCTTAAAAGGTTATTAAAATTTTTCAAGTGGTTCGGTTTGCTCTTAAGTATTGGAATTATTTTCAGCTCCATATACCATAAATGGTGGTAGCAGATCACCTAGTGCAGGTCCAGCAAGCCCTACAGACAGGATGTTTACACCCACGCCTATAGTCTATTTTTATGTATGAGAGAGTATTAAAATAATAAAGCGTTCGTAATCCATAGGCGTACCACTTCTTTTAGTAGACAGTTAAAATATTTTGTGAAGTTATACCTCGAGTATTTTCGTATGAAATAACCTTTGTATAAATATAATAAATATATCGGGTGTACACTTATATTTTCACCTAATTAACCAGCTTATAACTTCTAAACAGCTGAAGGTAAAAAAGTGCAATTTTTTCTAAAATATTTTATTTTTCCACAAGGTATGTTAAGAACATTGTGTCAAACGGGTTATGTAGGTATAAGGGTTTAAACTTTGACTTTTAAACAACGTTACGTTCATAAATAATAATTTTAATATAAAAACTACTTCTTACCTACAAATCCAAATCAGAATCGAAATTAGAAGATGAACTGTCGCAACCAATATTTACAATGAGTGGCTCGATCATTTCATCAGTAATATTGTCCAACTTCCACATTTTCTCTTCTTCTTTAATCGTATGATTTACTGCCTTTTCCCAGTTTTCAGGCTTCACATTATTTACAGCCTCCAAAAACAACTGTTTAACATCACTCATTTTAAAAGAATTAACTGTCGGAAATTCTTTTCTAAAGAAGAACGCATGCACTTTCCTTCGAAGTCTTTCTTTCAAATGATTTTCTATTTGAAATTTTGGTTTTCCTGGAGCTTTACGTGCTGTTTGAAACTCGCCACATTTCTCTTCTTTAACAACTCTGTAAATCGTAGATTTCCCAACACCAAGCGTACTACTAACTAATTCCACTGTGTCATCAACACTTTTACATAAATGTTTGTCTGTAAATGATTTAAAACAATTAAATATTAATGTTTTTTCATTAACTGTTAAAGGACCGATTTTTTGTCGTTTACGCGGTACTTCCAAATTTTCCATGATCACACTAGAATTCACAATAGACTGCACACTGCACCTTGCATGTTGCAACTAAACGACATTTAGTAAGCTGTCAAGAATACACAACTGGACCTCCTTACTAAATGGAAAACCTACAATCGCATTTTCGGTGAAATTTGTTGGTAAGGGATTTATCTACTTATAATTCGATTACTGTAAGAAATTCTTGGAATTAAAATAAAACAAAATTGGCAAATAGGTACTTATTGAAAATAATCTTAAGATACGGCTATGTTATCTTTAATACACAAGGCTTTTGGCCTGGCCAAACCTTTTTCTATTGTTCTGTACAGCTTATGGTTATAAAAGACCAATAAAAGACCCAAAACTTGTATTATACTGTATTTGAAAATCAAGAGAGAGTAAATTCCCAGAAATGTTTTGCAGTTATCAGTGTTAAAGGCAGTAAACCATAGACGTGCGTTTTCAAAATTAAATTAATATGGAAATAGAAATATTTAATTTGTTTTAGTTATTTAAACCTAGATTACCAATTTTAGATAGATAAACATAATTCGTAAGTAGTAATTTAATTTGGGTAAAATGAAGAAAAAGTCAATATTATTTTAGGCATTTTGTTTTAGGCATATGTTTATTTACAAAATATGTATATAATATGTACAGATAATTACAATTATTTATAAATTAATATGAGGAGCTAAAAAAACAATTAAGTAGGTATATGAGAAAAAAAAAACCAACCGCAAGGATAAAATTTGACGAGCAACATGCAAAAAATACGACAATATTAAATCTTAAAAAATAAAAATCTAAAAATAAAATTAAAGTACATAAATTAATAATTTTAAAGTTATGGTTCCTCGCACTCTGTGTCAGAAGATTCACCATCTGATTCTAGAGAAATTACAATGGGCTCTATAGTAATATCAATTATGTTATCTAGCTCCCACATTTTTTTTTCTATTTCTGTAACGTGTCTAATACATTTTTGCCAATTTTCACTTGTTACTTCAGATATTGCCTTATTGAAGAGATTTTTAACATCTGATAATTTAAAAGTAGTGTTATTTCTGGCAACATAACCTTTAACTTGAGCCCATATTAATTCTATCGGATTCAGCTCACAATGGTAGGGTGGTAAACGAAGGATTTCAATTTCTCGTTTTTTGGCTATCTCCTCAATATTATATTTTTTATAATTTTGCTTATGTTTTTTAGCAATAGTTAACAATTCTGCCCTCAGCATTGTATTGTCAAAGGCTAAATTTTTAGAAGATAACCATTTTGCAATTTCACCCTTTTTCCATTTAGTGGTTGGTAAAGGTTCAAGTAATCTGGAGTGGTAACTTGCATTGTCCATTACAATAACCGATCCTTTTGGTATGAATTGAATCATCTGTTCAAAATATTTCTCAAACACGTCTCCATTCATTTCTTCGTGATAATCAACGGTTTTTTTTTATTCAAATAAGAGTAAACCATTCTCAAAAAAACCGTTTGTACTGCCTATATGACAAATAATTAATCTTTTACCTTTTCCTATAGGTTCCTTAAAACCAGTAGTATATCCTTCTAGAAAAGCTTGATGGGATGATTTTATATTTTTGTCTTTCCAAACTCTTCCTACACAATGTCCTTCATTAACCCATGTTTCATCTAAATAATAAATGTTTTTATTTTGAGCTTTAACTTGTTGTATTCTTCTGAGGTACTGTCTTCTCCAACATACAATTTCTTCAGAATCAATTTGCATTGAGTGTCTGCCCATTTTTTCAAATTTAAAGTTTAACTCATGTAACACTTTCCATAGTTTATCCCGGCTTATTGTGGGTAAATCAACATCATTCGTAATGGCTTGCAAAACTTTATCTAAAGTTGGTATTTGCTTGTTTATAAAAAATGAGTGAACAAGCTTACGAATAGCATTTTTAAAAAACTCGTCCACGTTGACTTTTAATAGTTTTGGTCTACCTGGTTTCGGCTTTGGTGAGGTTACTCCACCTGATTTTTCCTCCTTTAGAACTCTATATATTGTAGATTTTCCATATCCCATTGCCTTAGATGTTGTTTCAACTACACTGTCAATAGTGTTTGAGGGATTTTGATGTTTAAAATAGTGGTACACATTCACTACAGCACTCTTTTCATTGAGCGATAAATGGTCTAGTTTTAATTTTTTCACTGGCGTATACTCACAAACTGCTTCCATTTTTAGTCACTACTATTTGTCACGTTTATCGAAAATCAAATAACTGCATTTCTAGAAACTATTTAAGTCAAAATATCTGTCATTAGAAGCTGTTGCCATTCGGAGGTCGTTAAATAACAATTATCCCTTTCTATTCTGGTTACGCCTATGACGCACGTTAATCCTCTTAGGCCTACTGTAGTAACAATGAAAGATCATAAAATAATGTGATAGTCCAAGAAATTTAATAAATTTTGTATTGAAATTAACAAAAACAATTTAGAATGCATTACAAATATTGAAGTTTTACCGCACGTACTGTACTATAGTTTTGCATACCGAATTACTTTTTATTCTGGGAATTTAGGGGAATACAGTATAGCTCAGGTCCATTTATGACAATTTTAGGAAATATTTAGATTATTCCGTAAAAATATTTAAAATGACCGTACTAAGTTTTGCATTAGAAATGCTGTTTTATTACTCTCTCATACATAAAAATAGACTATAGTTATGACTCGTTTACTCTTAGGATCTTCAGTAATATTCATTTAGTCATAGTTAACGATGTTTTTAGATCCACGTCCTTAAGAGATTCCTATCTCAGACAACTGGACAATAATTATGGGGGACTATAATATTCGATTTACTTGGGAATCTGGTTGATATTACTCTTCTGATAACAATCATGATTCAGGTAAATAACAATATTTATTATGTATTTTAATGCATATCAATGCATCTATTTTCTAGTTTAAATATATTCGAATGTGTTGATCGAGTAATTTATATCTTTATTGTTTGAAAGAATGAGTTCACACCGATTGATTAGTTGCTGTATTTCTTTAAATAGACTAATTAATCATTTTAATTTTAAACAAATCTCGATTAAAAATATTTCTTTAAATGTATTTTTCTAAATTTAAAGTTATAAAACTTTTATTGTCTGATCTTGGAACCTAATCGGTGAAAAGTAATTAAACGAAAAATACCCAACACAACAAACGTGGCTAAAATTCATTTAAAATTGTAAAGAAAGTTGAAGAACTTGAAAACCGTTAAACCAACCAAACATGGCTGTTAACTTCTCGGAAACGTACACTTTAAGATAAAAAAAAACTACGGAGGCAAAGATAAAACTAACACCAACAAACATAGACGTTAAATTTCTAACACCCCTCGGCTTTTCTTCGGTGGTTAAAAAGAAAAAGCAGCAAAAACTTGCAATCATTAAAAATAAAACAATAAAAATAAGAAATAAATATTATTTTGTTTCTTTAAAATTATATATAATAATAATAATAATAATAATATTTATTTCAAAATTTTTAGTTATTACATTTATTTTTTATAATATATTACATTTAAATGAAATAAACAGTTATCCCTTAGAAACCATTATGGTTGTATTAGGGATGGCTGTTTGTATTCTAGTATTAATTGCTGTTTAATCTCATGTAGTTATATAAAAATGTAAAACGTGAATTTAAAGAAAGAGAATACTCTAAAGAAAAAATAAAAACAAATTTAATTATTATAAAAGGGCGTTTGTATATCAGAGATTTCAATAAAATCGCAGACTATATAACTATCTAATTGAAATGTGAAGGATTTGAAATATTTTTTAAATAAATTGAAGTTGTTTAAGGTTAATAGAAGAGTTTTGTAGAATTCTGGTAAGTTATTATAAATTTTTAGGGAGAGGTAAGTATAGCACATTTGGCCTAATAATTTGTTGGCATAATTAGTAATAACAAATTTATTTATTTTTTGTCTTGTGTCATAGTTGTGTTCGATGTTTGTTAATATCTGTTTATGTTTGTAGGTATAGATCAGGAGATTGTAGAAGTACAGTTTTCTTAGATCAATTATGTGACTTTCTTTAAAAAGTAAATCTGTGGGGTATAGTATTGGTTTCTTATAGATTATTTTTAGAATTCTTTTTTGTAGGACCTGAAGTTTATTAAGGTATGTATTTGAGCAAGCACCCCAGCTAAGTATGCAATACTGCAGGCGTGATTCTACTAGTGCATTGTACAAAATTTTTAGTTGACTTAGTGTTAGTATTTTACTTAGACATTTAAATTTGTAAATTAGAAGCCTAAGTGTTTTAGTTATAGATTCAATGTGGTGATCCCATCTTAAATGAGAGTCGATGGTAATACCTAGATATTTTATATGAGTTAATTGGTGTATTACGGCGTCATTACCTATACTAAGGGTATTAAAATTCGGTAAGTGGTTTTCATAACTAGCAAAAGGTACGTAAAAAGTTTTCTCAAAGTTTATGGATAGTAACTTGTGATTAAACCAATTGAAGATTTTTGCCAGATCTAACTCCATTTTTGTTTTTAGGTTCAGCCACGAATCAGATGAGTACAGTATTGCAGTATCATCAGCAAAACTATATATGGTTCCTGCAATTTTTTGGGTTAGTAATCCATTTATATATAAGGAGAATAATAAGGGCCCGAGGATGGAACCTTGAGGCACTCCGTAACCTAATAATGTTTCATTGCTTAGTGTTTGTTTGATTTTTACAGCTTGTTTGCGATCTTTTAAATAATTTTTAAGTAGTGCTAGTGTTGGTCCCCTTATACCAGCATCCTCCAAGGTTTCTAACAGCTGTGTATGATCCACAGTGTCAAAGGCCTTGGCAAGATCTAAGAAAATGCATGCAGTAGGTTTCCTAGTGTCAACTCTATTATAAACTTCACCGATTAACGCAGCTGTCGCGTCATTTGTTGAGATACCCGCGCGGAATCCAAACTGTTTATTTGAGATTTGGTGCGTTATATCCAGATAATCGTTTAGCCTATTTTTCAAAGAAGTTTCAAATATTTTAGCAAAGGTGTTAATTAATGAAATTGGTCTATAATTAGCTACTTTTTTTTTATCACCCTTTTTGTAGATTGGAATGACTATAGCCTTTTTGAATAAATCGGGACATATTCCCGTCTCGTAAATTTTGTTTATTAAGTACACTAAAGCTGGGGTTATTTCATCTGAGATCATTTTAACTGTTTCTGATTTAATTCCGTCTTCGCCAGGTGCTTTTCCTGTTTTCAGATTTTTTATTAACGAGGAGATTTCTTTGTTTTCGGTTGGAAACAGAAAAAAGGATCTCAGAGTTGTTTGAGTTTTAGGGGGTGGTGAATGTGGTTTTTTTATTTTGGAAGCATACTTTTTGCCTACCGATGAGTAATGATTAAAATAATTAGCTATATCAAGTGATTGAGTTAAGATTTCATTATTTTCAGATTGTATTTCTTTAATTGTATGATCTTTATTTTCACAAGTTATTTCCTGTACAGTGTTCCAAAGATTTTTTGTGTTACCTTTATTATATTCAATTTGTTTTTGATAGTATACCGATTTAGCATCAATTATTAGCCTATTTAACCTATTTCTGTATTTTGAGTAATTCTTTTTTTTTGTAGCATTATCCGGATCTGATTTATGAATTTTGTATAGTTCAGCTTTTGTTTTTGTGGAGTTTATGATACCATCTGTAATCCAGTCTTTACGTGGTTGTAGTTTTTTTTTAATTTTAACTTTAGTTGTATTCGAGTTTATTAGATATTTTATTTTTTCCGTTAAATATTCAGATAAAAAGACTGGATCCTTGGAGGAGTAAAAAGTATTCCAATTTATATCAACAATATCTTCCTTTAGTTTTTGATAATTAATAAAAAACTTATATATATTTTTCTCTATATCATTAGTCTCTTCACGTTCTAAAAGAGCACCGCCAACTATACTTTTGTGATTATTTATACCAGTTCTACAAGTAAAGGAAAAGCTTGTATTTTGTATATCTTGTTTAGTTTTTAAGAATATGTGATCAATGCAGCTAGTAGAATCACCCTGTTCATTTGTTGTTGCATTTATTAATGAAACAAAATTAAATTCACTCATTAAGTTCAAATATTCAGTTATAATTTCGTTTTGTTCCCCTTTTAGAATATCTATATTTATATCTCCAACCAGATAGTGCTGTTTAACTAAATAATTTTTGGTTTGTTCTAGATATAAGCGCAAGGAGTTTATAAAGGTCTCTTTATCGCCAGCAGGAGATCTGTATATTGATGTAATTAACACGTATTTGTTCCTTTCAACTTCAACCTTTACTTCTACAACCCTACAATATGCCATATCTACATTTCTGGAAGTATACTCGAAACCTTTTTTAACGTATACCACCACTCCGTCATTTTTATTGAAAGATCCTTCACTATTTTCATGTTCCGATATTCCTGGTATTACTGGCCACAGTAAGTAATTTCGGAACGCTTTACAGTAACAGTAATTTTAAACTGCTGATGATTTTCGGAACGTTCGGGCAGTAACAGTGAAAAGGGAACCAAATAAAACATAACCGATTGGCGCTGCAAAATGTCAATGTCATTAGCGGATTGGGTAAAATAAACCATCGTCCATATAAGCCCTTTGCTATTTTTGTGGTGTTATTTTACTGTTTTAGTTGTTTTTGGTGTGTGATTTTGTAAAACTTATGCTTTTTATTTGATTGTGCTTAAATATTTTGTGTTATAAAACTCTATTTTCACACCTAATATTTATATTTTTAGAAAATAAGTATGGGTGATATTTGTGAAAAGTCGAACAAACATAAAATAACTGTTTAGTTTTATGGAGTTTACAATAACCATTCAGAGTTTATATTTCAGTTTTATTTGAATCAGGCCTTCTTCTAGATGCATAAATGAGGGTCAAGCAGTTTTAAAAACTGGACATATCAACCCACAATGTTTTTAAAGAATTTAGTGAGTACAGAGAGTTACCTTGTGAAATAAAAAACAGTGCTACGTTAGGTATATTTAAAGCAAAATTAAAAAGGTTTTTATTGTGGTACTATATTTTGTGATTCTTTATATTTATCATTTTAATTACCTGTTATTATTGTATTATTTGTGGCATTTTTATATGTTGTATAATAACTTTTTTTACCAAGGTCAAGTTTTAATTGTAATCATTTAATGACTATTTTTAATACTGCTAACTGTTATATGTAATTTTTTAACATTTATATTGTTATATATACTGTAATTAGTTTTTTGACTTAATAAACGATTTATATAGAAGATATTCTACGAACCATGGCTTAAAGGCTTTCATCGAGGGTTTCAGTTTATATAATTTCTATAAAAGTTTACATTAGTAACTCAATAACAAATGAAACTTGAAATATATATATATACATCTTAGTAAATAGATACTTTTCCAGACATAGGATAAACTGATAAAAAATTGAATACACAGTCAGATAGAGGTTTTTGTTTAAATCTCACTTGAAGAATCATTAGAGCATAGTATAAAATTCAAAGCACTGATCAACTGGAGGTATAACAAATAATTTTTTTATCTCATAAACAGAAAAAAACAATCCAAGAAGTGAAATTTTAATCATTGAATATATTATTTAATTCACTCATTAAATTAACTTAATTTAACTGTTCATTTTTTGTTACAGTTCAATTACAAATAATAATACAAAAACACATTTTCAATTAATACAAATAATTAGATAGATTAACAGAAGAAACATTATATTCAAGTATTATACAAAATAAAAAGATTCTATCAATAGTTTAAAACCAATGTATAAAATATTTCAGAAAGAAATTTCATCCACTTCAAACTTTGAGACACTTATTTCAGCAGCTTAGATGTTCTATGCTTAGGACGTTTTTGTTTTCGGGATCATACTTGATGACTAGACTTTGGTAGTTTTACACTAGAGGTACTGCAGTTAAACAAAGAAACTTTATTTTACCAAGTCCTGAAAAAGATGTTACTCATTTATATGTTTGTTGTTTACCTTTACAAATTTCCAATATAACTCTAAACATTTTTCACTAGGAATAGGAAATTTCCAGTCACAAAACTTGTTATTTCAGTAATGGGATCATTCGAATGAAAAATAATCGGTCATTCGAATTCTTCCGATTTTCGCATTCGAGTATCCGAATGGAAATCTGTGAAATTCAAATTTGGTAGCCAATTTCAAAGAAAAGGTGCACTTTTTGGAGGAAATAAGGAAAATGGTGCCATAGTGCGCACTTAGTTGAAAAACGGCGTCAAAGTGCACAATCGTGCAGCCAGGACCAACACATCTCTTGACATAACTTAACTTATTTCAATTTGGGGAAGGGATACTGGAACTACCTGACCACTTCTGTAACAGTAGTATCAGTAAGTTTTTAGCCTCCAACAGGGTTTCTTGACAAGTGGCGCGAAATCATTGCCAGTAAATTTCAGTAAAATCGGAACGACTAAGTTTACTGGGCAGTACTGTTCAGGAATATCGGAAGTTTTTAGCCTCTAACAGAGTTTCTTGAAAAGTGGCGCGAAATCATTGCCAGTGAATTTCAGTAAAATCGGAAGGACCAAGTTTACTGGGCAGTACTGTTCAGGAATTTCGGAACATGACTTATACATCACATTA
The DNA here is from genome assembly GCA_949320105.2 of Crepidodera aurea. Taxonomy (NCBI): domain Eukaryota; kingdom Metazoa; phylum Arthropoda; class Insecta; order Coleoptera; family Chrysomelidae; genus Crepidodera; species Crepidodera aurea. Next base: position 103,737,262 of record OX439472.1, read on the forward strand.
TAGTTATTAATTTTATGGCAGTTAATATCCGGAACTTTAAAAGTTTCTGTCAAAACAATAATATCAAAGTCTATATTTATTTGCTTCAAATAAATCTTGTACTCATTTAAATTTTTATTTATGCTTTGAATGTTTTGGTGAAGAATTTTGAAGTTTTTTTTATTGCAATATCTAAAGTTTCTATTTAATTCGGTAATATCGTCGCATTCTTTAGCGATAACGGGGACATAATTGAAATCTCTGATAAACTGATTCGTTTAAGTGATTAAAGTTTCTCAGAATAATAATATTAAAAATATAGAATAATAGTAATATTTCTAAAGGATATCAAATTATAATTAATGTTTAAACCAAAACGTTTACAAATATAGCTACCTAAGATAAGATAATAGAGTAAAATAAGGATAATGAAAATAAATTTGTGTTTTAATCACCTATACAAAGAGACAAGATAGTATGAAAAACAAAAAAACTAATAACACAAATCAGACGTTCTTTTAAAGTGGGTATGTGCCGATTGCACGTGCCCTGCCTAATTTAAATAAATTTTGAGATTGAACTTAAGTGAAAATAATATATATTCTTATTTTAATTATATTTATAAAAACCTGCATATTGTCCAACACATATTATTTAAGGATACAGTTATATTTTTATTTTCCATTGTTCATCATTTAAGATTGTTTAGGTTATCCAATGATTCAATCTTACGTACATCATCTTCATTTTGCAATTTCAGAAAAACGTTTCCAAAGCTACTCCATACCCGGCCTTCTTTACCAACCTTAGTAATTGCATGTTTCAATAATTTTTGTTGTTCAATAGTTAAATCTTCACGTATAATTATTTTAGTATTTTTAAGTAACTTCTTGCTAAAAAATACTAGGTTCCTATGTCGGGTGTTGCAAAATTTTACCAACACTGCCTGTTTAGTTTGTATGCTATTATTGCCTAGTTTGTAGCATCCTTCGATATCAATGTCTTGAATGCCTAGTTTCATTTTATCGTTAAAAACATTTAAGACGGCGTCGGTAATCATTTTATTGTTATTATCGTTAACACCAAGTCCAAAGAGTATAATGTTGTTTCTGCGGGTATATTTTTCATAGTTTTCATTTCGTCTTTCCAGTGTTTCGATTTTTTTACTTTGATTATCAACTGTCTTCTCCAGCTCAGTTATTTTTTCTACCAACGGTTTTAATTTACAATCAAACTTTTTTGCCAGCATATCAGAAACCGAAACTTATCACAACACTTAGAAAGAAAATCTACTTGTATGTGTCCTTTTTCCATATAAAACATTGTATCTTTATTTTAACTACCTTTTCCCTACCGGAGTTTTACACATAAAACCATTATCTTGATGGATAGTGCTAATTAACTATTAACTACAACATCAATCTCACCGTTTACTGAAAATGATTAATTATACGTATTTATTCCTATTTTTTAGATATTTTAACCTAGTGTGACTATACACTGAGAGAACGGTTACTTTATGCTTAACGAATAGGTTTGTTTGGGTATGGTTTGTTAAATATTAACTCCATTTTCTTACAGTCAATCAACCTTATTAAATACAACAATACCATTTGAAAATGTGTAGTTCACGAATAACAAAGGATTTGTTGCGAGCTGATTTCTTTAATATAAATATATACGTTTGTCCAAAACTTCTTACATTTTGTCACAAACTAATTTCTTACTGCCAAAATATCAAGAATATTATTGTTAAATGTACATTTATTTCTGGTTAAAAAATATTTGCAAACATGTAGTTATTTGATGAATAAGATATGTTTGTTTCTCAGAAATAAATATTTGGTGCAGTTGTGAACCGTTATACATTCAATTGACAAGATGGCGCCCGAGTCAGAGACGGGAAACTCAAGTGCTTAAAATGTGTGTTCTTATTGTGGTAAAAAAGTCTTAAACAGTGTTAAATGTTCTCAATAATCTCAATGTGCCGCGATCTTCCACCATAGTTGTTCGCAACGAAGGGTTTGCTGTGAAAATCAATCGTTATCCGATAAACACGTCAACACGGACGAAAGTGAGGTTATCCGGCCCATAATGCAATTCGATATTGATGGGAAAGATGCTTTAGAAGTGGATAATCATTATTTAAAACAGTTAGTAGATAAAAATTTGGTGCTAACTTCTAACAATCATTGGATGTTATGTGGAAAAATGATATATTCGTTTGTATTTTATGCTGAATGTAGTAGAAACTTAATATTTAGCAATGAGGCCGCAGTGCATGTGCAAATGAAATTTTCATTGTTTTCTTATTTTTGATTTAAGCGTATTAACGTACAAAATGGCTGTGTGACGTGGATCTTGTCGATGGTAATTATTTTTATTTGAGGCATCCTCTGTTGAGAATTTTATGAGAGTGTTTTCGGGATCTGTAATTGGTTTCTTTTGTTATATATATATAAATGCAAGTTCCCAGATTCATGCGTTAAAAATGGAAGCTCATGAATGTCGGTTCGATATCAGTGATTATTTCATTCACACATGGCTGCGCCAATGAAAAGTCATGAATTTAGTCACATGATATGCAATATTTTCGAATATTTGTTAATACCTAGTTATTATATGAATGTATGTTGTAAAATAATATTTATTAACTGTTAAGTTATCCATGTTAATTCCAAAATTATTATATTTTATTTACTAATATCACAAGTCGATACAGGACATATCTGAGGTTAGGTTAAAATTACCGGATAGTTTTAATTCTCCATTGCCATGTAATTAATGATCCATACACGTCCGAATACTTAAATGAATATAGTTTTTGTATCGCAAATAGAAGAAAAACAGATCAGTGAGAACAACCGACGAATGAATGTAATTTTTCGATATTTGGAGGTTATATTATTGTTTTGTTGATTTTATTATTGTTGACCTGCTTAATGTAATTTTTTTTATATTATTTGAGGTAGAAACATGAAAAAACTGTCAAGCAATTTGTTTATAATCCTCTTTGAATGTAATTGCTAATTTAATACAAAACAAAAAGGTAATCAACAGAGTATTTTGATATTAAAAGTTCTGGTACATTTTCACGATAGAACCAATTTTATGTGATTTTATTTTTCCCAGAAAAAATATTTTTAGCCCTTTTCAATTGCGAATGTTTCTCTTTTCACAAAAATGGTACTGCAATCTTCCGAAAATTCGAGTTTCAAATTTCATTACAAATTGTGAGTATGAGTTTTGAAGCACAAAAAATAAAAAGTCTACATTTCTATCTGTGTAATTTTTCTAGAATTCCAAAAAAAAATAAAAGTATTTTTATTATTTATGGGGAAATGTCTGTGTCATTTTAAAATTGCATTTACTCTTAGTGGTTATGACTTAGCAAATTCACTATTTTATTTTTTGTTTTAGCTACCTGGTGATATAGAATCTAAAATTAAATCAAAGACTGAGAAACTGGCAGATCTAGATATAAGTGTGCAGCCTTTCATTGTGGTAGAGGGAAGTGAAACAGTGATAAAAAAAAGTTTATGTGTACATCAATGGACAACTTTACAATGTTGCTTCTGTTTAGAAAGGTATATAGACTTTTGCTTCAAAACATACCACGTTTTTTATCTACGATATCAAACCGAATCTGAGGATATATGATTTTTCTTTGTGATAAATAATTTAAGAATCCTAAGTTCCTTTTTGTATCTGATGTTATATTTATTAAAGTTTTTCCTAATCATTTGACGTTTGATTTTTCAACATACTCTTTTGACAACAGGAGAACCTCCAAATCAGAATAATACTTGGAATTCTATCAGTCTTCAACAAAACGATTTGAATAGGAACAACAGCTGTTAGGAAATTTTTTTCACATAAAGAAAAAGGGGTAAATGCCAATTTTTGTGTCGAAATGTGTATATATGTACATCAATTTTGTTAGTGTCAAATAATTATGTTTCAACTTAAAACTTGGTTTTTGTATGATAAGTTTTTATATATTGTACTTTACATTATTCATTGTTATTGATGACTTAAGATGGATTTTTTTTACATAAAGAAAAAGAGAGCTTTTATCAATTTTCATTTTAGTCGACATAGTTTGAGTGGGGTGAAAAGTTATATATGAAAGCAATTATGTCTCTAACGAAAAAAAGTATACTCTTTTCAAAGTTAGAATTCTTTAAAAGTAGTATCAATTTTTTTCGTGAGAGATACAATTGTTTTCATACAACTTTCCGCCCCACTGAAACTATTTCGACTTAATGATAATTGATAAAATCTCTCTTTTTCTTTATGTAAAAAAAATCCATCTTAAGGTAAAAAAACAATATATTCAAAATTAACAGATATAAGTCATCTATAACAATGAATAATGTAATGTACAATATATAAAAACTTATCATACAAAAACGATGTTTTAAGTTGAAACATAATTATTTGACATTAATACGATACATATTTTTAAAGATAAGACATTAGGATAAATACAAACAAATGCCTTTTGATGGTGTATAAAATATATATTGATATTCAATATAAACACTTTAACATTCAAGAACAGTTTTTAAAATTGAAGTAATATTATTTAATAATAAACATATGCAACTTATTGAAAACAGCGGTGTATTGTACTTGAAGTGATATTTGTTAATATTTAACAAATGTGCCTTTAGTTCGAAAGCAATATCATTTAATATTGAAATAGATATTTGTTTGGGATCCGTTAAGATACCATTAGTTTGCCATGAAAATAGATAAGTTAGGCCATATCCCACAATGTCATTTGTTAACAATAAATAAAATTTATTTAATGTTAATAAACTGTTCTCTCAGTGTAGAATAAATGATTTAATATAAATTTTCTTGAAATAGCTCAAATAATACTACAATAATACAATGTTCAATATTATTAGTACTATTAGTAACTTTGAAAGAATGATCATGTACCAAGTTCTCTAAAAGCCATTTTCCACAAGAGTTCAGCGGGATCCTTTGGGTCTTTGCCAACTAGATTATTCAAATTTAATATACCCGCATTCGTCATCCCCGCATTAAAAAAAATAAAAGTTGAAAAGAATCAAGAAAATTGTATTTGTACTTGTCTATTCACAATGAATAATGATCCACGTAAGAGAACGTACGCGCGTACTTAACATCTGGAGGATATTGCCAAGAAAAATTCATTCTTAATATAACCACCAGACTCTATCTTTAACTGTGAACTTTGATATATTAATATAGATAGAAAACGGAAGTTTTAAAGTTTGTTGAGGAAGGATGACATCTCGAAAATTATTTAGATCCAGTTTATGAAAAGTAAAAATATATTTATAGTAAATTAAATTGAAATAAGTTGTCAAGGATATGGATAACAAGGACAAATAAATTAATGTGTCAAATAATATCAACTATAAGAATCATAATTAGATTTAGAGCTGAAGAAGTAGAAGAAAACGTGAATTTTACAATAAAACCGATTACGAAATAAAAGACAATAAAAATATAAACCAAATATGATCAGAGATCGAAATTATGATATTGAAGAATATGCAGATATAAAAAAGTGAAGAAAACCAAGCAGGTCAATCATAGTTTATTGAATAATGTAGGGAAATCATGATAAAGGAAAACAATGCAAGAATGTAAATAATTAAATTCAACATAGAAATATATGTACATAGTACAAAAGAGGCAAAGAAGTTGTGCAGAAAAAAGGAAAGAATGTCCAAGGAGAATAAAATGGAATAGGTAGAAAAAACGTATATGGCTTGACAGACAAAAGCTAAAAATTAGAGGCTACGAAACAAAAATTAAAAGTTGTTATGCATAAATACAACTGAATAACTGATTTATTAGGCCAGTATCAATTAATATTTCGACTTCGGTTTCATTAGTTTTTCCTTTTAAATAAACTATACTTATATATTTTTGTAATTCTTTAATTTCTTCCCTACATCCTATGTTTTCACTTGAATCTTCGTATATAGAAATTTCTGACTTCATTGTGACTACTCTTTCCATTGTACTTCCTTTACATTGTTTTTACAGCACGACTTCTTTTTCTTTATTTCTCTCTTCTTTTTGGTATCTTCTCTCTTTTCTGCAGTTATTACTGTTTATTATTCCCTTTTTTGTTGGTATTAAAAGTATTATTTTTATTGTTTCTGCTATCTCTTCTATTATTTAGATTCTTGACTGTCTAAATATCATTAACATTTTAATTTTAACTCAAATTTTTAATTAATTACTGTAACTGAATTGAGTTTCTCAAATATTTATCCTCTAGGTAGAAAAAAATATTTACAATTTTTGAAAATTTTCTATTTCCACTGTAGATCAGTGCAGATGCCTTTGAAAATGGTAAAAAGTGAAATAAAATAATAGCAGGATGAAACCAATTGGAAAAGGAAGAGAATATGACAAAAATTATAGGAAAAATAATTTACAGGCGCTCTTGGGTCGGGAAGTGGAAGGGGGGAGTTTTTAAGGGTAGAAATCTGTTTATCTCGATTTCCGGCAAAACTAAAAGTCCTGTGGAAAAAAGTTAAATGGCAAAGTTGTAGGTAATAAAAAGATCTACAACTTTTGTATTCACACTTTTTTCACATAACCTCAACATTTATGTGAAAAATTCAAATAACCAAGTTTTTGGTTTTTTATTTTTATCTTTTACAAAAAAATAATTTTTTTCACGAAATTTGGTGAAAACTTACCTTTTTATGTCCCAAACACACTGTAATTTTTTTCAATCGAAAATTCTCACGTCAAAATATCTGCTTTTTTAAAAAACTCGGTGGGCTTTTTGTTCGTTGAAATCTCTACTTTTTGATGGTGTAAAAAAAATATACACTACTGTGGTAAATGCAAAGAAACGAATAAAATTCGACTCCGATTTTTTCTTAAATCATCATGTACAATTTTGAGCTATTTATTAAAATGTATACTTTAATTACTCGAAAAAAGTAAGATTCCGTGTAGTAGAGATTTCAACGAACAAAAAGCCCACCGAGTTTTTTAAAAAAGCAGATATTTTGACGTGAGAATTTTCGATTGAAAAAAATTACAGTGTATTTGGGACATAAAAAGGTAAGTTTTCACCAAATTTCGTGAAAAAAATTTTTTTTTGTAAAAGATAAAAATAAAAAACCAATAACTTTGTTATTTGAAATTTTCACATAAATGTTGAGGTTATGTGAAAAAAGTGTGAATACAAAAGTTGTAGATCTTTTTATTACCTACAACTTTGCCATTTAACTTTTTTCCATAGGACTTGTAGTTTTGCCGGAAATCTAGATAAACAGTTTTCTACCCTTAAAAACTCCCCCCTTCCATTTCCCAACCTCAGATCGCCCGTAAATTATTTTTCCTATCATTTTTGTCATATTCTCTTCCTTTTCCAATAAGTTTCATCCTATTATTTTATTTGGATTCAAAAATTATCGGCACTGGTCTACTGGTCTATTGTATCGTTAAAAGCAACATTACCGTGAAAAATGAAACCTGTTTCTAGATTTTATATTGTATATAGGCTTATTTGTAAGGGTCGATACTTCATGTTAACCGATAATCGCTCCACTTGAGTGAACAGGATAAAAACTGTGACATAACCACCATTATACTTCAGGGCGCTTCTCATACGGAGAAAAGTTATACAATATGTTGCCAACCACTCCAGAGTGTCATATCCGGATATTGTAAGGAAATTATAATTGGATATTGGTCTAAATGGTATAAAAATGAATGAAAATCCGAATTTGTAGGAACAAAATTATAATACCCGAAAGAAACAGAATTTAACCGGTTTCGTCATCATTGTGCCTCATCAGTAGTAGTATCAGTTCAACATCGAGTCTCTAATCCATGTTAAGTACGCTCTGGTCGCCCAAATTGGGCAGTTGTTCCGGAAAATAAAAAAAGGCCACAAAATAGTTTTGGTTGATTGTAAAATTGAAGTTGCGTGAGATAGCTGATACATCAGAGATATCAGAAGCCAATCTGTTCACCATTTTGTGCATGAGGAAGCTCTGTTCGAGGTTTGGTTATTAATTATCCTAACAAACGTAGCTGAAACAAATTCATAAATTTATGCCCAAAACATTGCTAAAAACAAAAAATATTTGGTCTGATTAATATGGATCTTTTTGGCACAACCTCGACAGATTAGGATGTAAACCTCTAAGTACTTCGGCAAACCCTGGCAAGTGACCGTCCCTCAACTTTTCAAACTGAAAAATTTGATTATCAGATGACTTTTGTTACATGAAAACTCTAACCCTTTGCAAAAAAAAGAGCCGTATTCTAAATTAATTAAAAATACCTTCGGTCAATATTTAGATATCAAAAAGGGCTTTTTTAGCTCAAAGGTATAACAAAAGCACTTCATCGATATTTTATGGAAATGTTGATTGAATGCTTAAACGTCTATATTTACTTATGTAGCTTTTAAATTAAAAATTCTGAAGTGGTTTGTGAAAAAATGCAATATTATTTTGTGCTGGAGAAAAAAAGCAAAATGTAAAATATAAAAGCAATTATGAAATGAATAAAGATTAAAAGAACAATCGTTAGTAATAATAAAGGTATAATAATACTTAAATGAAATATTAAAAACTGTCAATCAAGCAAAAAATTTTGGAGTACGGATATAAGTATATTACAATAAACCACCTAAAAACTTTTGTCATTGGAACATCAGATATCTGAAAGAACCAGATCACTCTTCACACTTTACAAAAAATACAAAATATGATACAATAAAATATGTAGATTTCCTGAAAATTCATCCAGCAAATTGTAGAGTGAATAGATAATCCATAAAGCAAACTATGTCAACCAGTTAATCCAGGTGTTTTGCAAGTTCATCAGTGACATCATAAAATCAGACAAACTACAACAAAATCAGACAAATCTTTAACATAGTTGGGAAGTGTTATGAATTTGATTACAATTATTGTTAACAAAATGATCAAATTGTACAAATTACCCAGAAAATACTCTTAAGCTGTACTATGTGGCAAGCTTGTAAGATTGCTTTAAAAAGTAATAAATGAACCTTAATATTATCGGCATAAAAGTTCCAAGTTGTATAACTTGGGAAATATTGAATGATACATCTACTTACATCTACTTAGTTTCAATACTTTACAAATCCGATTACTTAAAAGATTAAAGACGTTTGCTAAAGTACGAGGGCGTATTTATAAATTTATAAACTTAAAAATATCTATTATTATTTTTTTTTAGTTTAAAATCACATTTTACCTACTGCTAACGATCATGGATAACTAAAAACCTACTTGAAGGCAGACGAGAAGATCTTTGGGTTACCCCAGATGTAGTCAAATCAAAGTTATAACTATTATATGAGATGGACTATTTTCTGTTTAGGAAATACGATTTTATAGCATCTGTCTGAAAAATAAATGTTGCTTGCTTCGATAGCAAAATACCATGATGAATTCTATCGAATGACCTTGAAAAATTAGGGTGAACAACATCAACTTAGCCTTTCTTTAAAAGACTAAAAAAAATTTAGGATCTCCTCCAAGCAAAAGCCTAGAAAAATTTGTTTGAATAAGGTCAGTTGTTCAACAGTGAACCATGCAGGTACAGTGAACCACCCCCTCCATTAACCAAATTTAAAATATTAAAGTTGAAAACGTACGTGACATAAGACACTAATCCGAATCCCTTATCATTCCTCAGTTTGCAATCGGCAGCGAGAACGTGTTGTTGTAGTAAAGAGGTTTACGTGATTCTTTGATACCAAACTAAAATTTTTAAGTTAAGTTATATTTTTCATAATTTACTTGTTTATATCACAGCTGCTATTGTTCATAATTTATCGTTAGTAATGATGAATGGGTTCGGCATTTGAGTATAAAAACTAATGATATTAATGAACATTTTGGTTTGATAATTTTTTTCTTATCAAAAAGTCGGAGTGGTACATACACACTGAACCACTTATGGATGTCTGAAAGTCTGGAAGAAAATAAAGTCCTTTTTATCTCACAAGTTATTTATTTGAAGAAGCGGCCGGTTTCGGCGATCAAGATATCGCCATCATCAGCGTGGAAAAATTATGGAGTTAAAAGGCAAATTTGTTAAGTTACATGATTTAAAGAATTTATTTAATTTAATTTTATTTCAATTAAACTCACCATAACTTTTCCACGCAGGAATTACAACAGGAACACACCAAAAACATATGTCAGCCCAAAAATTTATATAATATAAATTTAATTTATATATTAATTTAAAGTATAGTTATAAAATTTAAAACTTTTTAAATAAAACCATTCAAAAGGACACTTACAAACAAATTAAAACATTAAAAATAACAAAAGAGACCAATTTAAAAATTAGCTGGTTTAGACAAAGGAATTAATTTTTATCAGCAAGCGTTTTTTTATAAATTATAAATTATAAATTAATTCCTTTGTCTAAACCAGCTAATTTTTAAATTGGTCTCTTATGGTGAGTTTTTTGCTTTAATTGAAATAAAATTAAATTAAATAAATCCTTTAAATCATGTAACTTAACAAATTTGCCTTTTAACTCCATAATTTTTCCACGCAGGGCCTGATGATGGCGATATCTTGATCGCCGAAACCGATCGCTTCTTCAAATAAATAACTTGTGAGATAAAAAGGACTTTATTTTCTTCCATACCTTCAGTAATTACTACTCACATATGGCTAACCCTACTTTAAAACTTATGGATGTCTTACACTGAACTATTATAAGGAACAATTCGACAACAATCTTACCTACTGCAAATTTGATGTTTCTTTCAATGCACTTAACATGCCTTATACAATGGAGTTCCATAGATTTTAATTAAAGATGCAATTAGTTACCAAAAGTTTTGTATTTTATATTTTTTTCCTATTATTAAGAAATATTGTTTATTTTTGTATTAAATGTTGATCAAGCTTCTTAGATGTCGTTTAAATATTTTATCCTTGGTAACCTATGTCCTGGTTCACTGTGTACACAGATGTGGTTCATTGTGTACCGCTGGAATTCCACAGTGAACCAAGGGTAATTTTTTTTAACTATTCATAGTACAAATAATTTTATATTTAACCACACTAATAGTACCTAAAGTTGAAGGATCGAGGCCGCACTTTACATTCCAGACCCACTAATAATTTTACAATAACGATAAAAAAAAAGGGTGGTTCATTGTTGATCAACTGACCCTACTCTTAAAGTTTTAGACAGAAGTTTTATTCACTAGGAATATAACACATAATCTTCTTTTAGGTAAGTAGGTGAAGTACATGTTGATATAACAAGAAGAAGATGTTTAAGGCCTTCTGTAATATCTCAATACTATTTGGCACATCTATGAGCAATTTATAGAGGAAGTGACACATGCGTGGTCTGAATTGAGTAATTGAGAAATTGAGTAACACAATCATTATAGTAAAGATAAAGAGGCTCAGATGACAAAGAAGTAGTGGATGGATTGCTTAAGACTCATAAATATAATGGTGATATATGTTAACATTTCTTGTGTTTACGTTAACATTTCTTGTTTGGAAACAACAATGTTCCGATTATTATAGTACTTAATACTATGAAAATTGAGGTTTAAAATTCATATTTTCATTATCATAAATTTACTTCAATATAACCTTATTTTCTCATAAATATCTTACGGTTATCGTCTTTTATTAAATCCCCTAGGATTTTTGTTCGTTTATTTTTAATCAGTTCCAGGATGAAACGTAGAGCACAGATGGCAACATTATATCTATAAAGGAAGTTCCCTTTACAATAAAGATTTGAGATTCTTGAATCTCGCTGCTGAAATTTGACAGTCAACTCTTTGCTTAATTGAGAAAGAGAGGAGAAAGCTCTCAACACGATTTAAAATTGAATTTACGCAAAGTTAGAACGTTAGCAGATCTCTTATGAATATTAATGTTGTTAATAGAATTTTTATTGCAAACTATGATGAAGATAAAAGTATGATGAACTAAACAAATTGTTCTTGATTGTTTCGGCCTTTAATTGATAAAAATCCATAATTATTCTAGGAAACTATGGTCGATTTTCACACTTTTATTTGAATAAATTTAAATATTTAAACATAACATATGATTCGAAGTACAAATTCAATGTCATATGTCACTTGAAAGTTGTACTTCGAAACATATGCCAGTTTAACAGCCCCCCAAAGAATTCCAATGAAAGTATGATATTTAAATGTAGAAGGCTTTATAATGCATACTTATTTGAACGGTTATCCACTTGTCGAGCTCTATAGGATGGTATATCAGAAAATGACGAAATTTTAAAATTTAAAATTGGCTAATTTTCCTATAAACTTTGAACTTCAATATCTCAGCTCCTTGTGGTGCGATCACCAACTTGAAGGGTGATTTTAAATCCACTTGTCGAGCTGGACGGAGGTATTCTTGCCACCAGATATACCTGTACCGTAAAGGATACGGGTAAACGTGCCACCAACCAAAAGGGTTCTTTAAAATTACACAGGTATTCGTGCCACTAAAAAGTTGCCTGAATTTCATCTTAAGTAAATTGTTTTTTATATAACTTTAATTAATAGACTTAATGGGTATTACCAGCTAGAAATGGGAAAATAAAATAATAATACTCTATAATTTAAAACCTTAATTTATATTACGAAAAAAATTTACACATTTAAACCATATAAAATGATAGAGATCAATCCTAAAATTGTTTTTGCAACCCTAAATATGCAATACACTTTATAAAATCAATTTTTGAAATATTATTTTATTCAGTAATTTTCTTTAATTTCGTTTTTACAAAAGCATCTTTTATTACTGGTTTTGTGTTTAAACTTTGAATTTTTATATATGTATCTATTTGAAATTCTTCAAGTTTTTTTACAAATACATAAATTGACGGATGCGTTGTATAAAATGAAATATTAAACTGTGAATGGAATGATTCACAGGCATTCGTCGTTAGTTATAGAAGGGCAAGAATCGGCCCAAAGATAAGGTGGAAAATCTGAGGCTTCATCAATATATGTGTTTACTAAATAATCAGAAAATTGCACTAATTGTTCGTTTTGTGGCCTTATTGAACATAGGTCGAACACAAAACAGTCACCAACATCTTCTGGGTTTAAATATGAAAGCACAAAAGTATACTTCAACCATTTACCAATCTCTGACTTCTCATTTCTGTAATTTTCTTATTTTTCTGTACCAAGCTTGATGCAGGTGAAATCGACATCCATTTATTTTTGAGTTCGGCCAAACACTTTTCAGAGCCTGGTGTATAGCTTTTTCCAAATCAACAAACAATTCATTTGGATTAAAATTTAAACAGAAATCGTTGAAAATTTTAAGGTTAATCAATTTAAACAGACTTTCATGTGTTTTGAACTGTTTATTTTTTAATAAACAAAACATATATGGCACATAATGTCCGTTGTCATATCCATGGAGAGTAAACATGTGAATGTTCCATCCATATAAATTTGATTGACTTCGCACATTTTTCGCACGAAAAAACTGCAATATGTTCTTCTACACCATTTAAAAATAAGAAGTCCTCGCCTACTGTTATAAATGTTTTTTCTCACATATTCTCGATCTTTTAAAGTGAATGTAGTTGGTAAATTAATTTCCAATTCGCGACGTATTATAAAGTACAAATCATAAATTTATTAGGAAATATAGGTAATTGGGAAGTTCTATAATTCCTATACTTCCTAGAAAATTTTGGAGGTAGCAACCCTTTGCTCTGGTGGTACGAATACCCGTGTGCTTATAAAATCCCTAAGTTTTTGCAGGTACCAGATTACTTTTGGTGGCAAGATTACCTCCGCCGGTTGAGCTGTATAGAATGGTATACCAGACAATTGAGTACAGTAAGAGAAAATTAAAATTACTTCTTGTAACGTTTTATTTTACTGTTCCATCAATCTTTTGTTAATCTATGAACGTAATTAAAATTCACGAAAACCGTAACAACGATATTTTATTAACAATGAAGTCTAAGATAGCGATCTACGTTTTTCGTTTCTTACACGAAAGGCTAGTATAAGAACGAACATGGTTAGTGTTTTCGTTATAGTTATAATTCAAATTTTATTACCTCTCAGAGAAAGTTTGAGGTTTTATATTATTCGATTTATGTTAAATCTCAATTACTTTCAAAAAAATGTTCCTTTAAAAAATTAAAAAAACACTGAATTGTAAATTCTAATATACTTTACTCGCAATAGTAAATAATACAAATATCTGGTCACCGAGCTTCGCTCTTAATATTCAAATCTACATTTTTAAGCAGTCCAATGAGTATATAATTTAAGTATATTTATAACCTGACAAATTATTAATTAATTCGTGAAAATCACGGAGTGGGCGACATCTACTTGAACTACAGAAAGGTAGATAAATAGAAAGTAGGCGGGAAAATTAAAAAAGCTGTCAGTGTTAATTTTCAATTTGCTGCAGGTGTTGTTGACGTTTATCAACTGCTTGTCCCAGAGGTTAGTTAAATGCATTAAAAGTTGCCTAGTTTCTGGAGATTTCACCCTTTTGGGACAACATCTACTGACGCTTGATCTTCGCGAATAGTCACGGCGGACAGGCCCCGTTTCCGGGACGGGCAACAGCAGCGTGTAGGGCATAGTGGTTTCAGTGGGGTGGTTTTAGTGAGTAACCGTAAGGGGTAGTCTCACACTATCGGGGAAGGGAAGAACCTTTACCCGATGTGCATAAAGAATTTCCACCCGCCAAAAAAAAAAGATTAGCTTTAGGTTAGGTTAGATCTGTGTAATAAATAAAGAAAAGTACGATACGTGTGACATTTTGACATTTGTTACATTCTGACAGGTGTCATATTTTGACAGTTGTAACATTCTGACACGTATCACATTTTAACAGTTGTCACGTTTTGACAAGTGTCCATTTTAACAGTGTTACTCAACGTTCCTATAAATATTTACCTAACCCCATGATTTCTGAAATTGAATTGGCAACGTTGTATTTTCAACTTAGAATTTATGAGATGGCTGTCATTTGACAAGCAAATTATTTATGTCCGTTAAAAGAACCTTTTCTTTTTTATACTTTTCAGGTTTATTCTGGTTATAAATTGCTACTTGGGCATTTGCAGAATAAAAAAATGTGAAAAATATTTTTCCGCGCAAAAATTTCTATTGCTAAGTAGGTATATTGATTTTATCATGTTTTATAGCATCTGCGAAAATTTCATGAAAATCCCAGCCGGTCCCATTTTCTTAACGTTTAACCAGAGATGTGCGTGTCAGTAGTTGTCAAAATTTGTAGGTCATTATGGATAAAAAGCGGCAAATTTAAAATTGAATTCTTTCAGATTTAAACGCCAGAAATTAAATAAAGTCAAACCTTTTTAGTACTATACTATACAGAAGAAAGGAGTGCAGTATTTAATTTGCAGAACGTAGTACAGGTTCAAGAGGTAGAAATTTTATTTTTACCTCATCCTTCAATGCTTATTTGTAGTTAAAATTTAAATTTTAATACATCTGATCGGCCTAATATAGTTTTTGTCTAGATTTAATCTTGTTTCCATGGTTTTTACTGTAATAAACCTGTTATTTTGACAGATAAGTCAGACTTTATTTATTCATAGCCGTATCGTATGTATTTTAATTGATTCGGAATTTTGTAATAAAGTATATATTTCAAAATGGCTTCATTCTAAAAATATTATCAGTCCTCCTAAATCCTTGAAGGCAGAATTATTAGTAATTCAAATTCAAAATTCAAAAAATATATTATAGATGAGATGGCCAGAGAAAAACTAATTAAAATTCTCAGATTGCCTCCGTACCACGCAGAAATAAATCCCATTGAACTGATCTGGTCACAATTATTAAAAGATTATGTTTCTCAAACCAATAAAACATTTAAATTTCCTGATGTGCGAAATTTGTTTTTGAAGGCATTTTCAGATGTAAATAGAGAACATGTTAAAAAGGTGGAAAATTCATTTAGGAAAGTATATCCACTATCAATGGATAATTTAATAGAACCTATAATAATAAACCTCAGAAAAGACAATTATAGTAATACCAGTAGTTTTAGTGAAGACAGTGACTTTTATAGATAGTTCTTGAACTAACTTTTTTTTTAATCTTTGAGTTTAGGTAAGTACTGAAGCGTTACTTTTAATGCCAAGAGATTAAAAACAGTTTAATCCCAACATATAATCCTCCTTGTTATTTATTGGTTAAATTTAATTCGTTCAATGTTAAAGTGTCAGATGCATAAGGTTTATTTTTATTTTTTGTAAATAATATAACTTCAAAATTTAATCTACGAAGTGGGTATATATATTTTATATGCTGTGACCTTATTTATATTATAGAAACTTATTTTGCAAAGTACGCCTATGGAATGTGACGTTATATCCTCTCTCATTTATAGTATATTACTATAGAAACAAGTTGCCGTTGCTAGGAAATAAAACTAAAAGCTTAACTTTTCTTGTAAATATCTCGGAAGATCGAATTTTCACAGACATGAGACCTATATTTTCTGTCGATTTAGATAGGAATTAGTCTACCCTGAAAGTTTCATTGAATTCTGACGAGTGGATTTCGAGATCCTCTGGACACACATACAAACCTTGCTCGTTTAATAGTATTTGATTTATAGAAATAAATGTCTACATTCTGGAAGTGAATGCAGTATATAGGGATAGGTGCAAAGCACTTGTTTCCCAAAAAACTGACAGGTAAATATAATGCATATAAATAAATGAGATCATGAAAATAGTTAAAAAATTCGTATAAAATATCAAAATATCTAAAATGTAAAAGTGAGAATGTAAATATGAAGAAAGTATAATATATAAAAAAATATAAAAATGTGGGAAAGTAGAAATTACAACTTACAAAAATGTTCTTTTGAATAAAAATGTAATTGCGAAGTGTCTCAATAATACTTGTTTGCAATATAATATTTATCACACATTAAGTATAAATAGAAATAATTGTATACATTCACTAAAATACATATAAAAATATCTGTACCTACAAAATTTTTTGATTCTGCCATGCATTTTGTATAACGATAAGAAACATTTACATTTTTCATTTAAAAAAAAAAGTCACGATGTTCTTCGCCAAAACGATATTTACCCGAAAATTTATTAAATTTAACAAACCGAGTTTCAATATTAAAGTCTAGCATAGACATACGAATATTATGATTAAAACCAAAACTATTACAAATATTTTTAGCACATTTTGACAAATGTCCATTTTAACAGTTCAACGTTCCATTAAATATTTACCTAAATCCATGATTTTTGAAATTGAATTGGCAACGTTGTATTTTCAACTTTGAATTTATGAGATGGCTGTCATTTGACAAGCAAATTATTTATGCCCGTCACATGAACATAAATTGCTACTTGGGCATTTGTAGAAAAGTTATGTACCTATGCGTTTGTATTGGAAAAATATGTTAAATAATCGTTTCAACGCGCTGAATTTGTTTGTCTTAGGAGTGAGTATCCCAATATATATTTCTTTTTAAAAAAATGTGAAAAATATTTTTCCGTGCAAAAATTTCTATGGCTATATTGAATTTATCATGTTTTATAACATCTGTGAAAATTTCATGAAAATCCCAACCGGCCCCATATTCTTAACGTTTACCCAGAGATGTGCGTGTCATTAGTTGTCAAAATTTGTAGGTTATTATGGCGAAATTAAATAAAGTCAAACCTTGACGTTGATATTTACAAAAATAGGTTATTTTCTTATGACGATTTTCCATCATCACTCCAACAACATTTTCGCCGACCACTGCTAGACCAACATTATGTATCGGGACTACGTTACTGAACATTGCTTTGGAATACCCCTCGCACAAAAATATGATATGATTGCCATCGATGATTGATGATTGACAATTAACTACTTTTCACAATGCCAAAAACTGACAAATTAAACTAATATTTATCAGTTTCTCTTCTAATGGAAATAAAACCACTTATTTTAAAGAAAAAGGGGGTTTTAATTGACGTTTTGAATTTCTTGGTTGAAAGTCGTTTTCAAAATGACATAATAAAATATACAGGGTGGGCCACGCTCAACGGGACGGAGCTTACTGGGAAAACGAAAAATGTTACGAAAAAGTTATTTGGCAGGAGTACGTAGGTTAGTGACGACTACATTTCTAAATTAGTTAGACATATACAGGGTGTTCCAAAAAAGCGTGATATATCAAAGTTATGTTTTTTTTTAATGGAACACCCTTTATTTTATTTTATTTTTGAAGTATATTGAACAAAATAATGTCACTTTGTTAAGGGCTCCCTATACCCATTCTTGATAGTTTTCGATTTAAATGACTATTTTTGCGAAATTAATATGGTTTAAATACATTCATTACACTTCGTCCCATAAAAATTAACTAACGCATTTTTGTTTATTAATTGCCAATTAGGAAGGCCATCGATACGAATTATCGTAATGTAAAGTTTATTTACAGGGTGTTGTTAATTGAGAGTTTCATGACAATACAATATTTTATACGATTACTGCGTTATTCTAAATGGGACACCCTGTATTTTGTTATTGTAATAAAAGGGTAAAATAATTCCCTTTCAAATTACTACAAGGTTCCCTATACCAATATCCACCAATTTCAGACTTATTTGCTTTATTTTACCTGCATCAATAAAAATCGGTAATTTTATAACACGTTTTTATTAAGTAAGCTATGAAATAGACAAAACAAATAACTTTACAACAAATGTTCAAAATGGTGCCCATTTTGTTCGATACATAATCGGACTCTCTTCTCAAAATTTTTTTTTACACCTCTTAACATTTCTGGCGTTACGGTTGCAAACGCTTCACGGATACGAATTTTCATATCTTGGGCAGTCGTGGGTGGAGTCTGATACACTAAATTTTTAATGTACCCCCATCAAAAGAAGTCCATGTTGGTTAAACAGGAAGATCTAGGGAGCCAATTGTTCGGACTATCTCTACCAATCCACTTCTCCGGAAATTTTCGATTTAAATATGATCTTACAATGAGAGAAAAATGTGCGAGAGCACCATCGAGCTGTACCCACATTCTGCTTCTTAAATTCAAAGGGATATTTTCTAACAGAACAGAAAAATCTCTCTGAAGGAATCTGGAAAACTTACGTCCATTTAAAATGCCATTAAAAAAATACGGTCCCACAACATGTTCTCCTATTAATCCTCCATAAACGTTTAAAGACCATCGGTTTTGACGATCTATCGTTCTAAATTCTTTTTAATTTTTGGTACTGTAATAGTGAAAGTTGTGCCTATTCACTAGTCCACTATTATGGAACGTAGATTCGTCTGTGAATAATATTTTATCAAAAAAGAATTCGTCTTCTCCCGCTTTTTCGAGAAACCATAAACAAAATTCCAATCTACGGTAAAAATCCGTTCCATACAAATGTTGGTGCATCTGAATGTGGTATGGATGGTAACAATGATTTTTAATAATTCTTCTGATACTAGTCCGACTTATTTCCAATTCCCTGGCCATAACTCTTGTGCTAGTGTTTGGTTTTTCAATAAGTGATTGGAGAACTTCCAACTCTGTATTTTCGTTGCGAGTTACGAGCTTTCTAATATCTCGTTTTTTGTAAGAAACACTGCCGGTTTCACGAAACCTTGCTAGCAGCCTTTCAAATACCTCTTTGCGAGGATGATCTTTTAAGGGATATCTCTCGGCATAAACTAGTGATGCTAATAGACAGTTTTGAAAACATTCTCCGAGTATGAAAATCATATTAACTCTATCTTTAACTGTATATTCTTTCATTTTGTATCTGAACGACAGCTAATAACACGGTAAAAATTAAACTATTGTCACAGTTTGACAGCAAACTAGTGTTTTGTCTATTTCATAGCTTACTTAATAAAAACGTGTTATAAAATTACCGATTTTTATTGATGCAGGTAAAATAATGCAAATAAGTCTGAAATTGGTGGATATTGGTATAGGGAACCTTGTAGCAATTTGAAAGGGAATTGTTTTACCCTTTTATTACAATAACAAAATACAGGGTGTCCCATTTAGAATAACGCAGTAATCGTATAAAATATTGTATTGTCATGAAACTCTCAATTAACAACACCCTGTAAATAAACTTTACATTACAATAATTCGTATCGATGGCCTTCCTAATTGGCAATTAATAAACAAAAATGCGTTAGTTAATTTTTATGGGACGAAGTGTAATGAATGTATTTAAACCATATTAATTTCGCAAAAAAAGTCATTTAAATCGAAAACTATCAAGAATGGGTATAGGGAGCCCTTAATAAAGTGACATTATTTTGTTCAATATACTTCAAAAATAAAATAAAATACAGGGTGTTCCATTAAAAAAAACATAACTTTGATATATCACGCTTTTTTGGAACACCCTGTATATGTCTAACTAATTTAGAAATGTAGTCGTCACTAACCTACGTATTCCTGCCAAATAACTTTTTCATAACATTTTTCGTTTTCCCAGTAAGCTCCGTCCCGTTGAGCGTGGCCCACCCTGTATAATAAAAAATTTACTATAGAAACAGTTTATATTACCTCTGTGTTGTCTGCCGTTGCTAGGAAATAAAACTAAAAGCTTAACTTTTCTTGTAAATATCTCGGAAGATCGAATTTTCACAGACATGAGACCTGCATTTTATGCCGATTTAGATAGGAATTAGTCTACCCTGAAAGTTTCATTGAATTATGACGAGTGGATTTTGAAATCCTCTGGACACACATACATACATACATACATACAAACCCTGCTCGATTAATAGTATTTGATAAAGTAAAGTAAATTTAGAATAAGGTAGTACACGAATAACATTTAAGTACTTTCTCAATAACATATTGAAAAGAAGTTACTTACATAATATAATAAAAAAATGAAAATAAGAATACTAATTTTTTTTTCTAATGTCTACTTATTTATTGTTGATATTTCAGATTTAATGATGAATTGTCTTAGCTGTTTTTTAAAGGTTTGTGTATACGTGAGTGATTTAATTGTATCAGGGAGCGTGTTATATAAACTCCTGGACAAAATTAACGCACCACTTTAATTATTCTAAATATTTACAATATAAACACAAAATAAAACTTAGTTAAATTGAAACAATAATGAATACCTAAAAATTAGTCGAATATGACCTTAACATGACCTTAATTTGCCTTATTTTTTCTTTAAAAATTTGTTTTTGCTGAAAATGCATAATTAAGCTATCATGCTTTCCAATTGAAAAAAAAAAAAGAATATGTGAAACACAATAAATGAATTTTGGTGAACCCTAATACCGTGTAGGGCCTCCTCTACTTCTTATTACTGCATTCATGCGTCGAGGCATGCTTGATATTAAATGTTCAACAAACGCTTGCGGAATAATCTCCCATTCTTCAATAACGGCCTCTATAAGTTGGTTGTGATTAACAACAGGAGGTCTAAGACTTCGAATCTTCTTTTTGAGATAGTCCCATAGATGCTCTATAGGATTCATGTCCGGACTGTTAGGTGGCCACTCTAATAAAGGGATATTAACATCATTTAGGTAACCAATAACCTGTCTTGCCACGTGGGGACGAGCGTTGTCCTGCATGAATAAAAAATTAGGCCCAACAAATGGAGCAAAAGGCATTACATGTTCGACAATAATGTTATCTAAGTAATATTGGGCATCGAAGCAAATTCCTCCCCAAAACATTTTAGAGCCACCACCAAAAGGTACTTTAGGAGAGATATTACAGCTAGCAAACCTTTCTCCTCGTCTTCGCCAGACACGCTCACGTCCATCTGGAGCTTTAAGGCTAACTCTGGTTTCATCGGAGAACATAACCCGTTTCCAATCATTGATGGTCCAATTCTGATGTAGTCTTGCAAAATTCAATCTCTGAACTTTGTGTTCTCTGGTAAGCAAGGGCTTTTTGGCTGGTCTTCTATTGCTCAATTCTGCTTCATGTAAACGTCTTCTAACCGTTCGAGATGATATAGCGACGTTGCGAACATCCGCTAATTCATTTTTTAACAGATTGCTGGTAACTCTCCTGTCTCTGAGAGCACGTTGTCTCAAAAAACGATCATCAATTTGATTAGTGCAACGTTTTCGCCCTTGTCCTGTTCTTCGAAGGTACGAGCCTGTTTCATTATGACGTCTCACTACGCGACTGATACTGGAATGATGTCTTCCTAATAAACCAGCAACATGTCGCATTGAATATCCTTCATCCAGAAGAGTCGATGCTCGCACTGCCTCCTCTATTGACAAATTTCTTTGGCGGTTCATTTTTCTTACTTGTTTTACTCGCAAATGAACTTCCAAACATGCATATGATAAAAACAATTACAAACAAACGCTTGCTTCTTACAGAAATTTTGTTTTAATCAACACTTTTTTAAAAAAAATTTACACAGATTTACTCTAAAACAAAGTTTAATATGAATTATTGTCAAAACAAGGTATTATGTGACACTAGCTAGTTTAAATAACATCTGTCAGTATCAAACACGGTCCATAGCCTACTTGTCGTACACTAAGTTAACAATAAATAAAGATTATTGAGAAAAATATGAGTGGTGCGTTAATTTTGTCCAGGAGTTTAGTTTTGGTGCTAAGAATGTGTATGATTTTTGTGAAATTGATTTCAACATAAACGGCGTAACATAATGATGACTTTGTCGGGTGTTATGTTCATGGGACGGAAGGGTGGACTTGTGCTTATTTGTATGTAACTTGAAACATGATGCAAAAAAGAATAATTGTCGCAAATTTAAAATATTGGTATCAAGATGGAGCGCTTCTGTGGGATATCTAGCATTTTTTTCAAAAATTAATTTTAAAAACCGTCGTTGAATTACTTCAAGCGGATGTGGGTTTTTGAAGCTCCTCCCCAGACTGCTACTGCATAACGAAGATGGCTTTCAACAAGAGAAAAGTATAGAGTTTTTAAGTGCTTCAAAGGTAATATTGTTTTAATGATTCGAAACTTATATAAAATGGGCCTTAGTGTATTAATAGTATATGAAATGTGTAGATCCCATCTTAGATGTGGATCTATAATAACACCTAAGTATTTTATTTTTGGTATGGATAAAATATTACCTGTTTCTATGCCAATAATAACTTCCAAACGAGAAAAAGGGGGAGAGCCAGTAGAATTACAGCTGAACGGTAGGTAATTAGTTTTCTCTACGTTAATTGTTAGTAATTTATATTTAAGCCACTTTACTTTACTGCTCTACATTGGTTTTTAAGAATTGCCAGTTCTCATCCTCATAGAAAACCAATTATTGTTCCTTTGCTTTCCAGTGAAAACAAGCCATTTATATAAATCTTAAAAAGTGTTGGTCCAAGTCCCGAACCTTGCAGAATACCATATTCAATTTTCTTTGTAGTACTGAGTACTTTACCCAGTCTTACAACTTGGAATCTGTTATCTAAATAACTTTGAAATAGCTTCAGGCTGTTGCCTCTAATCCCTATATCCTCTAATGATTGTAAGAGAAGATTATGGCTCACACTATCAAAGGCCTTAGATAAATCTAAAAATATACATAGACTTGGTTTAGTTTGAGTTAATGACTCTACAATTTTTGTGGTCAGTGCTAATATTGCATTCTCTGTTGGTTTTTGTTCCCCAAGCCCAAATTGACACTCTGATAGTATTTTATATTTTTTCAAAAAGAAATCAAGGCGTTTTTTATAAATTTTTCGAAAATTTTTGACATATGGGTTACTAAAGATATTGGTCGTTAATTGGAAACGTCCAAAGTGGAATAAAGTAACCTTTGAAATGTTATGCTATATCTAATCTCAACAGCGGACGAATTAATATTATTATGATTTGATAAGGGCAGGATACCAAGTCTATTATTATCTATTATACCTATATCGATAGCACGATACAAGAGATTTACTAGAAAAATCGCGTATTATTTTGCCACTTCAATCATATTCAATCACAATCATATTTGACTAGTACCACTCTGTATCCTTTTCACTCTGATGTATCACATGGAAGCATCATCTACATAGACTCTAAACATGGTTTAAACTGTTTGTTTGTCCATTTTGGGACCCTATCTATAAAAGCATTAGTGTGAAGTACACACTGTAATGTTAGCTACAACCCACATTTATAAAATCAGCTCAACGTTCGAACTGAAATTGAACATAACCACAGGATTTTATCAAGAATGCCTGCAAATGGAAAATGTCGATTCTCTCCCCCAACTAAATTATCGATCCCGCCATCTCGGTATGTATCATTCATTGAAAGCAACGAAACTGTTCAATTTACACAATTGTGTCAGAATTAATTCCGGACGAAGTTAAATTGTTTCTCTTTGTTTTAACGGAATTACCTTCATTAAAAGCTTTAATTTTCGCAATTTCCGAATTAAAATGTTTACAAAAGGGAGTGAAGATGTCGGAATCTGAACCTGTGGAGCATCATTTTAATATAATTAATTCATGACAATAAGAAACATAAAAAATATCCGGTAAATTTCATACTTAACAAGCCCGGCTGATCTGCTACTGTTTTACAGCCACTTGAGGCAGGTCAAGACATATATTGACAATATGAAGAATAGTCAAATGTAAATCGAAAGTTACAGATTTAGCAAATCACAAACTTATTGTTGCGGTTTCTGTGAATATTATATTCCTTAGTCTGGAACCCAAAATAATCATTTTATCACATACTTGTTCTGCTGTCCTTAATATTATCTCTTAAAACATTTTGCATACTGTGTTTATATTTTGTGACGTTTTGAAACATGTAATTGTTTATTCGATTTGTTGTATGACGCTTTCTTTCTCCCTTAAATTTTTAGGAAAGAGCTTTCATTTCTACTAGGTTCACATCTGGTGTATTATAGTATTTGTAATCCCATCACCATTATTGTTATTTTGCATATTTTCGCCAAATGTACTTTTTGCACTTTTGTATTTTTCACGTAATTTGGAAATCGTAGAGCCCAAATTGCCCTTAACACTTCGACATTCACGCTGCAACTTCATTTCATCTAAAATAGACTCCACTTCGCCGTTTTAAAAATGGACTGGTGATCAATACAACCAGGAAACTCCTAATCTGCAGGCCGGCAGGATATTTGCAGGTTAGTCGAATTTCAACGGAGTTTTGGGTCACGTCCACACTTCATTTTTCATTTGCAATGAAATACTCACGCATGATTCCCCAGTTTTATATTATATCACGCCGTGCGCTACCCTCACGAATTCTTTTAGATATTCTCGAATGGCGCATTTTTCTTACATAAGGGAATTTCTAACGTGACGAGATAATAAGGTAAGTTTTTACTGCAGAGTTAACACGTCAGACTCAAACCAATGTTTCTGTACTGTTTCCTTGTGTCTGGAATATATTCTTGATTTATTTTAAATACATCTCCGATAGATGGAACCAATATTTCTTCTGGCTCCTATTTCACACATGCTCAAATATTTGAAAAAAGCACCCACAAATAAGCGGAAAGTCTTTGGCCACAAGTGATCTTAACATTTATGTATCGTTATAATTCCCTATAACTTTTTCATCCGTGCTTCCAAAGGTCGTTGCCTTATTCTGAAGTTTTTCCTTTGGCTTTGGTTATTTTGTAAACTGTTGTTCGTGTGTTAGATTTTATTTCAGTAAATTATATTTTCTTTTTCCTCTTCAAATAGAAATTATCTTATATAAAATGTCTCAGGAAAAATTGTAACAGCATCAAATAAAAACAAATATACTGTTTAATGTATGTACTAGCGACGTCACAAATAAAATATATATATTTTTACGTTAACAACAGTGTTTGTGTCCTTCGTGCCTAAAGTATTATTTTGAGTACCTAGTGTATGGTTGATCCATGTACATTGCGTGCGATTATAAAAATCGATAATCATAACCAGATTTAATTTGTGAATAAATTTCTTTGTATAGGGTTTCTTAGTGAAAGTAAAAGGTTTCATGGAATTCGCGTAGGCGTATATTTGTTGAGTTTGAATTTTTTTATGAAAAAATACAACAATTTTGTTTGTTTTAAAAGCGCTTACTGTACTCTTACTGTACCATCCAACTTGATTGACGAGCCAACTCTATCTAGCCGTCCTGACATGTAGTTTACGTTCTTTGCTGATTCTCCAGATATTTCAACTCTTCTGTACAATAAATTACGATCTTGTTCAAACATCTATATCCAAGAGACACAATGTTTTTCTTAATCAGCTGAATACTCAATTTTGTTGCCTTTGTATCACCTCGTGATATTTTTCTTGCTTTGAAACCATATACTGCTCTACTCTTACTGTACCATCCAACTTGATTGAGGAGCCAACTCTATCTAGCCATCCTGACATGCAGTTTACGTTCTTTCCTGATTCTCCAGATATTTCAACTCTTCTGTACAATAAATTACGATCTTGTTCAAACATCTAAATCCAAGAGACACAATGTTTTTCTTAATCAGCTGAATACTCAGTTTTGTTGCCTTTGTATCACCTCGTGATATTTTTCTTGCTTTGAAGCCATATACTGCTCTACTCTTACTGTACCATCCAACTTGATTGAGGAGCCAACTCTATCTAGCCGTCCTGACATGCAGTTTACGTTCTTTCCTGATTCTCCAGATATTTCAACTCTTCTGTACAATAAATTACGATCTTGTTCAAACATCTAAATCCAAGAGACACAATGTTTTTCTTAATCAGCTGAATACTCAGTTTTGTTGCCTTTATATCACCTCGTGATATTTTTCTTGCTTTGAAGCCATATACTGCTCTACTCTTACTGTACCATCCAACTTGATTGAGGAGCCAACTCTATCTAGCCGTCCTGACATGCAGTTTACGTTCTTTCCTGATTCTCCAGATATTTCAACTCTTCTGTACAATAAATTACGATCTTGTTCAAACATCTAAATCCAAGAGACACAATGTTTTTCTTAATCAGCTGAATACTCAGTTTTGTTGCCTTTGTATCACCTCGTGATATTTTTCTTGCTTTGAAGCCATATACTGCTCTACTCTTACTGTACCATCCAACTTGATTGAGGAGCCAACTTTATCTAGCCGTCCTGACATGCAGTTTACGTTCTTTCCTGATTCTCCAGATATTTCAACTCTTCTGTACAATAAATTACGATCTTGTTCAAACATCTAAATCCAAGAGACAAAATGTTTTTCTTAATCAGCTGAATACTCAGTTTTGTTGCCTTTGTATCACCTCGTGATATTTTTCTTGCTTTGAAGCCATATACTGCTCTACTCTTACTGTACCATCCAACTTGATTGAGGAGCCAACTCTATCTAGCCGTCCTGACATCCAGTTTACGTTATTTCCTGATTCTCCAGATATTTCAACTCTTCTGTACAATAAATTACGATCTTGTTCAAACATCTAAATCCAAGAGACACAATGTTTTTCTTAATCAGCTGAATACTCAGTTTTGTTGCCTTTGTATCACCTCGTGATATTTTTCTTGCTTTGAAGCCATATACTGCTCTACTCTTACTGTACCATCCAACTTGATTGAGGAGCCAACTCTATCTAGCCGTCCTGTCATGCAGTTTACGTTCTTTCCTGATTCTCCAGATATTTCAACTCTTCTGTATAATAAATTACGATCTTGTTCAAACATCTAAATCCAAGAGACACAATGTTTTTCTTAATCAGCTGAATACTCAGTTTTGTTGCCTTTGTATCACCTCGTGATATTTTTCTTGCTTTGAAGCCATATACTGCTCTACTCTTACTGTACCATCCAACTTGATTGAGGAGCCAACTCTATCTAGCCGTCCTGACATGCAGTTTACGTTCTTTCCTGATTCTCCAGATATTTCAACTCTTCTGTACAATAAATTACGATCTTGTTCAAACATCTAAATCCAAGAGACACAATGTTTTTCTTAATCAGCTGAATACTCAGTTTTGTTGCCTTTGTATCACCTCGTGATATTTTTCTTGCTTTGAAGCCATATACTGCTCTACTCTTACTGTACCATCCAACTTGATTGAGGAGCCAACTTTATCTAGCCGTCCTGACATGCAGTTTACGTTCTTTCCTGATTCTCCAGATATTTCAACTCTTCTGTACAATAAATTACGATCTTGTTCAAACATCTAAATCCAAGAGACAAAATGTTTTTCTTAATCAGCTGAATACTCAGTTTTGTTGCCTTTGTATCACCTCGTGATATTTTTCTTGCTTTGAAGCCATATACTGCTCTACTCTTACTGTACCATCCAACTTGATTGAGGAGCCAACTCTATCTAGCCGTCCTGACATCCAGTTTACGTTATTTCCTGATTCTCCAGATATTTCAACTCTTCTGTACAATAAATTACGATCTTGTTCAAACATCTAAATCCAAGAGACACAATGTTTTTCTTAATCAGCTGAATACTCAGTTTTGTTGCCTTTGTATCACCTCGTGATATTTTTCTTGCTTTGAAGCCATATACTGCTCTACTCTTACTGTACCATCCAACTTGATTGAGGAGCCAACTCTATCTAGCCGTCCTGTCATGCAGTTTACGTTCTTTCCTGATTCTCCAGATATTTCAACTCTTCTGTATAATAAATTACGATCTTGTTCAAACATCTAAATCCAAGAGACACAATGTTTTTCTTAATCAGCTGAATACTCAGTTTTGTTGCCTTTGTATCACCTCGTGATATTTTTCTTGCTTTGAAGCCATATACTGCTCTACTCTTACTGTACCATCCAACTTGATTGAGGAGCCAACTCTATCTAGCCGTCCTGACATGCAGTTTACGTTCTTTCCTGATTCTCCAGATATTTCAACTCTTCTGTACAATAAATTACGATCTTGTTCAAACATCTAAATCCAAGAGACACCATGTTTTTCTTAATCAGCTGAATACTCAATTTTGCTGCCTTTGTATCACCTCGTGATATTTTTCTTGCTTTGAAGCCATATACTGCTCTACTCTTACTGTACCATCCAACTTGATTGAGGAGCCAACTCTATCTAGCCGTCCTGACATGCAGTTTACGTTCTTTCCTGATTCTCCAGATATTTCAACTCTTCTGTACAATAAATTACGATCTTGTTCAAACATCTAAATCCAAGAGACACAATGTTTTTCTTAATCAGCTGAATACTCAGTTTTGTTGCCTTTATATCACCTCGTGATATTTTTCTTGCTTTGAAGCCATATACTGCTCTACTCTTACTGTACCATCCAACTTGATTGAGGAGCCAACTCTATCTAGCCGTCCTGACATGCAGTTTACGTTCTTTCCTGATTCTCCAGATATTTCAACTCTTCTGTACAATAAATTACGATCTTGTTCAAACATCTAAATCCAAGAGACACAATGTTTTTCTTAATCAGCTGAATACTCAGTTTTGTTGCCTTTGTATCACCTCGTGATATTTTTCTTGCTTTGAAGCCATATACTGCTCTACTCTTACTGTACCATCCAACTTGATTGAGGAGCCAACTTTATCTAGCCGTCCTGACATGCAGTTTACGTTCTTTCCTGATTCTCCAGATATTTCAACTCTTCTGTACAATAAATTACGATCTTGTTCAAACATCTAAATCCAAGAGACAAAATGTTTTTCTTAATCAGCTGAATACTCAGTTTTGTTGCCTTTGTATCACCTCGTGATATTTTTCTTGCTTTGAAGCCATATACTGCTCTACTCTTACTGTACCATCCAACTTGATTGAGGAGCCAACTCTATCTAGCCGTCCTGACATCCAGTTTACGTTATTTCCTGATTCTCCAGATATTTCAACTCTTCTGTACAATAAATTACGATCTTGTTCAAACATCTAAATCCAAGAGACACAATGTTTTTCTTAATCAGCTGAATACTCAGTTTTGTTGCCTTTGTATCACCTCGTGATATTTTTCTTGCTTTGAAGCCATATACTGCTCTACTCTTACTGTACCATCCAACTTGATTGAGGAGCCAACTCTATCTAGCCGTCCTGTCATGCAGTTTACGTTCTTTCCTGATTCTCCAGATATTTCAACTCTTCTGTATAATAAATTACGATCTTGTTCAAACATCTAAATCCAAGAGACACAATGTTTTTCTTAATCAGCTGAATACTCAGTTTTGTTGCCTTTGTATCACCTCGTGATATTTTTCTTGCTTTGAAGCCATATACTGCTCTACTCTTACTGTACCATCCAACTTGATTGAGGAGCCAACTCTATCTAGCCGTCCTGACATGCAGTTTACGTTCTTTCCTGATTCTCCAGATATTTCAACTCTTCTGTACAATAAATTACGATCTTGTTCAAACATCTAAATCCAAGAGACACAATGTTTTTCTTAATCAGCTGAATACTCAGTTTTGTTGCCTTTGTATCACCTCGTGATATTTTTCTTGCTTTGAAGCCATATACTGCTCTACTCTTACTGTACCATCCAACTTGATTGAGGAGCCAACTCTATCTAGCCGTCCTGACATGCAGTTTACGTTCTTTCCTGATTCTCCAGATATTTCAACTCTTCTGTACAATAAATTACGATCTTGTTCAAACATCTAAATCCAAGAGACACCATGTTTTTCTTAATCAGCTGAATACTCAATTTTGCTGCCTTTGTATCACCTCGTGATATTTTTCTTGCTTTGAAGCCATATACTGCTCTACTCTTACTGTACCATCCAACTTGATTGAGGAGCCAACTCTATCTAGCCGTCCTGACATGCAGTTTACGTTCTTTCCTGATTCTCCAGATATTTCAACTCTTCTGTACAATAAATTACGATCTTGTTCAAACATCTAAATCCAAGAGACACAATGTTTTTCTTAATCAGCTGAATACTCAGTTTTGTTGCCTTTATATCACCTCGTGATATTTTTCTTGCTTTGAAGCCATATACTGCTCTACTCTTACTGTACCATCCAACTTGATTGAGGAGCCAACTCTATCTAGCCGTCCTGACATGCAGTTTACGTTCTTTCCTGATTCTCCAGATATTTCAACTCTTCTGTACAATAAATTACGATCTTGTTCAAACATCTAAATCCAAGAGACACAATGTTTTTCTTAATCAGCTGAATACTCAGTTTTGTTGCCTTTGTATCACCTCGTGATATTTTTCTTGCTTTGAAGCCATATACTGCTCTACTCTTACTGTACCATCCAACTTGATTGAGGAGCCAACTTTATCTAGCCGTCCTGACATGCAGTTTACGTTCTTTCCTGATTCTCCAGATATTTCAACTCTTCTGTACAATAAATTACGATCTTGTTCAAACATCTAAATCCAAGAGACAAAATGTTTTTCTTAATCAGCTGAATACTCAGTTTTGTTGCCTTTGTATCACCTCGTGATATTTTTCTTGCTTTGAAGCCATATACTGCTCTACTCTTACTGTACCATCCAACTTGATTGAGGAGCCAACTCTATCTAGCCGTCCTGACATCCAGTTTACGTTATTTCCTGATTCTCCAGATATTTCAACTCTTCTGTACAATAAATTACGATCTTGTTCAAACATCTAAATCCAAGAGACACAATGTTTTTCTTAATCAGCTGAATACTCAGTTTTGTTGCCTTTGTATCACCTCGTGATATTTTTCTTGCTTTGAAGCCATATACTGCTCTACTTTTACTGTACCATCCAACTTGATTGAGGAGCCAACTCTATCTAGCCGTCCTGTCATGCAGTTTACGTTCTTTCCTGATTCTCCAGATATTTCAACTCTTCTGTATAATAAATTACGATCTTGTTCAAACATCTAAATCCAAGAGACACAATGTTTTTCTTAATCAGCTGAATACTCAGTTTTGTTGCCTTTGTATCACCTCGTGATATTTTTCTTGCTTTGAAGCCATATACTGCTCTACTCTTACTGTACCATCCAACTTGATTGAGGAGCCAACTCTATCTAGCCGTCCTGACATCCAGTTTACGTTATTTCCTGATTCTCCAGATATTTCAACTCTTCTGTACAATAAATTACGATCTTGTTCAAACATCTAAATCCAAGAGACACAATGTTTTTCTTAATCAGCTGAATACTCAGTTTTGTTGCCTTTGTATCACCTCGTGATATTTTTCTTGCTTTGAAGCCATATACTGCTCTACTCTTACTGTACCATCCAACTTGATTGAGGAGCCAACTCTATCTAGCCGTCCTGACATCCAGTTTACGTTATTTCCTGATTCTCCAGATATTTCAACTCTTCTGTACAATAAATTACGATCTTGTTCAAACATCTAAATCCAAGAGACACAATGTTTTTCTTAATCAGCTGAATACTCAGTTTTGTTGCCTTTGTATCACCTCGTGATATTTTTCTTGCTTTGAAGCCATATACTGCTCTACTCTTACTGTACCATCCAACTTGATTGACGAACCAACTCTATCTAGCCGTCCTGACATGCAGTTTACGTTCTTTTCTGATTCTCCAGATATTTCAACTCCTCTGTACAATAAATAACGCTCTTCTTTTCTCTAACGTTTTCTTTTCTTTTTGTTTTGATTTCGAACATAAAGAAACTTTAGTATTAATTCTTATTAATCAACTTGACATGAATATATATATATACACTCTATTGGTTTAGTAATGGGTCGACACCACAAAACAAGTATTTAGTTACTTAGCGTGGTTGTCCACCCAGTGCAGGACCAAATTATAAATTATAAATTATATGTATATAAATGTAATTAATGTAATTACTGTATTGTATATCAAATATGAAATGGAAATAAATTTGAAATTTGAAAAATTTTAAATTTGTTCAAACATCTAAATCCAAGAGACACAATGTTTTTCTTAATCAGCTGAATACTCAGTTTTGTTGCCTTTGTATCACCTCATGATGTTTTTTCTGCTTACAAGCCTTCACATCCCCTTGTACTTGGGAGCTACGCCATACTCTTCAGATCCTGTACCACTGTCAGTTTTTGATTGATCAATAAACCATACTAATATTTCAAGCTGACAGTTAGTCTTTATCCTGCTTTTCTAGTTTAGCAGAGCGTGATTGTCTTCTTCTTCTTTCAGTGCCGTGCCTGTCTTCAAGCGTGACAATTTGATTGAATTGGTCTCTATCTGTTGCTACTCGGAATAGTTGTTCTACTCTCAGTCCGGTCCAATTTCTAACATTTCGTAGCCACGATAGCTTTTTGCGACCTATTCATCTTCTGCCCCAAACTTTCCCTGAATGATCAGGGGAGGGATGTGATATTTGATACCTCGCATTATATGCCCGAAATAACTGACCCCTCTTGTTTTTGGTGGTGTTCAGGAGTTCTCGATCCTTATTCAGCTGTCTGAGTACCTCTTCATTACTGGTATGTGCAGTCCAAAGGATCTTGAGGATTCTCCGATAGCACCACATCTCACACGCTTCTATTTTATTCATGATGTCAGCTTTAAGCGTCCATGTCTCACATCCGTACAAAAGAATGCTCCATACGTATAGTTCTTCCATTATCAATTGCAGAAATATAAAAACAAAATTCCCATATGTGTCGGTAAGTTGCTTTGATCGGCTTTGGCGGCTTGTAGATGTGCCAACAAGCCGCCAAAGTTTTTATATTTCTGCAATTGAAAATGGAAGAACTATAACAGCGGAGTGTTCTTAACCACGTCTGAACTGTGAGTTTTCTATTAGTGAGAGTTAATTTCCATTTGCTGAATGCCCTACGTGCCATTTTAATCTTCGCTCTTACCTCTTCGTCGCACGTTATCAAATACTATTAAACGAGCAAGGTTTGTATGTGTGTGTGTATGTGTGTCCAGAGGATCTCGAAATCCACTCGTCAGAATTCAATGAAACTTTCAGGGTAGACTAATTCCTATCTAAATCGACAGAAAATGTAGGTCTCATGTCTGTGAAAATTCGATCTTCCGAGATATTTACAAGAAAAGTTAAGCTTTTAGTTTTATTTCCTAGCAACGGCAACTTGTTTCTATAGTAATATACTATAAAGGAGAGAGGATATAACGTCACATTCCATAGGCGTACTTTGCAAAATAAGTTTCTATAATATAAATAAGGTTACAGCATATAAAATATATATACCCACTTCGTAGATTAAATTTTGAAGTTATATTATTTACAAAAAATAAAAATAAACCTTATGCATCTGACACTTTAACATTGAACGAATTAAATTTAACCAATAAATAACAAGGAGGATTATATGTTGGGATTAAACTGTTTTTAATCTCTTGGCATTAAAAGTAACGCTTCAGTACTTACCTAAACTCAAAGATTAAAAAAAAAGTTAGTTCAAGAACTATCTTTAAAAGTCACTGTCTTCACTAAAACTACTGGTATCACTATAATTGTCTTTTCTGAGATTTATTACTATAGGTTCTATTAAATTATCCATTATCCATTATCCACTTTCCTAAATGAATTTTCCACATTTTTACCATGACCAATGCATTTTCCCCAATGTTCTCTATTTACATCTGAAACTGCCTTCAAAAACAAATTTCGCACATCAGGAAATTTAAATGTTTTATTGTTTTGAGAAACATAACGTTTTAATAATTGTGACCAGATCAGTTCAATTGAATTTAACTCTGCGTGGTTCGGAGGCAATCTGAGAATTCTAATTCCTTTTTCTCTGGCCATCTCATCTATAATATATTTTTTGAATTTGTTTTTATGTTGCCTTGCTATTACTAATAATTCTGCCTTCAAGGATGTAGGAGGACTGATAATATTTTTAGAATGAAGCCATTTTGAAATATATATTAATACAAAATTCTGAATCAGTTAAAATACATACGATACGGCTATGAATAAATAAAGTCTGACCTATCTGTCAAAAGAACAGGTTTATTAGAGTAAAAACCATGGAAACGAGATTAAATCTAGACAAAAACTATATTAGGCCGATCAGATGTATTAAAATTTAAATTTTAACTACAAATAAGCATTGAAGGATGAGGTAAAAATAAAATTTCTACCTCTTGAACCTGTACTACGTTCTGCAAATTAAATACTGCACTCCTTTCTTCTGTATAGTATAGTAGTAAAAAGGTTTGACTTTATTTAATTTCTGGCGTTTTAATCTGAAAGAATTCAATTTTAAATTTGCCGCTTTATATAAAAAAGGAAAGGTTCATTTGACGGATATAAATAATTTGCTTGTCAAATGACAGCCATCTCATAAATTTAAAGTTGAAAATACAACGTTGCCAATTCAATTTCAGAAATCATGGGTTTAGGTAAATATTTATAGGAACGTTGAGTAACACTGGTAAAATGGACACTTGTCAAAATGTGACACCTGTAAAAACGTGACAACTGTTAAAATGTGATACGTGTCAGAATGTAACAACTGTCAAAATGAACAAATGTCAAAATATGACACCTGTCAGAATGTAACAAATGTCAAAATGTCACACGTATCGTACTTTTCTTTATTTATTACAAAGATCTAACCTAAGCTAAAGCTAATCTTTTTTTTTGGCGGGTGGAAATGCTTTATGCACATCGGGTAAAGGTTCTTCCCTTCCCCGATAGTGTGAGACTACCCCTTACGGCTACTATTTTATTATGCGGATAGTTTTAATATTTAAGTTTTCACTATCATAGAGAGAGAGAGAAAAAGAATAAATGCTTGTACACGTGTACTATTAACATAGATTTCAATTTTTTATTTTACAAGAAACTTTAAAGAGACATTTAAAATTCTCTATTTTCATAGTACATTTTAAGGTTGATTGTGACTTTGTATTTTCCAAGAACAAATTGTAATGTAATGTACGAATGAACTATTTTTGTAACTGAACTGCCACACGTCGAGAGTCTGGTCACAGGTTTTTGTGGAGGTTTTTACCCAAGTATGAATATCAGACCTATAATTTTCCTTCACTGCAGATCAATAAATAATAAAATCAATTGAACATAGAGTTTTTCTTATATAGTGATAAATAGAGTGAGCTGAGCGATCTTCTGTTGACGGGACGTTTGCCCTACACGCTGCTGTTGCCCGTCCCGGAAACGGGGCCTGTTCACCGTGACAATTCGCGAAGATCAAGCGTCAGTAGATGTTGCTCTAAAAGGGTGAAATCCCCAAAAACTAGGCAACTTTTAATGCATTTAACTAACCTCTGTGACAAGCAGTTGATAAACGTCAACAACAGCTGCAGCCAATTGAAAATTAACACTGACAGCTTTTTTAATTTTCCCGCCTACTTTCAAGCCAATCGCCAATCAACTTTTTATTTATCTCCCTTTCAGTAGTTCAAGTAGATGTCGCCCACTCCGTGATTTTCGCGAATTAATTAATAATTTGTCATGTTATAAAAATACTTAAATTATATATTCATTGGACTGCTTAAAAATGTAGATTTGAATGTTAAGAGCGAAGCTCGGTGACCAGATATTGTCATTGTTCAGCCAGCTACCCAAATATTTGAAATGTGATAATCGGAATTGGTTCTATGTTTATTCTACCTACAGTCATCCATTTCATTTTCCTGATGTTTATATTAAGCGTTGTAGGATATGTTATCATTTTGATCAGCAATAAGCGGCCATTTTTGCTTACTTGCTTAAACCTTAACTCAGTATATATTTCGGCGTAGGAGTATCCAAGGATTGTTTTCCTCCATTTCTGCCATGTGTTTGACTTGGTATGTCCTTCTATTTATATCCGCTTGTTTCTGTTGAATTCCTAACGTATTCCTAACTTTTCCGGAAGATTTTTCGAGGTTTTTCACCTTTTCTTTTTCCTATTTAGCTTGTATTCATTTAGTGTACCCCTTCCATCTTATAAATGCTCCGTCTGATGTTTCTAGTGTAACAATAATCTTTTTAAACGTGATTTTGTTCAAATTAGGCAGATTGAGTGTTATAATAAATGTTTGCTGATTTCAAATATTCAATATTCTTCACTCTGAATAATGTAAATTGTAATGGAAAAGGAAAAAAATGGTTTCACGTTCTGAAACTATTGTTAAAACCTCCATAACCACTAGTTCAATACAAACTTTTTATTTTACCCAGTTCGATTCGCATTCAAAACTCGTCTAGGGTATTTGGGTGCCCTATTGAAGTTGCAGAATGTGAGAAATTATGCTCACTTAAGCACGGCTCAGAGCTGCGATCGGAATTTTAAGATTAGAATATCGCTACCTTTCTTACTGCATGCCGGGAAATCGGTTAGTTTCTTATTTTAACAAAATTTCTCTGAATGCACGTTACATACTGACTGAACAATCCACCGCGATTTGCATAAGACGTGGAGAAATTTTTGCATAAAATCCGGTAACAAACGAGAGAATAATAGTGTTGGAGTACACTATAAAATGTGTTCGTCATATGCGAATGTTCTTTTTAACTTTTAAATATGATTTTAAAATCGAGTTTACTTTAGAACTTTTTCTCTATTAACCATCAAGGTATTTAAAGTCATTAAATATCTAACAGATTCATCATTTGGTCTATTCCTTCGTTTGGTAATTCTGGAAAAAATCCTCTGTCGAATAAACGTAAATCTGTAACAGCTTTTCTTCAAATTAGAGCGTTCGAACCCCACCGAAACAAAATCTCACAGTAATAATCCCTAAACCAAACACGAATCGGTTGAAATCAATATATTCGTTACTATATTCTGAAACTGTTGCCTGAAAACTTCCATCAACCTTGGAGTAGTTTAAATTTCCATACTTATAATCTGCTACGCTTCTGCAAAAATAATTCTTCGCAGATGACAAATTCTCATTTCCTAACTGAGTATTAAAAAGCATCTCTTGATTTATGTCAGTTAATCAGATAATCTCCTTTTACAGCATGGAAAATTATATTATACGGTGCATCCATCTTCGCGAACGATGTCCTGGATTATTCACAAACAAATTATCGTAAAAGTTTTTAGTGTGAAACTTTAAATTTAAAACTGATCTTATACAGGGTGATTCATTAGTGCGATAAAGTCCAATATCTTCTAAATCATTAAAGGTATAAAAACAAAATTTTGAAAGATTGTAACAATAACAATAACAATCTCGGCCGAAGAACCGTTTTTAATCTAATATTATTTTAGAAAAAAGTCTTGTCAGTTTTGAAATATATATTTTTTTTTTCACAGTCTACTCTTTTTTTTTAATAGACTTAACATTATTATAAACTAACTTTACTAACTCTAACTATAAATCAGTGAATACAGATTGTCCTCCATTAAAACAAAGTTTTAAAGATAAAATAATTTAAAATATAACAAATTCTCCCCACCAGTAATTGTTTCTAGAGATTAAAATCAAGAAACAATTACTTATCTTCTTGATTATTTGAATGAGTAGTTGATTGTAAATTTAAAACGCAAAGTCGAGATGCTGGTCTTCTTAAAACAGTTCCATTGGCTAGTTGAACATCTGCAATTCTTATTCTTCCATCTCTTGCTGGGTGAAGTTTGACAATTCTTCCCTTTAGCCAGGTATTTCGTGGACCATTTGGATCAACAAGAATCACAATGTCATCTCTATTCAGGTTTTTTGAATCTTGATGCCATTTGCTTCTTTTTATAAGATAAGGAAGATATTCCTTAGTCCATCTCTTCCAAAAGAGATCAGTTAGTCTTTGGGCAGCTCGCCATTTCGACAATAAATTTAAATCACTTTCTGAAGTTTTCGTACAAGGAAGTGCAGCATATTTAGGACCGATAAGAAAGTGATTCGGAGTGAGTGGTTCAGGGTCATTTGAGTCGTAAGATATGTGAGTCAAAGGTCGTGAGTTAATTATGTTCTCAGTTTCGGCAAAGAGAGTTCTTAAAACATATTCTTGTGGATATCTGTTGTGGAGTGTTTCGAATAGAAGCTTCTTTACACTTCTGATGAGTCTTTCCCACGCACCTCCCATGTTTGGTGCATATGGTGCATTATATCTAAAACGGATGTGTTTTGTTACACAAAATTTATTTACATCATCTGCGTTCATTTCAGCAAAAGCTGAAAAAGGCTCATATTTTAAAATTAGTTGCAATTGTACAGGGTGTTCCAGAACACCGCGCCAGATCAAAGGTACATTTTTTTAAATGGGACACCCTGTATATTACTTTAAATTTGAATTCTGCTGGACTTCGCAATTGCAACAATAGGTCAGGGTATTTAAAAAGTTCTGACCACTTTTTCATGAGAATCGTAATGAGTTCAACGTTCTGTATCCTTTAAACAACACAAATGCAAATTAATCTTTTACATTCATACGGCTGTGATGGTCGTCTAGTTTAATAATTCACTAGACCTCCTTCCATATTTTGAAAACCGTATACAGGGCGAGTCCAAACTCGAATACATTATTTTCACACCATTTTTAAATGGATCACCCTGTATTTTATGTCGGCAACTGAAAGCTATTTTACTATACTTTAAGTTTTATTAAGTATTCCCTATACCCAAATGGAATAGTTTTTGAGATATTTTAAATTTTATTATTAAAAATTGTACTTCCATTAAAAACGACTTTAAAAACCACCTAAATATACAGAATTTATTTACATCAATAATCAGTTACTGAAAATCCCCATACAAGCATCCGTACAATATCAAGGGAACAAGAAATAAGTTACACCTCAGTGCAAAGAATTCTGTCAAGAAATCATATGCATCCTTATCACATTCAGTTACACCAGGAATTAAGAGGTAATGATTTTGAGAGGAGGCTACAGTTTTGTGAATGGGGTCTTCAAAAAATAAAGAGGCAAGCAAATTTTTTTGACTTCCTGTTATTTGGTGAAGAGGCGACATTTCATAAAAATGGATTTGTAAACAGGCACAATTTTCATTACTATGATACATCGAATCCTCATCATATCGTCACCCACAGTCAGATTAGATGGTCTATAAATGTATGGGGTGGTATAATTGGTGACTACGTGATAGGACCTTATTTCTTTGAAGAATCGGTAAATGGGGAAGTATATTTAGATTTCTTAGTAAATCGTTTACCAGTTCTTCTGGAAGACATTCCCCTTCGTATACGTCAACAAATGTGGTATCTACATGACGGAGCTCCTGCTCACCATAATGTGCTCATACAGGGTCAATTGGATGATATGTTTCCAGAAAAACGGATTGGACGAGCAGGGCCAGTTCTCTGGCCACCAAGATCACCAGAGTTAAATAAAGTAGATTTTTTCTTCTGGGGTTATGTTAAAGACCAGGTGTACAAAGTACCTGTCACTACACGAGATGATATGAAAGAGAGAATAAGGCAAGCCTTTCAAAGTGTTAATGTGCAAATGCTTTTAAACGTAAGTCGATCTTTTGACGACCGTCTTCAACACTGCATCGATATAGATGTGGCCTCTTTGAGCATCTTTTATAATTTTAGATATGATTGTTTATTAATTTAAGGGTATTTATAAGTTAATTGATGTAAATAAATTCTGTATACTTACGTGGTTTTTAAAGTCGTTTTTAATGGAAGTAGAATTTTTAATAATAAATTTGAAATATCTCAAAAACTATTCCATTTGGGTATAGGGAATACTTAATAAAACTTAAAGTATAGTAAAATAGCTTTCAGTTGCCGACATAAAATACAG
Organism: Crepidodera aurea; assembly: GCA_949320105.2. Taxonomy (NCBI): domain Eukaryota; kingdom Metazoa; phylum Arthropoda; class Insecta; order Coleoptera; family Chrysomelidae; genus Crepidodera; species Crepidodera aurea. Next base: position 103,777,800 of record OX439472.1, read on the forward strand.
GGTGATCCATTTAAAAATGGTGTGAAAATGATGTATTCGAGTTTGGACTCGCCCTGTATACGGTTTACAAAATATGGAAGGAGGTCTAGTGAATTATTAAACTAGACGACCATCACAGTCGTATGAATGTAAAAGATTAATTTGCATTTGTGTTGTTTAAAGGATACAGAGCGTTGAACTCATTACGATTCTCATGAAAAAGTGGTCAGAACTTTTTAAATACCCTGTATAACTTATTACAACTTCATATTGTTGCAATTGCGAAGACAAGCAGAATTCAAATTTAAAGTAATATACAGGGTGTCCCATTTAAAAAAATGTACCTTTGATCTGGCGCGGTGTTCTGGAACACTCTGTACAATTGCAACTAATTTTAAAATATGAACCTTAAGGCTGGCTACAATCTTTCAAAATTTTGTTTTTATACCTTTAATGATTTAAAAGATATTGGACTTTGTCGCACTAATGAATCACCCTGTATTTTATGCGTAAATAAAAGAGTATTGAGGGATTGTATTTTAAAGGTGATATCTCTATCTTCCTGTATGGTATCACTTTAAAAAGTATATAGGGTGGGTCATTTAAAAGTTTAACCCACCCTTATCTTCTTTATTCACTGAGATAACATTCATAGATTCAATTATTCATGGGCTTACTTCCGGATTTTCCAGAAATAAAAATTTTTATTTGACATAATATTTACAATTTTGTTACTAAATTCATGTACTTACGATATACAATCCATTACTTTCTCCACTTTAGTTCCTATATTAAAATTAAAAAAAAAATAATTTCTTGAGTAAAGATCCAAATATATATGCAAATAAACTAATCAAAAAACCAATTTTTACATCCCTTAAAGAACCAACCGAGTTTAAAGTTATATGAGGGCGGCACTCCAATGAATAATCTCAGAATTTGTCACACTCGTGCAGTTTTCTGGTAAAATAGTAGATGCGGTTTGAAAATTTTAGCTCTTTTACGTGGTATAATATTCGTCTTCTTTTGCTATCGGTTATTGCAAATTAAATAAAAAATAATCTAGAATAGTTCTATTTTCTACCATTTCTAATAAAAACGTTTTTTTAAGCGTATCAAAATATGAATATCATATACATTTATTGAAAAGGAATCTATTATGTCACGCAAGAAAGTGATCCTGGCATGAGTTCCAGGACACAAAGGGCATCGGGCATCGAGGAAATGGAAAAGCCGACGAACTGGCAAGACAAGTCTCGTCAATGTCATTCTATGGTCCAGAACACTTCTGCGGTATAGCAAAAACAACAGTAATCAGCAAATGGGTGGAAAAACAGGCCCAAAGCTGATGAGAACATTCCCCAGGACAGAGACAGCAAAAAGATTTCTCAAGAAACCATCGCCTACACTCACGGCAGACCTATTAAGCAAGGACAGAAGGTCCGTAAAAGCAATAGTAAGCATGCTTATAGCACACTGTAAACTCAATAAGCATATGAAAAACATAGGTCTGGCAGAAGAAACCACATTCAGGTTTTGCCAGACAGAAGAAGAAAACTCAATCCATATTCTATGCGAATGCGACGGAATAGCAAGGACAAGGTTTTCGAAGAAGGGAACGGAATACCCAGAGGCAGAGAGCTACGTTGTAGAGCCATCATACTTAAAAGGACGAAGCTCGCGCAAATCATCTAATTATCAGGGGAACCACAATACATCTGCAAAGGTAGCAGTGGAAATAGGCCATAAGGCGACCCCTTTTTTACATACATCTACATTATATCACGCGTAAAAATTTCTGAATTTTATACATCTATCGCATTCCCGTGTAAACACATTGACTTATCTATCGAGTGGATTTATGCCTTCATTGTTTGAGTGTTTAACCTAACTTAAACTTATTAGCAAGTTTGTTGAATTGAATTGTAAAAGTTGACCTATTAAAGAAGCCCGGATTGAAAAATGTCGCAATCGGAAAAATAGTAACAAATTGTATATTTAATTTCATTTATTCTGTTAATTATTTTATTGTGTCCAAAACCCAGATTTGATCCAAATTAACATAGTGATTTTCACTTTACATGCATCATTAGTATTTTTGATAATAATTTAATTGTAATAATAATTATACTAATAGGGCTTTTAAACAATGATGGATAACTGACAAAACAATCAGTTTAATTTATTAATATTTGCCCGAAGCTGGAAATCAATTATTAAAATTTAACCTGATAGGTGATGCACTTGCGGTTGCGAATTATTTGTGTGATGGCTTCATTTGAATTTTGTTGTTAAAATTTAAAGTGTACTCTGAAATAGATTACTAAGAATCACTTCAAAGTTTTATTGATTATAGTATTGTCACGACCCTAATGGTTGTGAGAATTACTACCTTATAATTCTTTGCTACCTTTCTTTATGAAATAAAACCAGGTTAAACAGTATAACAAGTTTATTAATAACTATAAAAAATACACACTTATATAAAATAAAAGGGCCTTACCATAGGCTATACATATCTCTTCGTTGGGCACGTCACGCTGACTTTGAGATAGGGCTGTACGATTTTGTACACACTATGACCCCTAGACAAGAGTCTACTACGACTCCAAGATAAGAGTCTACTACGACTCCAAGACAAGAGTCTACTACGACTCTAAGACAAGAGTCTACTACGACTCTAAGACAAGAGTCTACTACGACTCCAAGATAAGAGTCTACTACGACTCTAAGACAAGAGTCTACTACGACTCCAAGATAAGAGTCTACTACGACTCCAAGACAAGAGTCTACTACGACTCTAAGACAAGAGTCTACTACGACTCTAAGACAAGAGTCTACTACGACTCTAAGACAAAAGTCTACTACGACTCCAAGATAAGAGTCCCTTTATTGTTAAATCAGCGGATATGTATATCTCGCGAATTGGGTCTGACGTGACCAGCTCAATGTTATGTTATTAAAAATATTATTAGAGAGTTGAAGTTGTGCCAAGTACGTAAACGTTAGGAGCCGAATTGACATCTACGCATGCGCATTTGTCTGGAAATAGCGTTTACCTTAAAAATCTACGTACGTTAACCGAAGATTATACGAGTGACACCGATAAATGGCGAATGTCCCAATTTTGAATTTTGACTTAAAGTAAATTATTCATAGCTTCAAAAAGACTTTCTTTATTTTTTTTTTGTTAGATTACATTCAGTTATAATATAATAATAATATAATATAATATATAATAATATCTCTCTCTTTCCACTGGATTAAAACCACTTAGTTGTTAAAAAAGTTTTTTTATTGACGTTTCGGCTTTCCAGATCGAAAGGCGTTATCAAAATGACATAAAATAAATAAATTTACTAGAAACAGAACACTTGATAATCTTGCAAAAATATGACATCAACATAGTATACATAGAATAAGATTTTGAGATTGAAGATGTTAAAATCTGTTTCAATCATATTTTTGTGACGTTTCTGGGAACGAATTTTTGAAAGGATAGCGCATTTGCATATTATAAGAGAATTTATACTTCGTCATAAATGAAGTTTTCTTATTAATATTATCATAAGAAAAAACCAGATAAAAACTTATGATACTATCCCGATATAGAGGGTATCCTTTTTGCAATTAACTCTTTTTGTAAAATAGGTATCCAAATTTTTGAAATATCAACCGAACAATTAGAAACACATTCGTTATTATTTAAGCATATCAATGCTGCTTCTTTAACTTTGCGGTTATAATTATTCGGTTCTTTTAATAATCTAGTTGAAAAATTCCATTGTATTTTATGACCAGAATCCCATGCGTGTTCACATATTTTGGATTTTTCGAATTGTTTATTTTTAATGTACGATTGGTGTTCATTAAGTCTAATATGAAAAGGTCTAGATGTTTCTCCTATATAAAATTTATTACATTCGCATGGAATTTTGTAAATACAATTTTTTGTGTTTTGAATTTCATTAAAAGGTTTTGTATTTACTATTAAAGATTTTAATGTATTATTAGTTTGAAAAACTGTTTTTAAATTAAATTTATTGCCAATCCTTCTAATTTTTTCGGATAATTTTGGAATATAAGGGATTTTTACTATATTTGAAAGAATTATTGGGGGGTTTAAATTTTGATCTTTAGTTTTGATGTCTCGGTAAAGTTCACGATTTATAAATTTACTTGGGTAGTTGTTCTTAATCAAGACAGATTTAACAAGTGATAATTCATTATTTAAGATATTGTCATTTGAACAAATTGTTTTTGCTCTATCGGAAAGAGATTTGACAATACCTCGTTTAACACAAATTGAGTGGTTTGAATTAAAATTTAGATATCTATTTGTATGTGTTTCTTTTCTAAAAACTGATGTATCAAAACAATTGTTGTTATTGTGTATTAGTACATCAAGAAACGGTAATTTTTTATTATTTTCAATTTCAATTGTAAATTTAATAGTAGGTTCCGAATTATTAATAGTATATAAAAATGTATCAATATTTTCCCTATCGTGTTGCCAAATTGCAAAGATATCATCTACATATCTAAACCAGACAGAAGGTCTTAAATTTTGTTTGTTTACAATTTCCATTTCAAAATTCTCCATGAAAATATCACACAATTTTGGTGATAAAGGAGAACCCATTGCCATGCCAAAATTTTGCTGATAAAAATCACTATTTAATTGAAAATATGTAGTTTTAATACATAGTTCCAATAATTCTAGAATTGCTGAGACGCTTAATTTAGTTCTATTTATTAATGTATTATCACTTGTCAATTTTTTTCTCACAAGATTAAGAGTTTTATCGACAGGAACATTTGGAAATAAACTGACTACATCAAAACTAACCATTATATCTGAATTTGTAATTTTGATTTTTGATAATTTTTCTAAAAAATGTTTTGAATTTTTGATAAAGGAATTAGTATTTCCTGATAACGGATCTATTATTTTAAGTAGAAATCTTGCTAAATTTTGACAAGGTGAATTTATAGAACTTATTATTGGTCTTAATGGTATTTGTTGTTTATGAATTTTGGGTAAACCATAAAAATGTGGAGGTTTACTATAATGAGAAGTAAGAGATCTTCGTTCTTTATCACTTAGGAATTTTTTATTTTTATATAAAGTTTTGTAAATTTTGTTTTCAATACTAGTAGTTGGATCTTTATTTAATTTTGAATAGCTACCGTTTTCAATAATTTCGTTAATTTTGTTATCATAATCTGTTTTGTTCATGACAACCGTCGCGTTACCTTTATCTGCCGGTAAAATCTTAATTGTATTGTCATTTTTTAAATTTTTAATTGATTTAAATTCTGCGGAGGTTAAATTTTGATTAATTTTGTAAGATTTTTCTAATTCAATTTTGCAATGTACCTTGTATTCGTTGCTTAAGTCAGTTGGTAAATTTTGAGAAGCGTTTTCTATAGAACTAATAATATCAAATTTTGGTACATATTTTGGAGTTACCGAATAATTTAAACCTTTGGCCAATAATAAATTTTCTGTGTGATTAAGATCTCTACTTGAAATATTTATTACCGTATTTAAATTTTGTTCTGAATTTCTAAGGTTGTAAAAACTTTTTTCTTCAATTAGATTATTAAATTTTCTTAATTGTCTATTTTTGGTACAATTGAATTCTTTCTCATAACTATTTAAAACACAATGGATTATTTTATGGAAATCAAATCTGGATACCTGATTATACAAATATGATTTAATATCCTCGATATCTTTTTCTAAATTAAATTTATTAAACCTATGGAACTGAATCCTCTCTCTTACTATGGCGTGCTCTGCTCTATTTAAAATTCTCCATATCTTGTTGTTCTTTATTGGAGTTTTAAGTCTTAGGCCTTTTGGAATGATCTTGTTTTCTCGGCATTTCATCATGAAACATAAAGAATTTTTACATTTAGCAAATTTTTTATATACATTTTCTAAAATTCTAAAAAATTTACATATTTCCGGTCCATACCGTATTTGTAATTCATTTCGGAAGCTCATTGTGGTTTGTATTTTAATTTCTCTCTCTTTCCACTGGATTAAAACCACTTAGTTGTTAAAAAAGTTTTTTTATTGACGTTTCGGCTTTCCAGATCGAAAGCCGTTATCAAAATGACATAAATTTGTGAACACGCATGGGATTCTGGTCATAAAATACAATGGAATTTTTCAACTAGATTATTAAAAGAACCGAATAACTATAACCGCAAAGTTAAAGAAGCAGCATTGATATGATTAAGTAATAACGAATGTGTTTCTAATTGTTCTGTTGATATTTCAAAAATTTGGATACCTATTTTACAAAAAGAGTTAATTGCAAAAAGGATACCCTCTATATCGGGATAGTATCATAAGTTTTTATCTGGTTTTTTCTTATGATAATATTAATAAGAAAACTTCATTTATGACGAAGTATAAATTCTCTTATAATATGCAAATGCGCTATCCTTTCAAAAATTCGTTCCCAGAAACGTCACAAAAATATGATTGAAACAGATTTTAACATCTTCAATCTCAAAATCTTATTCTATGTATACTATGTTGATGTCATATTTTTGCAAGATTATCAAGTGTTCTGTTTCTAGTAAATTTATTTATTTTATGTCATTTTGATAACGGCTTTCGATCTGGAAAGCCGAAACGTAAATAAAAAAACTTTTTTAACAACTAAGTGGTTTTAATCCAGTGGAAAGAGAGAGAAATTAAAATACAAACCACAATGAGCTTCCGAAATGAATATAATAATAGTTGAGAAATTCCTATAGAAGTAATAATAATAATAATCCTTTAATTTCTCTCTCTCTTTCCACTGGATTAAAACCACTTAGTTGTTAAAAAAGTTTTTTTATTGACAATAAAAAAACTTTTTTAACAACTGGTTTTAATCCAGTGGAAAGAGAGAGAGAAATTAAAATACAAACCACTATGAGCTTCCGAAATGAATAATCCTTTAATTTAGGTCTTGGCTAGAATTATTTTTACATTTAGGTTTACAAAAAAAAATAAATAGTTATATACTTATATTCACAACCTACATGTTCTGTTAAAGCTCATTAAATTATTGCAGTTTTTAATAAAATCAGGCAATTCATTGTATTGCTTTAATCCCTTATAAAACAGACTATATTCTAACTATAGTGCTTACTCTGTCTAAATAAAAATTGTTTCTTGATCTTGTGGAATATTTATGTCTTTAACAAACCTACAATTATTTACAAATTGAGGCACTATAGTTGATTAATCATTTTATATATAAATAACATGGTATTAAGGGTCACTCAAGAAGTTACTAAATATTCGTTTTTGTTTCATTTGATTTATATAATTTAGGAATTTAAGTGTGATTTAGAAGTTCTCAAAAGAATTTCTTTATTTTTCTGTTATTAGATTACATTCGGTTGAGAAATTCCTATAGAAGTTACTAAATATTCGCTTATTATGTTTCTAAAGGTTATTTCTCATATTTCAGTAAGATAATAAAAAACTTTCAAGTTAAAACATTTTTTATTATATAAATATTTATGAATCACAAGAACAATAACAAAACAATATTACTGAATATTTATCTCTAAAACTACAAAACGACGAATCTTTACATTTTTAGAAAATATACTCAATAAAATTACATTTACAAAGTGTAGAAATGTTCAACTAAATTTAGTTGATGGCGCTTTTTACATCTTGAAACTAGCAAACAAAATATTGGTAATAAAACAAACATTAAAGTTGTTTTTGCTTGATAAAAGATATGCTACTTTAATATTGCGATACTAACTTTACAAAAATCAATCTAGGTGCATTTACTAAAATTTAATCAGCATGATGGATTTTGAAAATATGTGTGTGCTGAACAGAACATTAAATTTCCCCAATATTGTTCCAGTTGTGTGGAGGCTCAATCTCCCATAAAGCTCTGCTCGATTCCCAACAGGATCATTGTTGAATATATGTAGCAAGATTACCTCATCCATTTCATCTTCTTCGAAATCTGAATCCCCAAGTTGTGCTGCATCAAGAATACCTTCCACCTTAAATGAAATAAATAGAGCCTAATTGAACATGTATAAAGACGTGCAATTCCAATTCCAATATATATATTATTTTGTTTTTCATTTCTATAACTCATTAGTGGCTTTGTACTTCAAATACTCTTCTTAATGGATATAATAAAACCTCTTATTTTATTAAAATTTTTTTTAATTTTGACTTTTCGACTTTCTGCTCACATAAAACAACAAAACCAAAATACAGACCAATTAATTAAAGGTTGACAGTTGACATCTATTTTACGTACGTACATGAACACTTCAACTCAAATTTCATACAACTTTATTACGTTATATTTCGTACGGTATTTTCTACGTAAAGGGTTACGTACTGTGTTTACTTCAACTCTCTATTATTGTTTATTGGAATCGCTGATTTGATTATATAATTTACATAATCTATATTTAAACACAAAATGCAAACTCGATGTACTGAGTGTTATTTGTTTAGCGTGACAGTATTGTGCGGAAGTAATATTGGTATTGTAGTGGCTAAAAAATTATTCTGCAAAATTAGTCAGAAACTTTCATAAGAATACAATAGTTCACCGTATTGTCCAGGGTCGCATTTAAAGATCAATAAGTGATTTTAAATATTATTATTGTGTACAATAATAAGTTCAATTGGGAAAATGGAACCTGTGGTTTATCAACTAAGTTGAAACACTATCGTCGAGGTCGAGGTCAGGATGACAGACTCTAGAGTCTATCATCAACTCCTGATGATGCCTACATAGTTGGCGAAACGCGCGTAGAGTGTGTTAAAATTTGTGTTTTGGTTAGTGGTCGACGATAGTGTTTCAAGTTAAGGCTTATAATGAAGAGAAGGGGGATGAAAAGTTCTTTATATCTCACAAAGTTATTTATTGGCGACCGGTTTCGACAATATTATGTCGTCATCAGGCACACCTAGATGGAAAAGTTATGGGGTTAAAAAATTAATTGTGAAAACAGCAATTAAGTTTGAAAAATAAAATAAAATCGAAGTTAGTGAAGTTAGACACCATAACTTATCCATGAAGGATTGGCGTCAGGATTTTCACAAAAAACATGGTACAGGTTCTACGAAGCATAGTATCTATTAAATTGTGATCATAATTGTGGAAATTAGCTATTTTTTTGATAGTATGGAGCTCTTTGTTGAAATTATCCAAGGAAAGTGTGACTTTTTATAGACGTTCAAGGTAACAGTTGAAAGCAGCTAACTTATGTGAAATTGGATGGTTAGATAAGTTGTCTATAAAAACACCTGTGTGTGTTGGTTTTCTATAGATGTTAAATTCAAAGTCAAGAAAGTTAATATATTTATTGTTTTCTATCTCCAAAGTAAATTGATATTATTGTGTATGCCATTAATGAAGTTTAGAAAATTGTTTAACTTATCTAAGTCTCCAGTCCATAATATCAGTCACGTCATTCCCTAACCATGGGATAGCTGATATTAAATTTGTAATAACAGTTGCTTCTCAGAAAGATATTTGTCCTCAAGGAAGAACATATCCTAAGAAGGCAGTAGCTATAGTAAGGAAAAAAATTGTTACACTAATTATTCATGTTTCTATTATTTTGTAGGATCTATAGTAAATTCCTCGTCCAATATCTAGTATCTATAATAAAATTTAATAGCTGAGCAAAAATCATTGTTATGTAGTACATTAAGTTTCTCGAAGTTGTGCTAAATAATTGTGCATATTTTTGATTAAAATATTAATTAAATATTAAAAAATTTTAGTAAGTTCCGCCATCTACCGCTATTTCAACAAACCTTATTTGTCTGAATATTTATTACAGATAACTCCTAATTCTACAGTTTATGTTCAAAAATTTAAACTAGTTGCTATCTTTTTCTTTTATTATGGAAAAAATATTTTCTGATAAAAATTTCAACCATTTGTCCCTAGCTTTTGTATCTTAAATGTCTGTTTTTGTGTTTTGTTTTTGACTGCTGGAACATAATTAAATTCAATTTGTGTTTTTATTCAAAAGTATCCTTCTAATTACATCACAATTTTTAAATGTTAACACAGTGACCTGGACCATGTTTTTTTGTGAAAATCCTGACGCTAATCCTCCATGGATAAGTTATGGTGAGTATTAACTTCACTAACTTCGATTTTATTTTATTTTTCAAACTTAATTGGTGATTTGACAATTAATTTTTTAACCCCATAACTTTTCCATCTAGATATTGTCGAAACCGGTCGCCAATAAATAACTTTGTGAGATATAAAGGACTTTTGATCCCCCTTCTCTTCATTACCTACCACTCACATAAGGCTACCCCTAACTTAAATAAAGGCTTATAACTGACAGCTATTTTTTTAAAATAACTGCCTTTGATGTGTTTAAACATAATCGAATTTTCTGGATAGTGAAGTTTGTGTAGCTTTCAAAAACATTAAGCAAAAAACTACAATGGGATCTGATAAAATACCAGCATTTTTAATTCATTACCCTACTTGCAGAACCTTTGGCAATAGTTTTCAACAGCTCAATCAAATTCCAACAGTTTCCTGATGTTTTGAGACAGTCTAAGTTATTACTAGTTTTCAAAAAAGGAAACAAACATTCTATCTTTCTATCTATCTGTGATGGGGGTATCGAAGATGTATTGTGCCCCCTACTGATGCCCAGTCGTTAAGGATGTCTCAACGATTAGAGTCCTATGGCTTTCAAAAAGTTCAGGATGTCGGTAGGCTTCAGATTAGGTAGATCTTCCTCTTCTATTTGATATTCTCCGAGGTATCGTACGCTTGGATTTTGCAGGTTAATGCATTCTGATAGAATGAGGATAGAGGTTTCCTCCTCTTCCTCGAAGAAGCTGCATTCTTCTTTGTCTACTAATCCGAGTTTCTTTAGGTGGCCTCTCAGACGGCAGTTCCTAGGATACCCGTTAGTATTCTGAGCTTATTTTTACTTTTACTGATGCAGTCGTCAGATCTCTTCTGGTTATAGTTCCCCAGTAGTGTCTTGGCCTACCTCATTCCTTGTAGTCCTATCCAGGATTGGGATCTTTTCTTATTTACTTCTTTTCCAAGTTCATCAAGTATTGTACTGGTGCTTTTCCGCAGAAGGGTTCAGGTCCCAGAAATTGTGTTTCAGCCCCTTTTTTGCTATTTCATTACCCTCCACTCCAGTATGTCCCGAAACCCATCGGAGGGTAACAATGTTGTTCTTGCCTAGTTCGTTTAGATTCTCTAGGCACTCCCAAACTATCTTGGAGTTTATTACGTGGGAGTTCAAAGCATTAATGGCTGCTTGGCTGTCTGACAAACGTTACATCGGAATTAATTGTAATAATCCCCTATGGAATTAAGGGCGCGGTCTTCCTGTGTATAAAATCCTATGCTGCAGACCAAAAGTTAAATCGACTGGTTTCCGAATGTAATGGGATTTAAAATATAATTTTCAGACAAATTAAAGATAAAGGTCTAACTTAGGTAGTCTTACTATTCTAAATCGATAAATTTATTATTTTCTATGGAAACGACAGCTTCAAAATCATCCAATTTTTTTAACCTTAAAAGTGGCATTTAACAATCTATATATCCTCGATTCTGAAAAAATAAGAAAAATAAACATTAACTTGACCTAAGTTAAACCTTTATCTACAATGTGGTTTAATCAGAATACATCAAAATACTTTAATTTATGAAATCAGGCGATATGCTAAATTCCAAAAACTAATAGCACAACCACGTGAAACAGCAAAAAATTTTACTATTATTTATATTTCAGATAACATTTGTTCACTTTAAATTTTATTTTAATGTAATATACTTAAATGTTTCTTTTCAAATTATATTGCTAATTTTATATTTTGTTTGTTAACTGTTTCATTTTATTCATTGAATTGTTTTCATTATTCTACAATAAATTATTGATATTTTGTAAACTATAAACGTCACTTATAGCAAATTTTATCTCAAACTATAAAAATGCCATTTTTGGTTTTACTGTACAACTCAAGAAAATCAATAAACTCTGTAGATTTTTTTTATCTCTAATTTTTTCCAAAAATTCAATTTTTTTCCCATTTCATCGTATTCCTATCTGTTATGGTTTAGAATATAGCGATGTTGGCACATAATAAAAGAAACATACACTCAAAACACAAAAAGAACGCTGCAATTGTATTTATTGTCTTTGTAATTAAAGTAAAGTAAAGTTTTTGCTCTCCAAACATTTAAAAAACTTTAATCAGAAAGGAACATTCTAAGTACGCCGAATATAATAATATATCATGAATTTAAATTTTCGCGGGAACTCACAGCTGTTGGTTGAAACTGTTCATTTGGCAACGTGGGTTAGCTAACGTTTCGTCTGAAAGTTGACGAGATTTTAGAGCATTTATATTTGCATGTATATTTTTTATTACTCTGAACACGAGATGCTTGTTGCGCATGTCGTTTAACTGTCATAACGCGGGAATTTTTAAAAATAATTCAACATTATTTGTGTCGATATGTTATCTATCCATTAGAATAAAAATATATAAAGTATTTTAGAAAAGAATTAGAGGTAATATTATAAAGTAAACGATAAGAATATATATTGAGATGAATTCCGTAAATTATACGATTTTACTTTTTTTTTTAAATTTATTTTCCATTTGTCCACTTTGACATCTTTCAAACATCTCCTCTTCCCAAACCAAAAAAAAAAAATCAACATCCCATAGCAACCCTGTCAAATTTTAAATACCCCTACACATAATTTTAAAATAACTAAATTCCTAAATAACAATTGACAACATTTACATCATTACAATATATTCAAAATAAATGATATTTTGTATGACTTTCATAATAAATTAATTTTTACTTTTTAATAGTTAGTATGTGTAGGAATCAGGATTTTTCTTAATCAGTTATAATCACTACTAAATTGTCAATGTTTCAAATTATTAAAATAATATTCTGAACAACTGTTTCTAATGTTTTTCGATATCTCTAACGCGAAGCAAAATATCGAGAGTTTGAAGTTCTGATTTTATCTGATTATCTTAAAAAATATGACCCGTCACTTTGTCCAATTGTGCAAAAATTTAAAAGATAACCTAATTTTCAATCGAAAAAGTTGGTTTACAAATTTTCAATTGTTTAACTTTATCGGAGTGCTCGATTTCTTCGTAAAACCTCGGCTTTAAGATGATTTGAAAAAAATATTGTTCGTATAGAATTTCAATTCGTATAAAATCTAAAAATAAATATTTTGCTTTGAAAAAATTACAGCTGCTTATTTAAAACACAAAAAAGAACGTTTTCACAAAAAAAATATTTTTCGGTCTTCCGTGCAGAAACAATAATATTGTAGACCAAAAGTTAAATCGACTGATTTCCGAAATTTAATTTCCAGACAATTTTTTTTAATCTTTAATAGTACTTTTATCAACGCTGCTTTGTACACTCTATGGAATATTTTTTTCAAGAAATACAGCAGTAAGATTTTTTTAGGCTTCAAAGAACACTAAACGACAAAAGAATTTAACAGTGTAAACTGTAAACACACTGAAATCAAAACAAATCCCAAGTTCACACACGCATGCGCAGGCAGCAGGACTCTTGTGCAATTCCGGACCTTTGCCATTTATCACTTCGTGAATATTTTGGATTAGTAAAAAGGTAAAAAGTTAATATTTATAATACGGTAAGCGTATTGTATTATTTGCCTCAGTAACCCGAGTTAAATAACGCCGGCGCCGTCCGATTGCTCACGAAATCTTTTCCGACCTTACACCGGCTTGGCGGATAATTTGAAATTTGAGATTGTATAGGTACTGTGATTCTTCCATGATTGAGATGTTCACAAAACCATAGCATAACGAGTGTTGTCTGTATATACCTTTATAGAGACAACGGCATAACCTATTACAGTGGGATGCGAGATTTTGCATTTTTTAATTCTATTTAGGTCTTAGTTAAGGATTAACAAATTAAACATTGAGCTATAGTCAATATTCATTTTCAAAGGTGTAGAAAATAATAAGCATAGTTCAACAACAAAAATATAAATAGATGATAAAGCTTACTTTTTATCAGATAAAATCAAGGATCTGGGGTTTAAATAGTCTTCAAGAAAAATTCGGGAGAAAATTTGAACCAATAAAACCGAGGAAACAATATTGCTAAAGCGGCTTACTCCTTTGATACAATTATCTAGGAGTCTAGGGCCACCGTGAGCTGAACCAAAGTTCAAAGGAAGCCTGCCGCCTTGACTTAAAGAGTGGCTCTTTGATCTACAAAGAAGCGCCGATGCAACTTGACACGTGTCGATAGTTATCATAGCTATATACTAACTTTGAAATGAGCAATAACATCACTCTGTATCTATACATTTGAAAAGGGCATTTTATTTCGAATTGTTTCCGACTTGTAAATATCTTTGACATGTTCACCTAAATCGTAATTATTCATCGTTCGCGTGGTTAATTTTTCTTTCGTTTCTCACATAAGTAGGTACTTCATAACGAGGAACAAATAACTGAAAAGAAAATGTTATTTTGATATTATCAATGCCGCAGTAACAAATTATTTTAATTTTAAGAATTAAAAGAAAGATCTTATGGAAGTATCGTTTTCATTGAAAGGCTCTGTATAAATGTACCTACAAAGAAAATAAATGAAAAATAAAAAGTTAAGATTATACATTTTGATGATACTAAATATTGTTCTCCCCTTGTATTACACATAATAAACAGTGAATTTCTAGAATGATTTCTGTAACGAGAAAATTTCAAAGGAAGGTTTCTGTAACTATTTTGTTTAATTTAAGCATTTATCACGAGATACCAGCACCTCCCGGGCAGCATCTTATTTGACATAATTTGGCTGATATTTGACGTACAAGACCGCGCCCTTAAAGGTTATTTTTACCAAAGCGTGTCTATCAAATTTACGAGCGGTCTAAAAAGGCTTACTGGTTTTTTACCAAGATCAAATCTGTCCAAAATGGGCGTGATTCGCCGTGGCTAAATATAGCACGGATTACTTAAATCTCAACGGGAAGTGTCAAAAATTCTTAGGGTTAATCTGATCTTAGCAAATAACTTGTGAAATGGGGCTGGGGATTTATTCAAATAAAATGCAAGATTAAACTTTAAGCAAATGTATTAAAACTAAAAAAAACGATTACCAAGCAAAACTGACAAAAGTTACAAAGAAAGATAATGAACTATTTCTAAAGCAACAACAAGACAAAATACTGATAGCTACAATGAACGACAAATATGGAAATAAAATAAGCTCTAATTATCAAATTGAACCCAATTTTTCCTAAATGTATCTTAGACCACAAAATTGGTCGGCTTTAAGCTCCCAGACTAATATTTGTCTAACTATCAAAAGACATATCAAATCTACTGTCTGTAAAACTAAGGCCACTTAAATTCTGAATGATTGCAAAGACAAAAAAAAATTATATAAATCTGTCTGTCACAAGACAAGACTTTCCCAAACTTACAGCCTACGGCTTTTACTAATTAGACAGGGTCGCTAAATGCAATGAGCACTGGAAAAATAATCTGAACTACCAAACAAATCGACAATTTATGAAATTTAGCGGTTAGTATAAAATTAAAATAATCAATCTTACTCCCTTTCGGTTATCCCAGATAGTACTACGGGCTGGCTGGATTGCAACCGTTGAAATTCTCTTGGAAAGCGGCAACTACACTTTGGTCGTGAAAACGAACTACCCGGTTTTCCGCGAAAACCCACAAAGAAAACTCAAAACAAAAAAATGTACTTTGACCCAGAATTAAACGAAAAACAATGATTGCCCAAAAAAAACGCGCCCTTAAGCCCGACTTTAAGGTAGCCCCTACAAATTTTAAAACGGGGTTTGGGAACCACTGATGGCGTCCTAAAGCCACGAGTGAGTTCCCACTTACTGACTCTTTCGTAAAAATTTAGTTTTTATGAAAATCTCCGACCCTTCTTCAAATGTGCTACATTTGATTTGTTTAATTTTGTCATCCAATCAGAAAGCTGCTTTTTTAGTTTTAATCATGGCCGAAATGTCTGTTTCTCATTTGAATCGCGATTTACCATAAGTCTTTACTCAGCAAATTCTGAGAACATTGTACCTTCGCGAATAAAATGTGTTGCAATCGTTTTCATATTCGTTTCAAAGAGTTTGTAACTAAAAATTCAGTTGTGAAATATTTGCTTGGTAATGAAAAATCGCACCTAGTTTTCTGATAATTTCATTGTAAGTTAAATAAATTTAGTTATACCGGGTGTCTCAAATAAAATCTAAAATCCATGCTATTACATAATTAATAAATAATACCCGTTAAAAATAAAATAACACTCTTCTTTCCGGAAAATTTCAACTCCCCAATTTTTGAATTACCATTTTCCGTCTGATATATTTTATGCCTCCTTTCTGAAATTATCGTTTACCGCACACACTAATACCCTTCTCGAGGTATTTAACTGAACCTTTGCTGAAACCAATGAATACTAACTAATCTTTCAAATTAATTTTGAACATCTGTGACCTCATTGCGTATTCGTCAACAGAACATGATTGGGTAAAGCAACGAATATAAGTATAAGGAATGTTTGGAATAGGATTATTATATAAATGGAAATCCCCTATTATATTTAATCCTTTTTAACGGTAAAAATATGACAGAATCCACATAGACGGTCAATTGTGACCGAGTCAAAATAAAGAGAAAAAACATGTAAATGTGATTGTGCTAGAAATAATCAAACACTAACACTAACAGGTGACAAAATTTTGGGATGGTGTGTATGGGAATCAAATATTGACAAACTACAAAAAAATGTCCCAATACTCCCATATCAAACTCACCTGAAGAAAATAGACAAAAAGAAGGTAAAAATTGTTATATTACATGAAGTAAAATCATAGTAAAGTATTTATAGTGAAAAAATTGAGCCAAATTCTCTCCATGAAACTTTTGAAGTTAAGCTGCTTGTGTTGAAAATTAAAGAAGATTAATTTACAAAGGAGATTTTATTGCAATTTATTTTTATAATATTTCATCAAATCTCGCGGAACCATTATAGTATGCGAAATTAAAGTGTGGAAGTTTCAATAAGAAATAACAATTCTATATGAAGGAAGTTATACATAATGTTAACAAATTGTGATTTTTAAATGTTTTCTTCACCTTCCTAAATTCAACGCTGAGATGAATATAAATATAAAATTCACACAGAGTTTTTTGCGCAACCGACTTTTGTAGTTACCGCTAGAGCTTTGTAATTGGATCTTCAGATTTTTAATTGTAATTACATCACTGCGGGATTTTGTAATGCATCAGGCGAAAGAACTTTTTGTTGATTTGCTCAGAAATTTTATACTGCGTTTTATTCAGAATATTTTAATGATTTATGCAGAATTATTCAATTGCGAATTTAAAATATTGACTTTTATTTTCTCGTCTCCTTAAGCTGATTCAGAAAATATTTTAGAAGATTGTTCAACAAGAATAACCTACCGTAATGCAAATAGAATTATTGTATATACTACATATGTTTCGATAAAAAAACGCTGGTGTATTTACAACTTTTTAGTGTGAATTTAAATTTATAGTTATTTAAAAATCAGTGATGTAGAAAATGTATAAGATGAAGTTAAAACTAATATGATACAAAGCATATTGGTGACGAAAAAGGAAAAAGCTTTACAAAAATAACAAAACGAACAAGAAATGGAATCCAACGTTTGTTCGAAATCGAACATTTTTACCTACGCCCATGGCAACAAGGGAAATAAAATAACCAAACCTCACGCATAGCAACAGTACAGTACACATCGTGAATCAAGGCCATCGCGCAAATAATCAACGCGGAAGTAACTCACCGACGAGATAAACATCAATAATAAAAGCCGCCTTTGGCGGCGACCGCCTTTACATGCTCCGCGACACATTGGCGAGAGTGCAAGTTGCATAAAAAAAAGGCACAACAATAACGCCGAAAATACATACCCGTGATTGGCCGCGGAAGGATCTCGTCTAGTAGAACTTCTATCTCCGTAGAAACAGGTCGCATCATTAGACTGTTTCTTACGTAGTAAATTCATCAATTTTAACTTATATGAATTGCATACTATTACATACGCACTCGTATTCACAGTCAGTTATTTTTTGAGCAATTGCAAACACAGTTTTGAATTTTGTTATATTCTATGTTTGTTGTAAAGTGTTTTGTTTTACGAAGTTATCGTTAATATATAAAATCCAAGTACTCAGAGTATAATTTGTATATATATACAGTCCACATCAATTTCTCAGCCAACTTAAATCTACAATTAGTTGGGACAGGCACATCTAAAGGGTGTGGCCTAAATTTGACATTATTTGGAACTTCCCAAAACAACGTTCTTATGGGCATTATTTCTTCTTCTTCTTCTTAACTCTACTCTTATCTGCTGGATTTGTTTAGTCATTTATTTCTCATTCATATTTTAATATGTATGATAGATATCCTTTTTTTACTCTGTTTAGTAGATAGATAGATATTTATTTGACTGCGTTACAAAATAACATCTGCTTGTAGCAGGTCATAATCGTGATACATTTTAAATATAAAGTCTTAAGTATGCAATGTAAAAAAATACACTGACACAGAGGTGATGTATATGATAAAAAGTAAAGGCCCAAGGACTGATCCTTGAGGAACTCCGTGTTTAATTTTTTTAAAATCTGATAGCAAGTTGTTACAACTAACTGCTTGTTCGGTCTATAGTTGTCGGCAATAGAACTGTCTCCTTTTTTGAAAATAGGAATAACTTTAGAACATTTAAATACGTCCAGAAAAATTCCCGTGTTAAAAATTTCACATGTTTCCTTCACAAAGAATGAATTTAATTCATTAGTGTCCAAACATTTAGACTTTTTCAATGATTTTATTGTGTCCAAAGCTTCTTGTGTAGTTACTGGTAGCAGAAAAAAGGAGCTTGACGGCGTAGGAAATTTTTTGAAATTTAAAATATCATCTGAGAAGGTCGGAAGCCATTTTATAATATTTTCGGCAATTTCTGCAAAAAAATTGTTAAAAGTGTCACAAGATATATTTGTCACTGTTGATATTTTATTTTTATTTCGCTCAAAATTTATAATTTTCCAGCACGATTTATACAGGGTGCGCCAATTATTTCCACTCGATCTCTAGCACCGAAACTAAAAGAGATATCAACAAGATTTTTTGTAGGGGTAGACAGTGTCACTCGGACTACAATTTTAAAATATTTTGATGTATACAGGGTGGCTAATTTTTGTGGAATGAAAATTAATTTGTTTTTTTAAATTGAACACCCTGTGTACGATTATGTCTTCTGATTTTACTTAATATTAGATTTACGGTAGTTTTTTGTATTTGTAAATCCGACGCGGCGTTGACAGGTTATTCCTATTTTAAGCAGATTTAATGAAAAAACAGCACTTCAGAAATATTAGCACAAAAACCACATTTTTTTAAAAATTCCTCAAAAAAGCTAGTATGATGTAAATGAAACATGCATCTATCACAATAATCACACAACATCTTCACCTGTTGCACAGGGTGTTTACCGATCGTGTGCCAATAGTCTAGTTTTCAAATGGCAATAACTTAATTTTTTCAAATGGGACACCCTGTATATTTTTCTTCAGTTAGAAGCTCTCTCTAATACGCATTGAAAAAATATAGGGTTTTACACATCCAACTTTACTGTTTACTTTAATAATTGACGTTAAGTGACAAACAACATATTTTACACAATTTTTAATAAGTACAAAATTTTACAAAGTTTAATCGTAAGAAAACTACAATAGTAAAAGTTAAAATTTATAGTAGGTGTTCAAAATGTCTTCCATTTTCATTTCTGGCCCTTTTTTTCATTGATTTACGCACATCTCTTAGCATTGTAGGGGTCACCTGTCTAAATGCTGCAGTAATTCTTTCTTTCATATTTTCTTTTGTGGTAACCTCTTCTTTGTAAACAATATTTTTAATGAAACCCCACAAGAAAAAATCGCAAGGTGTAAGGCAAGGCGATCTAGTAGGCCAATTTATAGGTCCTCCCCTTCCTATCCAACGATCCTGAAATTCCCTATTTAACCAATTGCGAACATCTAATAGGTAATGTGGTGTGGCACCATCTAATTGAAACCACATTCCGTTGCGATAATTTTGAGGCACATTTCGCAATAAGTTGCGAAAATCATGTTTTAAAAAATCTAAAAATATAGCTCCATTTACAGTCCCATCAAAGAAATAGGGACCAATTACATAATCACCTATTATTCCCGCCCACACATTCAAAGACCATCGATACTGTGATGTGGTTCTAAATAAATGTTCATTATGGTCCAAATAGTAATGGAAGTTGTGTCTATTTACACAACCGTTCTTATGAAACGTGGCTTCGTCGGAGAATAAAAGTTTGTTTAAAAAGTTACGCTTTGTATTTATCTTGTTTATTAACCATCTACAGTATTCCACTCTACGCGCGAAATCACGTGGTAACAATTCTTGGTGAAGCTGGATATGATAGGGGTGATATTTATTCTTTTTTATTATGCGTCTAATTGTGGTATTGGAAATATCTAATTGATTGCTTAATTGTCTTGTGCTTATATTGGGATCTTCAACTATATTGATCATTACCTTATATTCGTTGTCAATAGTAACAGCTGTAGTTTCACGTGAATGTTTTTCATACTTGATGGTTCCTGTTCTATCAAATCTATTCTTTAAATTCTCAAAAGTATCCTTTTGTGGATGACGTCTTTCTGGGTATCTTTGACGATAGACCCTACAAGCAAGAAACGCATTTTTTTGACATTCACCCAGTATCCATATCATATCAATATTTTCTTGAATACTATAATTCTTATTAAAATCCATTTTTTATACACAATACCGATTAAATATAGTAGACGTGATACAATACGAAGTTTTATGTTGACAATTAATGCCATAACAAAATATACCTACTGTCATTTTCATAGGTAACTTGATTTCTTATTAAAAATTGTGTAAAATATGTTGTTTGTCACTTAACGTCAATTATTAAAGTAAATAGTAAAGTTAGATATGTAAAACCCTATATTTTTTTAATGCGTATTAGGGAGAGCTTCTAACTGAAGCAAAATATACAGGGTGTCCCATTTGAAAAAATTAAGTTATTGCCATTTGAAAACTAGACTATTGGCACACGATCGGTAAACACCCTGTGCAACAGGTGAAGATGTTGTGTGATTATTGTGATAGGTGCATGTTTCATTTACATCATAGTAGATTTTTTGAGGAATTTTTTAAAAAATGAGGTTTTTGTGCTAATATTTCTGAAGTGCTGTTTTTTCATTAAATCTGCTTAAAATAGGAATAACTTGTCAACGCCGCGTCGAATTTACAAATACAAAAAACTACCGTAAATCTAATATTAAGTAGAATCAGAAGACATAATCGTATACAGGGTGTTCAATTTAAAAAAACCAAATTTATTTTCATTCCACAAAAATTAGCCACCCTGTATACATAAAAATATTTTAAAATTGTAGTTCGAGTGACACTGTCTACCCCTACAAAAAATCTTGTTGATATCTTTTTTAGTTTCGGTGTTAGAGATCGAGTGGAAATAATTGGCGCACCCTGTATATGATATCCTTTTAGCTTTTTTTAACTCGGCATTATAATACTTTTTGTAATTATCGTATATGGCAAAATGTGTTGGATCTTTACTTGCATCGGCACGAGTTCTATAGGAAAATAGCGATGTTCTCATTGTTTTAAGATTTTCGTTAAACCAAGAAATAGGGCTTTTTTTTATTTTTTATCGTTATTTTTTTCAACGGAAAGTACTGAGTTACTGAATTGCTATAGTTACTAATTAAAAATAAGGCTAAAGAATTAACGTCACTACTTATATTAAAAATATTCCAATTTAAGGAAGATAAAAAGTTTTTCATATTTATGACACCCTTCTTCGTAAGAGCTCTAGTGTACAATGTTGGTAACTGTATTTTAGATGTTTTATTTACTATACTATATACTGTCCACGATGATCTGATATACAAGGCTCAAACACTCCAGCCTGATAATCATCATCATCAAAATCAATTATAATATTGTCAATACAAGAGGCAGAAGTAGCAGTGATCCTGGTAAAATCATGAATAGTAAGTTTTAAACCAAGAGTCAACAGTATGCTTAGTTCACTGAGATTTGCAGTTAATTTTAAGATTAATATTTAAATCTCCCATAATGATAATATTTGTGTTAGGTTTCATAATATGAAGTAGTGCATTTTCCAAATTCGCAAAGAAAGCATTAAAATTATTAGATTTACTAGACCTATAAACCGCAACAACAACTGTGTTTATGTCCGGCAAAATAATACCAGAAAATTCAGATATTTGTTCAACATTAAAGTTATCAAAAGTTAAGGGTAAATAATTTAAATGACTTTTAATAAATATAGCTGTACCACCATTCTTGATTTCTTTCCTACAGAAACAGTTGGCAAGTAATTGTCTGGAAGGCTTCATTTCCTAAATAAGCGGTAATACTTGGTTAGTTTAGTCTTTATAGTTGTCATACTTCATAATTTCGCCCTTTTTGTTAAATCCAATATTTCGTAACTTTACCATCTTGCCATATTTTGTTCTCTTTAACTATTTGATTGCTTCTTCCTTTTTTATAAAGTTAATCCATCTTCCTCTATCTCCGCATCATATCTACGCATCATTTATGTCCTCATATCTCCTCTTTCAATCTATCTGTTATTTCTGCAATAACATAAGACGGGCCCACATCCCCCAAATCAATTAAATGCCTCCGTATATTAGAAAAATCGAAATTTCCTTTCCTAAAGGTTAACCAAACAATTTAGCAATTTCCTTCGCTTCTTTTGTATTTACTTAAAGAAAGTGTTGCAGTTGTAAATCGATGATATATGTCGATGGCGAATTGTTTGTGACAGAAATGAACTTTTGTGAAGTGTCGGTTTTTATGGACAATAAATCTGGAAAACACACCATTCGCCGTCGACTGTGCGTGGAAATCTGTTGCTGTTCACTTTATTTAACAAATACTGCTAGGGGAGAGAAAGAATAAAGAATAAAGAAAGTCTAAATGTTTCTCACACACGTTACTATATTAATCAATTTCTGTATTCAGAAATTTCTTCCCAAAGCGGCCAAAAACGCAAATATCAGCTGGTAATTTCATTATTTAGGTTACAATCAAGTTTAGAGTAACAGTAAAATTGTTGTGGTTCGTTATTGTAGATTTCAATTTCAATTGCTAATCAACAGAACAAGAATTTGACTCAAGATTTAAAAAAAGGCGTAGTTGACTTTTTACCCAACTCACTAGTTTATCTCCTGCCTCCCTGTTTCGGCACGACAAATACAGTATACAGTTAAAATAGATAAAATCTATCAGGGTTTCTTTATGTGCAGATAACTTTCCAAGTATGCTTTATTACTATGGTTTTGGATGGATTTAAACGAGGCAAAAGATAGAAAATCTGCACATCGTAAAAACAAATTGTGAAAGACGAAAAAAACTGTGGAATATGCTAGAGATTTAAATATCTAGAATAAATGAATGTATGAATAAATTATTTTTTCTGATTATTAGCTACTTCATAACGAGAAATTTAACGTAGACGAATTTTTATTTAATCAACCCATACTTATAGATTATCAAATACTATTAAACGAGCAAGGTTTGTATGTGTGTGTGTGTGTATGTGTGTGTGTCCAGAGGATCTCGAAATCCACTCGTCAGAATTCAATGAAACTTTCAGGGTAGACTAATTCCTATCTAAATCGGCAAAAAATGTAGGTCTCATGTCTGTGAAAATTCGATCTTCCGAGATATTTAGAAGAAAAGTTAAGTTTTTAGTCTTATTTCCTAGCAACGGCAACTTGTTTCTATAGTAATATACTATAAAGGAGAGAGGATATAACGTCACATTCCATAGGCGTACTTTGCAAAATAAGTTTCTATAATATAAATAAGGTCACAGCATATAAAATATATATACCCACTTCGTAGATTAAATTTTGAAGTTATATTATTTACAAAAAATAAAAATAAACCTTATGCATCTGACACTTTAACATTGAACGAATTAAATTTAACCAATAAATAACAAGGAGGATTATATGTTGGGATTAAACTGTTTTTAATCTCTTGGCATTAAAAGTAACGCTTCAGTACTTACCAAAAACAAATTTCGCACATCAGGAAATTTAAATGTTTTATTGTTTTGAGAAACAACCTTTTAATAATTGTGACCAGATCAGTTCAATGGGATTTAACTCTGCGTGGTACGGAGGCAATCTGAGAATTTTAATTAGTTTTTCTCTGGCCATCTCATCTATAATATATTTTTTGAATTTTGAATTTGAATTACTAATAATTCTGCCTTCAAGGATTTAGGAGGACTGATAATATTTTTAGAATGAAGCCATTTTGAAATATATATTATTACAAAATTCCGAATCAATTAAAATACATACGATACGGCTATGAATAAATAAAGTCTGACTTATCTGTCAAAATAACAGGTTTATTACAGTAAAAACCATGGAAACAAGATTAATCTAGACAAAAACTATATTAGGCCGATCAGATGTATTAAAATTTAAATTTTAACTACAAATAAGCATTGAAGGATGAGGTAAAAATAAAATTTCTACCTCTTGAACCTGTACTACGTTCTGCAAATTAAATACTGCACTCCTTTCTTCTGTATAGTATAGTAGTAAAAAGGTTTGACTTTATTTAATCTCTGGCGTTTAAATCTGAAAGAATTCAATTTTAAATTTGCCGCTTATTATCCATAATGACCTACAAATTTTGACAACTACTGACACGCACATCTCTGGTTAAACGTTAAGAAAATGGGACCGGCTGGGATTTTCATGAAATTTTCGCAGATGCTATAAAACATGATAAAATCAATATACTTAGCAATAGAAATTTTTGCGCGGAAAAATATTTTTCACATTTTTTTATTCTACAAATGCCCAAGTAGCAATTTATAACCAGAATAAACCTGAAAAGTATAAAAAAGAAAAGGTTCATTTGACGGAGATAAATAATTTGCTTGTCAAATGACAGCCTTCTCATAAATTCTAAGTTGAAAATACAACGTTGCCAATTCAATTTCAGAAATCATGGGTTTAGGTAAATATTTATAGGAACGTTGAGTAACACTGTTAAAATGGACACTTGTCAAAATGTGACACCTGTGAAAACAGAATGTTACAACTGTCAAAATGAACAAATGTCAAAATATGACACATGTCAGAATGTAACAAATGTCAAAATGTCACACGTATCGTACTTTGATTTATTTATTACACAGATCTAACCTAACCTAAAGCTAATCTTTTTTTTTGGCGGGTGGAAATGCTTTATGCACATCGGGTAAAGGTTCTTCCCTTCCCCGATAGTGTGA
Source organism: Crepidodera aurea (assembly GCA_949320105.2). Taxonomy (NCBI): domain Eukaryota; kingdom Metazoa; phylum Arthropoda; class Insecta; order Coleoptera; family Chrysomelidae; genus Crepidodera; species Crepidodera aurea. The sequence continues at coordinate 103,803,276 of OX439472.1, forward strand.
GACTACCCCTTACGGCTACTATTTTATTATGCGGACAGTTTTAATATTTAAGTTTTCATTATCATAGCGAGAGAGAGAAAAAGAATAAATGCTTGTACACGTGTACTATTAACATAGATTTCAATTTTTTATTTTACAAGAAACTTTAAAGAGATATTTAAAATTCTCTATTTTCATAGTACATTTTAAGGTTGATTGTGACTTTGTATTTTCCAAGAACAAATTGTAATGTAATGTACGAATGAACTATTTTTGTAACTGAACTGCCACACGTCGAGAGTCTGGTCACAGGTTTTTGTGGAGGTTTTTACCCAAGTATGAATATCAGACCTATAATTTTCCTTCACTGCAGATCAATAAATAATAAAATCAATTGAACATAGAGTTTTTCTTATATAGTGATAAATAGAGTGAGCTGAGCGATCTTCTGTTGACGGGACGTGTGCCCTACACGCTGCTGTTGCCCGTCCCGGAAACGGGGCCTGTCCACCGTGACAATTCGCGAAGATCAAGCGTCAATAGATGTTGCTCTAAAAGGGTGAAATCCCCAAAAACTAGTCAACTTTTAATGCATTTAACTAACCTCTGTAACAAGCAGTTGATAAACGTCAACAACAGCTGCAGCCAATTGAAAATTAACACTGACAGGTTTTTTAATTTTCCCGCCTACTTTCAAGCCAATCGCCAATCAACTTTTTATTTATCTCCCTTTCAGTAGTTCAAGTAGATGTCGCCCACTCCGTGATTTTCGCGAATTAATTAATAATTTGTCATGTTATAAAAATACTTAAATTATATATTCATTGGACTGCTTAAAAATGTAGATTTGAATGTTAAGAGCGAAGCTCGGTGACCAGATATTAAGAATTAATTATACGTGTACCGAAATCGCGGCGTGTTCTTTATGATTTAAGCATGGTTACCTAAGTAATAACATATTTTCTTGTGACAAAAATAGATTTTTTAACAAAGATATAAATATTCTCTTGACACTTCAACTTGCTATAACATACGTATTAGGTATTATTAAGAATCACTTATACGTTTTTGAAGCTAATTGTGTACCTCCCTTGTGTAATCTTGAATGGGAAATGGAACACAATGGCCCTCTCGAGAAGACGCACTGAATATTATATTCCCAGAGGATTCCGTTCCTCTCTTAGAAGCTCAAGAAGGAAGTTGATACATCAAAGTTTTACAAAAACTTCTTTATTGAATACTTAACGAACAATGTACACTTAATATTCTTATATTGAATTACTAACTAGTTGGTGCTTTTTATCTTTTTAACGGTAGATAACTTTATGAAATTTTAGGTAATTGTTTGATGAAAGCTTTTAAAGTAATTAAGATTTTATACAAATCAAATACTATTAAACGAGCAAGGTTTGTATGTGTGTGTGTATGTGTGTCCAGAGGATCTCGAAATCCACTCGTCAGAATTCAATGAAACTTTCAGGGTAGACTAATTCCTATCTAAATCGACAGAAAATGTAGGTCTCATGTCTGTGAAAATTCGATCTTCCGAGATATTTACAAGAAAAGTTAAGCTTTTAGTTTTATTTCCTAGCAACGGCAACTTGTTTCTATAGTAATATACTATAAAGGAGAGAGGATATAACGTCACATTCCATAGGCGTACTTTGCAAAATAAGTTTCTATAATATAAATAAGGTCACAGCATATAAAATATATATACCCACTTCGTAGATTAAATTTTGAAGTTATATTATTTACAAAAAATAAAAATAAACCTTATGCATCTGACACTTTAACATTGAACGAATTAAATTTAACCAATAAATAACAAGGAGGATTATATGTTGGGATTAAACTGTTTTTAATCTCTTGGCATTAAAAATAACGCTTCAGTACTTACCTAAACTCAAAGATTAAAAAAAAAGTTAGTTCAAGAACTATCTTTAAAAGTCACTGTCTTCACTAAAACTACTGGTATCACTATAATTGTCTTTTCTGAGATTTATTACTATAGGTTCTATTAAATTATCCATTGATATATCCACTTTCCTAAATGAATTTTCCACATTTTTACCATGACCAATGAATTTTCCCCAATGTTCTCTATTTACATCTGAAACTGCCTTCAAAAACAAATTTCGCACATCAGGAAATCTAAATGTTTTATTGTTTTAAGAAACATATAACGTTTTAATAATTGTGACCAGATCAGTTCAATTGAATTTAACTCTGCGTGGTTCGGAGGCAATCTGAGAATTCTAATTCCTTTTTCTCTGGCCATCTCATCTATAATATATTTTTTGAATTTGTTTTTATGTTGCCTTGCTATTACTAATAATTCTGCCTTCAAGGATGTAGGAGGACTGATAATATTTTTAGAATGAAGCCATTTTGAAATGTATATTAATACAAAATTCTGAATCAATTAAAATACATACGATACGGCTATGAATAAATAAAGTCTGACCTATCTGTCAAAAGAACAGGTTTATTAGAGTAAAAACCATGGAAACGAGATTAAATCTAGACAAAAACTATATTAGGCCGATCAGATGTATTAAAATTTAAATTTTAACTACAAATAAGCATTGAAGGATGAGGTAAAATTAAAATTTCTACCTCTTGAACCTGTACTACGTTCTGCAAATTAAATACTGCACTCCTTTCTTCTGTATAGTATAGTAGTAAAAAGGTTTGACTTTATTTAATTTCTGGCGTTTTAATCTGAAAGAATTCAATTTTAAATTTGCCGCTTTATATAAAAAAGGAAAGGTTCATTTGACAAATATAAATAATTTGCTTGTCAAATGACAGCCATCTCATAAATTTAAAGTTGAAAATACAACGTTGCCAATTCAATTTCAGAAATCATGGGTTTAGGTAAATATTTATAGGAACGTTGAGTAACACTGGTAAAATGGACACTTGTCAAAATGTGACACCTGTAAAAAAGTGACAACTGTTAAAATGTGATACGTGTCAGAATGTAACAACTATCAAAATGAACAAATGTCAAAATATGACACCTGTCAGAATGTAACAAATGTCAAAATGTCACACGTATCGTACTTTTCTTTATTTATTACAAAGATCGAACCTAAGCTAAAGCTAATCTTTTTTTTTTTTGGCGGGTGGAAATGCTTTATGCACATCGGGTAAAGGTTCTTCCCTTCCCCGATAGTGTGAGACTACCCCTTACGGCTACTATTTTATTATGCGGACAGTTTTAATATTTAAGTTTTCACTATCATAGAGAGAGAGAGAAAAAGAATAAATGCTTGTACACGTGTACTATTAACATAGATTTCAATTTTTTATTTTACAAGAAACTTTAAAGAGACATTTAAAATTCTCTATTTTCATAGTACATTTTAAGGTTGATTGTGACTTTGTATTTTCCAAGAACAAATTGTAATGTAATGTACGAATGAACTATTTTTGTAACTGAACTGCCACACGTCGAGAGTCTGGTCACAGGTTTTTGTGGAGGTTTTTACCCAAGTATGAATATCAGACCTATAATTTTCCTTCACTGCAGATCAATAAATAATAAAATCAATTGAACATAGAGTTTTTCTTATATAGTGATAAATAGAGTGAGCTGAGCGATCTTCTGTTGACGGGACGTGTGCCCTACACGCTGCTGTTGCCCGTCCCGGAAACGGGGCCTGTCCACCGTGACAATTCGCGAAGATCAAGAGTCAGTAGATGTTGCTCTAAAAGGGTGAAATCCCCAAAAACTAGGCAACTTTTAATGCATTTAACTAACCTCTGTGACAAGCAGTTGATAAACGTCAACAACAGCTGCAGCCAATTGAAAATTAACACTGACAGCTTTTTTAATTTTCCCGCCTACTTTCAAGCCTATCGCCAATCAACTTTTTATTTATCTCCCTTTCAGTAGTTCAAGTAGATGTCGCCCACTCCGTGATTTTCGCGAATTAATTAATAATTTGTCATGTTATAAAAATACTTAAATTATATATTCATTGGACTGCTTAAAAATGTAGATTTGAATGTTAAGAGCGAAGCTCGGTGACCAGATATTTAGTTTATAATACAATAGAGTGAAACAAATTTTGTTAACAATATTAACAACATGGACTGATTAACAAATGTATGGTCGTAATATGTTTTGGTTTTTACAACTTTTGGGAAACTGCTAAATTTGGGAATGTTTACTATAATTACAATCTGATCATGAAGATCAATAAGCAATTTTGTTCTAACCTAACTTAACTAGAATTTTTAAATACTAAGGTCCTACTCACTAGTGTACCTTAGGGATAATTTTACTAACACTACCGGTAACGTGTAACACAAATCCGCACAATACTCTATTTGTAACTAGCACTGTCACTGAACTAGTTCAAAAGGTTTGGTCCTCTTGAGTCTTCTTACTAAATTGATATTATCGAGGAGCTGGATGACCTCAACGTTCCCATGTTGTAGCAGCCGTTGTTCCTTAATACTTTATTTTGAAAACGTTGAATAACTTGAATGTTACTTTTATTGGCGCAGCCCCAAAGCTGGCTACCATACGTCCAAACGGGTTTCAATATCTGCTTCTAGAGGAGCAGTTTGTTATGTGTGGACAACTTGGAGTTTCTTCCTAATAACCAATACATCTTTTTATATTTTATACCGAGCACTTAACGTTTCTTTTTAATGTGGACTTTCCAGCGAAGTCTAGCGTCAAGTGTCATTCCAAGATATTTTGCTGTATTAGCATAGGGAATCTGAGCGTTATTTATTCTTATGGGAATGTGTGTTGGTTTCGTTTATTAGTAAAGTTAACAGATTTATTTTCATTTAACTTAATACGCCGTTTTGTAGTCCAGGTGTTAATCTGGTCTACAGATGTTTGTAATTTTCGGTTAGCTTCTTCCAACAGCCAGAATGGCAGTATCATCAGCAAATGTTGCAATAGTATCGTGCTCAAGGTTAGTAATATCACTGGTATACAGTAAGTAGAGTACTGGACCTAGTACACTACCTTGTGGTACTCCTGCCTTAATTTCTTTTAGATCAGAATATACATCTTCCTGTTTTATTCTGAAATATCTGTTTGATAAATAGGATTTTAAGAGTTCTGAATATTGACGTGGTAGTAACAAATTTAACTTGTGGTCAAGGCCCTCATGCCAAACTTTATCAAAAGCCTGGAGCACGTCTAGGAAGACGGTGGAACATACTTTCTTTTCCTCTAAAGACTTTTCAATTATGTCTGTGATTCTTTGCACCTGGTCGATCGTTGAGTGTTTTTCTCTAAAACCAATTGATGGGAGGGAATCAGGTCCTTTTCTTCTATTGTAGATTTCGAAATAACAGGCAACAAAGAGATGACGTTACTTCTTGGGGAGGTTTACCTGGCTTAGGTATCATTATAACTTCTGCTACTTTCCATAGCTGAGGTACGTATCTCATCCTAAATGATGCATTGATAAGGTTGGTCAGTTTGACAACAGCTTTACGTGGGAGTTGTTTCAAGATTTCCCCGGTAATGAGATCAAATCCAGGGGCTTTTTTTTAGGATTTATATTTGTTTCGATTTCCACATAAACTTCTTTCGACTGTTCTGATTCATTCCAGTCTTGGGTCTCTTCACCATCGTTGGTCTGGAAAGTCATTTCTAAATGTTCTGCAAATCTGGTTGCTTTTTGTATATTATTTCGTGCCCAACTCCCGTCTTCCTTTCTAATTGGTTATGTGTAATAGGACTTTTTAATCGTTTGGTTGCTTTCCAGAGTGAACAATCTGTACTGCTAAATAAAGACATTATTTGTGAAGGAAAAATTACTACAATAAAAAGAAAGTTATACCTAATGATTTGTAAAAATATCACATTTGTTTATTAGGAAGAGTTGAATTCTTCATAACTAAAGTTTTGTTGATCAATATAAATATATTATAATTTGCCTGTCTTGGCATTATCAACGTTAATGGCTAGCCTAGAAGTTTGGTATCTTACCAAAGTAAGCAGACATTTATCTATTTCAATAAAAATCTATCTCTATATTCTTGAATCGTGATCTGCACGCTGTTTTAGGATACACAGGAACCGTCTCTGTATTTATAACAAAATTTAAATGTAGGCGAACTCGAGCGACAACATTTACCGGTTTTTAAAATATTGCGCGAAAATATCAAAATAATCCCGACTGGATAACTTCAAAAGCATTCTGAGACCGGTGGGAGATTAAATCCGTCTGGTTTCCTACAGATTCATTTAAATGGTAATACGGCTTTGAATATTTAATTTAACTCTTTTTGGCAAAACCTTGCAGGTTTAAATTGACTATAATTTGTATTTTATAAAGATCAGATATATTAATGGAATAGAGATGCATATTTACATTTTTTATAATCTTTTTCTTGTAATTACGAATAAAATTTATTCTCTTTTCGTATTTGGATCGCGCGGTAAAAAATCAATGAAAAAGCTTATAATATCTTAGCTGTACTTATATATTGAAATACGACAAAATGCAGCTGGTGCTGCAAGGAAATACGCAATACACTGAAAGGCAGGCACATATTTAAAAGATCTGCAGGACGTTTGCGCGAAACCGGCATTATTCAACCTCTTCCAATAAGAAATAAGGAATCATAGCTCTGGTAAAATAAAGTTCACAACAGCCACTACTGGTTAGAAACCAATTTATAAAAGCTGAGGGAAATTAATTACCAAAATCGCTGGAGTGGAAACGTGTGGTGTGGTATTTTCATTAAAAAGATTATCGGTTTTTTCTCTAGAGCAGAATTTTTAACTAATGATTTACCCATTCTCCCAGAAGGGGAGTTTATAAATGTGTGGTAAAACTCTCAAATTGCGTTATGTCACCAATAATACTTTTAAAATTAAAGATTTTTTAAAGAATCCTTCAGAAAAATTTAAACCAACATGAAAAATTCTCCTCCAGAAGAAAAGGAACTAATTCTTACATCTGCTAAAACTATAATAACATTTCTGGATTAATATCAAAAGAAAAAAATTGAAAAATATCGAGAACAAATATACCAAGCTTGACCAAAGTCAAGATTTCGAGTTCTCCTCCATTCATATATTTCGGAAAGATACTTTAGAATTAGGCAAGAAGAAGCCCATTCCGATCTTAAAGAAATTAAGGCTGGAGTACCACAAGGAAGTATCCTAGGACCTGTCCTATACTTACTGTACACATGTGATATTCCAGAGTTACAAAACAATACCATAGCCACTTTCGCCGACGACACTGCCATTCTAGCAGTAGGAAAGAGCAATGAAGAAGCAATCCACAAGCTGCAAACAGCTGTCCACCTTAGTAGTGATATATCCTTCCTGCACAATGTGCAGCAGGTCATTGAAAAAAGTCGTTAGATAAGAAAAAGCCGGTAGATAAGAAAAAGTCGTTAGATAAGAAAAAGCCGGTAGATAAGAAAAAGTCGTTAGATAAGAAAAAGCCGTTAGATAAGAAAAAGCCGTTAGATAAGAAAAAGCCGTTAGATAAGAAAAAGCCGTTAGATAAGCAAAAGCCGTTAGATAAGAAAAAGCCGTTAGATAAGAAAAAAAGCCGTTAGAGAAGAAAAAGCCGTTAGATAAGAAAAAAGCTGTTAGATAAGAAAAAGCCGTTAGATAAGAAAAAGCCGTTAGATAAGAAAAAGCCGTTAGATAAGAAAAAGCCGTTAGATAAGAAAAAAAGACGTTAGATAAGAAAAAGCCGTTAGATAAGAAAAAAATCCGTTAGATAAGAAAAAGCCGTTAGATAAGATTAAATTGGCTGCTGTTTTGACGCGATCAATTATCAGTTTTCGCAAATTTTTGAGGAGGCGCATGAAGGTATTTTGTGGTATTTTTAAGATATTTTTTATTAATCTGAAGATTAAGTCTGTTGATTATTTTGTATTTTATATCCGTCTAGATTATTAATTATTTTCTAAAACGTTATTTTTAATTATAAAAATTGTATATTTAATTTTGGGCTATACAAGAAAGAATATCTCGAATAAATTATCTCATTTTCAAGTAATTATATGTGCCCTTACTTTCTGCAGCCGATGACCTCGATTGATTTCCTCTCATTATCCCTATCCTTCCTACAAAATGTGCAGCTGATGACCTCGATTGACTTTCTCTCGTTATCCCTATTCTTCCTTCACAATGTGCACCCCACTGCACATTTTGAAGGAAGGATATATCACTACTCGCCTTATCTATGACTGGACGAAGAGATCTAACTAAATCACTCCACACTAACTTTACAAACAAAAGGATAGATCATATTCCAGTCAGAATAAACAATAACCTGATAGCATATTCAAACACAGCAAAATACTTAGGTATTACCTTAGATGCCAAAATCCGATGGAAAGTGCATGTTAAAAAGAAAAGAGAAGAACTTGGACTGAAATATAGAAAAATGTACTGGCTAATTGGAAGAAACTCCACTCTGGCTCTACATAATAAGCTTATGCTTTATAAGCAGATACTTAAGCCTGTATGGACCTATAGCATTCAACTATGGGGATGCACCAAAGCAAGCAACTTAGCAATCATCCAAAGATTTCAAAAAAAAGCACTGAGAGACATAGTAGATGTCCCTTGGTACATTCGCAATAGTGACCTCCATAGGGATCTGGAAAGGGACACTGTTGAAATTAGCCAAGAATCATGAAGAAAGACTTCATCATCATGTCAATGTCAAGGCTATCCAGCTCCTTGACAATACTGGGTTAGAAAGAAGAGTTAGTTTAGTGTTTTTAATGCAAAAGCAGAGCTTGTATATGCACGTTAAAGTTTAGTGCAATCCATTCTACAGAACCTAACGAACGCTGATGAGTATACCTTAGTATTAAGTTTCAAACTCTATTAGATTAAGTTAAGAATTAAATTGCTCATTGGTTGCTGTTGACCAGATTGTAATATACTAAATGCCTTTATTGGTGTTTAATAATAATAATAAAAAAATCTATTATTGCTGATATATCGTAAAATAACTCTATGCACAAAAAATATACTATAATAATATTAACACATTTGCAAACTTTGATACATAAAAATTTCATCAAGACAAAATTTTCTATGTAATAAATGGGTTGAATCGCAATATATTAGAGTTTTAACGTACCTGTGTTTTGACAGCTTCGCGGTAGGTAATCATAATAAAATTGTTGAACGAAAAAACACAGATCTAATTAAAGAAACAATATAATTTATAATCTTTCAAAATAATTACAAGAATAGTCTATATACATGAATGTTCGTGTGTTTGTTCGGGGAAAAGAAAACCAACTTCCAGATGAGGTATCGACTTGAACTTTTTTACAATATATGCATTTTTCCACATGCGGCGGATTCATTTAGATAGATTTTAAAATATTATTTTGCTTTCTTCGAGTGTAGTTACTCAAATTTTTACTAGAAGACCTTTAAACCAAGGGTGTACCTCGAATGACAACCTGTAATATTTCTAAATCACCTTAAGAGCATCCAGGACGCAGACGCCTTCACCAAAAATTTTGATTACTTCTCATGTCGTTAATAGTACATGCATGGATACAATATTTCACCAGTAGGTGTAAAAATTAATACTTGAGACTGCGACAGAGAGAAAAAATAAATATTCCTCAAAATGTGGGTTTATAAGATGTTTTTTGATCAAATATCAAATAGCAGTCTGCTATACACAAATACCTAAATAATTATTCAGCAAAGTTTTTTAAAATAATCAACCAATTTTAGATAAGAAGGAATCCCCCAAAATTATATATGCCGCTGGAAAAAGCGCCCCTCAACGTCAACCAGCTTATTTAAAATGATTATTTCTAGTTACAGTGTCAATTGGCAATATTGGATTATCGCACACGCTTGCTGATCTGTCGGGCGCTGTGTAATTCCAGAGAGAAGGTTGGAAAGTTTAATATTTTGGGTTAGTATAAAGGGACTTCAAAAAAATTCAAAACAATTTGTATTGCGGAGCTAACATTTAAATCTGTAACAACATCCTTATCAAATGATTCAGTTTTATTTTAATGTGTATTTTTTCTATATTTAGCTTATAACAGCTTCGAAATAAAAGAGCAACATTAGCATAACGGTTTTTCTTCTTCCTACATTATTTTAAACAGAAATTACAATTTTGTATTAACGACTTTCAGTTTTGTTGCAAAGTTTTTGTTTCCGCTAGGCGCTGTAGTTGGGAACGTTGGTGTACAGCAGCCATTTTATAATAAATAAGCTCAATTAGATCCTGCGTCATTAACCCCATTCTCTAGGGTTAATCCACGTCGTTAAGGGTGATCTACACCTTTGGCCGAATTATTCCACCTCGAGTCATGATTAAATTAGAAATGTTGCTCTGGCGGGAGCATTGACGTTGAAAATCTTCCATATACACTATTTTATGGTACTTTGTAAAGGAATCTTTTCACTTTTTAAAATCAACAGTTTTTTCTTGATAAAAAATTCCGGTGGTGTATTCCTACTAAACTTTCTTGTCGTTTATTTGACACAACCGCATTTAATAATAAATATTGTAACGGTTGACTAATGTGAAGAATTAAATAAAGAGAATACAAAACTTATATTCAATATATAGAGAAATAATGAAACAAATAAATTAATCAAAACCATTAAATAACTATTTATTATAATTTAAATAATCATAAGACAGAATGTAATTTAGAAAATAAAGTTTGAAACTAATTTTAGAGTAGTAATTATATAAGAAAATATAAAATTTTAGATATCATCAAATTTTAACATGGTAACTCCATAAGGGATTTTCATCGACAATTTTAGAAGATTTACAAATAATTTAGCAAAGAACCAAATAGAAAAAGTTAAAGTAGAATAGTCTCAGATAAGTCTGAGATCACTACAACAATGAGAACATTGTTATTTTAAATGTTAGAAGAGAAATAAATTTTAAACTTAACCTCAAAATGCAATATTTTGATTTATCAATATGATCAATTTAAATTCAGGGGAAATACAATAAATCGGGAAAATAAAGTGTTGGGACTTCTAAAATTAAAGTATTACTGTAAAAAATGCAGTAATAATAATGTTTAATATAATTTAAGAAATCGATAATGACGAAAGTAAAAAGTCTTCATGTAAATTTAATATAAGTAAAAATCTTAAATAAATTATGTCAAAATCATTCTTTTTGTCTCGAGAGTCATGTGGTAATAATCAAAAAGTGTAAAAAAATTAATAATTTTTTAATTTTATAATAATTTAATTTAAAATTCTGTCAAATCCCAATCGAGTGGGCTTTGATATGATGGTTTATAAAAACAAAATTTCGCTGTCAAGCGAGGCTTTTGCTCAAAATCTTTTGAACTGTCCACATCAGAGCTCGTCGCAAAAACAAAAGAAAGTCAGAATCAAAGCCATACTGATTGATGAAAGAAGTTAAAAAGAAATTTTACCTGTCAAATTTTAAGTGAGGTTATATTTTGTGTTAACCAAGAAAATTTAGAAGTAAATCAAGAAAAGAATTCCAATCATTTATTCCTTCGTTTGTTCCTGAAAGAGAATCCAGATCCTGTTGCATCCTGCTTTATTATCCATATTCAACTGTATCCCATAGTAATTTATCCTATGTTCCTGAAGTGTGTGGACGTGTCACTTATCTACTGCGCACTTGCTTCACGCATGTTGGTCTGCTTTGATGTGTCTTAAAAACCGCTCTGATAGCCAACTCAAGCCAATACTCTGGCCCAATATGACCAACATAAACCAACCCCTGTCTACACAGTGGCCCAGCAGGATTGGGCCACTGCCTGGCCCATAGTGCGGAGGGGCCTTTAGCAAGTAACTATATTTAGACCGGAATGAGGTAAGAGGGTAATTGTAAAATTGGTATTATTGTTAATTTCATAAATAAGAAAAAACCTTCTTCTGTCCATCAAACCCTTCACAACAACCATAAGTTTAACCGTTTTTTATTTGATTGTTAATAAATATTTCTACATTTTCCAAATGAGTCATTATTATCGATTTCTACAATTCACAGCCAATTACAGAAGCACGACTGGGATTAAGACTCATTTTTCTACCGACTGAGTAGATGGCGCCCAACAAATAATTACATTCTGGCTAAGATTACGACAGAAGGTAATAAATAAAAAAATATTTTAGTTAGAGTCGAGGTTAAAGAATCTATTTACTAAATCTTATAATAATAAACTCAATAGTTTTTAATAGGTTGCTTACAAACAAAATAAATTTCTGCTAAACTAAAGTTAAAAACAAAATATTGAATAAAAGTTAGATATTTCTCACATTTTGTTTCACGAACAACTTTGAGGAAATAGATAGTAAGCAACAATATATTATAAAACAGATATTTGACAGATAAAACAAGGAAAGAGTGTATTTTCCTACGAGAGTGAGCAAAGTAGTGATTTCCGACTGAATGTACTATGACAAGCGATATCAAGAACATAAATCGCTCTTTGTTCATGATGATGTAATATATATTCTTCTCGATCCTTTTTCACTCTGCCTCCTGGCCTAACATCCGCCCTTCAGGAACCTATACATTATTTATTGATATAATCAAAGTTTTCCTTACATCGACGACTGAAAATCTGATAAATGGCTTTTACTAAAATTAGATACAAATCTAACACGCTTGAACTCATAAATTATAAAATGCGTAAAAGAGAAGTTAGGACCGTGGAATTTTTATTTACGGGATGGTATTGATATCTAGTTGTTAGTCTTGGAACTTTTTACTTGGGCAAAACTTAAATATTTCGCACGTAGCAGGAAACGTGAAAGGACCCCGCACCATTCTTATGGAAACGGGAGCACCGTCAATTTATCTGAATTTTTAATATGTGATAGTACTTGATGTCCTGATCAATAGTGTCCATGGGCCAAATCCTATCCTATGGCTAGATTTCGATATACGTTAAAGAAATTTTAAAATGTGCAAGATATTTTTAAAAGTGTCTGGCGGATATATGTTAATATCTGGTCACCGAGCTTTCGCTCTTAATATTCAAATCTACATTTTTAAGCAGTCCAATGAGTATATAATTTAAGTATATTTATAACCTGACAAATTATTAATTAATTCGTGAAAATCACGGAGTGGGCGACATCTACTTGAACTACAGAAAGGTAGATAAATAGAAAGTTGATTGGCGATTGGCTTGAAAGTAGGCGGGAAAATTAAAAAAAGCTGTCAGTGTTAATTTTCAATTTGCTGCAGGTGTTGTTGACGTTTATCAACTGCTTGTCACAGAGGTTAGTTAAATGCATTAAAAGTTGCCTAGTTTCTGGAGATTTCACCCTTTTAGGGCAACATCTACTGACGCTTGGTCTTCGCGAATAGTCACGGCGGACTGGCCCCGTTTCCGGGACGGGCAACAGCAGCGTGTAGGGCATAGTGGTTTCAGTGGGGTGGTTTTAGTGAGTAACCGTAAGGGGTAGTCTCACACTATCGGGGAAGGGAAGAACCTTTACCCGATGTGCATAAAGCATTACCACCCGCCAAAAAAAAAAGATTAGCTTTAGGTTAGGTTAGATCTGTGTAATAAATAAAGAAAAGTACGATACGTGTGACATTTTGACATTTGTTACATTCTGACAGGTGTCATATTTTGACATTTGTTCATTTTGACAGTTGTAACATTCTGACACGTATCACATTTTAACAGTTGTCACGTTTTGACAGGTGTCACATTTTGACAAGTGTCCATTTTAACAGTGTTACTCAACGTTCCTATAAATATTTACCTAAACCCATGATTTCTGAAATTGAATTGGCAACGTTGTATTTTCAACTTTGAATTTATGAGATGGCTGTCATTTGACAAGCAAATTATTTATGTCCGTCAAATGAACCTTTTCTTTTTTATACTTTTCAGGTTTATTCTGGTTATAAATTGCTACTTGGGCATTTGTAGAATAAAAAAATGTGAAAAATATTTTTCCGCGCAAAAATTTCTATTGCTAAGTATATTGATTTTATCATGTTTTATAGCATCTGCGAAAATTTCATGAAAATCCCAGCCGGTCCCATTTTCTTAACAATTAACCAGAGATGTGCGTGTCAGTAGTTGTCAAAATTTGTAGGTCATTATCGATAAAAAGCGGCAAATTTAAAATTGAATTCTTTCAGATTTAAACGCCAGAAATTAAATAAAGTCAAACCTTTTTACTACTATACTATACAGAAGAAAGGAGTGCAGTATTTAATTTGCAGAACGTAGTACAGGTTCAAGAGGTAGAAATTTTATTTTCACCTCATCCTTCAATGCTTATTTTTAGTTAAAATTTAAATTTTAATACATCTGATCGGCCTAATATAGTTTTTGTCTAGATTTAATCTTGTTTCCATGGTTTTTACTGTAATTAACCTGTTATTTTGACAGATAAGTCAGACTTTATTTATTCATAGCCGTATCGTATGTATTTTAATTGATTCGGAATTTTGTAATAATATATATTTCAAAATGGCTTCATTCTAAAAATATTATCAGTCCTCCTAAATCCTTGAAGGAAGAATTATTAGTAATTCAAATTCAAAATTCAAAAAATATATTATAGATGAGATGGCCAGAGAAAAACTAATTAAAATTCTCAGATTGCCTCCGTACCACGCAGAGTTAAATCCCATTGAACTGATCTGGTCACAATTATTAAAAGGTTATGTTTCTCAAACCAATAAAACATTTAAATTTCCTGATGTGCGAAATTTGTTTTTGAAGGCATTTTCAGATGTAAATAGAGAACATTGGGGAAAATGCATTGATCATGTAAAAAAGGTGGAAAATTCATTTAGGAAAGTATATCCACTATCAATGGATAATTTAATAGAACCTATAATAATAAACCTCAGAAAAGACAATTATAGTGATACCAGTAGTTTTAGTGAAGACAGTGACTTTTATAGATAGTTCTTGAACTAACTTTTTTTTTTAATCTTTGAGTTTAGGTAAGTACTGAAGCGTTACTTTTAATGCCAAGAGATTAAAAACAGTTTAATCTCAACATATAATCCTCCTTGTTATTTATTGGTTAAATTTAATTCGTTCAATGTTAAAGTGTCAGATGCATAAGGTTTATTTTTATTTTTTGTAAATAATATAACTTCAAAATTTAATCTACGAAGTGGGTATATATATTTTATATGCTGTGACCTTATTTATATTATAGAAACTTATTTTGCAAAGTACGCCTATGGAATGTGACGTTATATCCTCTTTCCTTATAGTATATTACTATAGAAACAAGTTGCCGTTGCTAGGAAATAAAACTAAAAGCTTAACTTTTCTTGTAAATATCTCGGAAGATCGAATTTTCACAGACATGAGACCTATATTTTCTGTCGATTTAGATAGGAATTAGTCTACCCTGAAAGTTTCATTGAATTCTGACGAGTGGATTTCGAGATCCTCTGGACACACACACACACATACACACACACACACACATACAAACCTTGCTCGTTTAATAGTATTTGATTCAAGATACATACGTAATAAATAAAATCAAAATATATTTCCTTACAGGGCGATTCGTGTTTCCACAGGTATTTTTGTTCAAAGTATGTATTTTAACATGAATAAATACCCTGAAATATCGATAAAAAAAGTCACCCTCAAAGTTTGTGAATATTGGATATAATGTAGATCTTGACGTACTCGTTCAAAATTGTAATAGGTTCCTATCGTTTGTTTTCGAGAAGTTAAACGTATATAGTAGTATATAGTAGTAGTAGTATAACCAAACATGTTCCTAAGCTCCATATTTCTCACTTTGACTAGTTATTTATATACGTATTGTTTTTATATTTTGTTAAGTACTGTTTGATAAATAAATAATCCCTCGTAGATTTTAATTAAAATACTCTATAAACAAATTAGGCCAGTCAGTAGAGGGGAAAAAAAGGGGTTTTAGTTGCAAACGGTGGAGTAGTAAATTTTATTTTTGGAACTTGTTTATATGTGTATTAGGAAGAAAATATCAAAAATGGTAACACGAAAAATGTCGCGAGAACTTTTGGCAGGCTAATAACTTTTTTGGCTTAAATTTGCACTAAATATATAATTTATACAAGGCAATTGATAGATTATAAAAAAACAAAAATTTTGAGCCCTCCCATAGCGTAAATAGTTCCCGAGATATTAAGGAAATTGTAATTTGCTAAACACAGTACGTTGTCTTTTTTCACAACGCCCTCCATTTCTAGCCTCAGATTCTATCACTTCTTTAAGCGGTGGTGTTGTTGGGGCAACTAATGTAAACTGCCATTTGGCTCAGAAAATCGGTCTTAAAATGGTGGCCAAGATGGTTGATCATGGCAACTTCAAGAATGTTACCTTCAAAAGAAGAGACAAGGTTGTCCACCTTGGCATCTGATGTAGGCAGTCTTAAAGTAGGTGGCCTTAAAGTACCAACTATTGATCCGTTGATATTGTTTCAACGACTGTGCCTTTCGAAACAATCAGATGATGGTTTGAAAGACTTTTTACGTATGAACTCGCTCCTTTCCCGATGTCAATCTTTGCAGAAGGAGCCATGAGGAAAGGAACCAAGGCTTCCCTCTACGCAGCATTCATCTCTATCCCCTCCGATGTTACCGATATAAAACAGTATTTTGTTGTTGTAGATGGAGGCTGTCTGCTTCATAAAGTTGTTTTTGGCCTCAAAATGCTTCTTTCGCCAACATTGCTATGTTGTACTCCTCTTTTTTAAAAAGGCGCTACCATGGGTGCACAAACGTAACTCTTGTATTTGACGGTTACCCAGCTCAGAGTGGTACCAAAAGAAGCGAGCGGTTACGGCGGATGAGAGTTCACCAATCCTCAGATGTGATTTTCAATGAAAACACTGTCAATAAATTCAATCAGCAAAAGTTTCTGAGTAATGAAAAAAACAAACAACGTTTTATTGAGGTCCTGAAGAGTCACTTTGAAGATTTTAAAATCGAATGTAAGCAGGCCACAGAAGACGCTGACTTGCTGATAGTCGAAACAGCAATCTCCAAGGCTAAGGAGCATGAATATGTTGCGATAATTGCCGAGGATGTAGACATTCTAGTGCTAATGACAGGGACATCATGCAAGTTCGATCATGTCATCATCCTATTCATTCACACTTTCACAGGATGCGACACCACGTCTGCAATCTTTGGCCATGCAGAAGATTCCTTGATCCAGTTGCAAGCCACAGTGAGATTACGGATGTCGGTGTGCGTGTGAGGCTAGAAATGGAGGGTGTTGTGAAAAAAGACAACGTACTGTGTTTAGCAAATTACAATTTCCTTAATATCTCGGGAACTATTTACGCTAGAAATATGTGGGAGGGCTCAACATTTTAATTTTTTTATGCCTTGCCTTGCATAAATTATATATTTAGTGCATATTTCACCCTTTTAAGCCAAAAAAATCGAAATTTTGAAAGTTATTAGCCTGCCAAAAGTTCTCCCGACATTTTTCGTGTTACCATTTTTGATATTTTCTTCCTAATACACATTTAAACAAGTTCCAAAAATAAAATTTACTACTCCACCGTTTGCAAGATTCAACCCCTCTACTGACTGGCCTAAATATGATTTCTGCCAAAACGTCTACCACTTTATTCTTAGGTATATTAGTAACAAGATTATATAAAAATAACTTAAATTGTGAAATGATTCACCACCAGTAGGCATCTCTAATATTCACAAACATTTCAAAAATTATAAAATATAACGTTTTATTTTAAAATTCTAAAAAAACTGAAATAAAATATTTGTCGGTTTAAATTAATATCGTCTTTAATAATATTGGCAAAAAAATGTAAAATAAAAATTAATGGCTTCAACCTCTAAAATTGATACTTAACTCGTGTAACCTAAATTTGAATTTTAAAAATAACACTACGAAATTTTTTTAATAGTTCGATATAATGAAAAATGTATCTGTAACTGGTGAATATAAGATACAGTACAAATGCTATAACGGAATATTTATCATGTAAACAGTCCACTCTAATAAACCCTGGTCAAAGAAAACAAAATCCTAAAGAATTGTAGATTCCTTCCACTAAAAAGTGATTAAAAATGTGCAAACTATCGAGGAATTTCTATACAGATCTGAGAATTGCTTGGAATCCCTGTCCAGAACTCTTTTCTTATTGGTCGGCACATTGACGACGCACTAGTCGCCATTTTTTATCCAGTAGCAGGTAAACACTTTTGAAATCCATCCATGGTTTTAATATAAAATACTAAAATTTACATTTGTATAAAATAATTTACAACTTACTGGCTTAAAGTTCGATCAGTGGAAGCAGGTCCGGAATCGTGGTGGCGACGTTCTTTGTGGACGATGCCCATCAGCTTCATCCACGCATTGTTCTTCCCCCCGTGGCCCCCCATCCCACTTTGCCACATCGTCATGATGGCAACAGATCATCACCAACCCCCACCGATCAGAAAAAAATCAGTCCCCAAAGGAGACACTGGAAGATTGTTGTTGTGGTTCTTTCAACTCGGATCATGTTGAATTTACAACGTATATTACTAATGGAAGAATAAAGCCTAAAGTCAGCCAAATAAAAATTAAAAATATATAAATATAGGTAAATACCACACGTATATTGTATATTAGACCGAAAATAATTCTAAATTCTAAACAAGTATTTATTCATTCTTTATTTTTCTACATATTATCGTCAATGGTCTGTAACCCAGTTGCCAGAGAAGGATATTGACCAAAAGGTCGCACAACATGTGATATCGACGAAACTTGACATTTAAGTACTTGAAAGGGTGTAGAAAATAATAAAAAAATATTTTTTTTTTTTTAGAAAAGACTGTATGACTTGTACACACTTAAATGTAGAATCGAAGAAAAAATTTTGTAAATTTTAATAAATTAAGAATCTCTTTAAAGTGTGTAAAATTTTAATTTAATAATTAGCTAAGCGCTTTCGACCTTAAAGGTCATCCTCAGAGCCGCAACCTAAAATGGGGTTTACAAGTTTTTATATAAAAAATACAAGAAATTAACATAAAAACTTCAAAATTTGAGATACCTCAAAAAAGGGGGTTCCAATATATATTTAAAAACATGACTAAGTGTAAAATAAAATTGATAAAACCTCTTTAAGAGGGTGAACTGTACGTTTTACATCTGTTTGAAGGTTTTTTTATATTAAAATTTAAAAAATTTTGTTATCGAAACGACATCATATAAAGTAGTGAAAGTATTTTAAGTAAATGACAAGAGACAGCTGACTTTAAATGGTAGTGACTACAGTAACTAACAACGTTAAAATAGCTCTTTTGACAAAAATTCTCAACAACTCTGAAACCAAAAGAATTGATATTGAGAATCTCAATCAAAAAAGAAAGGAAATAAATATGACATGTTAAATCTGAAAAGATCCATCCTGACATTCCCACAACAGTTTAAACATTGCAATTTAAATTGACTTGAGTATTGACACAGTTAACCGGATGCCTCTGTAATTCTCTCAATATTTCTAAATCCTCGTATAAATTAAATTTAAAAAAGTTAAATGAAGTAATATTGTATAAAATTTTTACTATTGTTAGAATGAGAAAAATTGTGCCTACTAAACTTTAAATGGTTACCAAAAAATGATTTATCAGGTCTAGAAAGGTGCTCCTTAATTCGAACATTCAGAGATCTGATTGTTCTGCCAACATAAGAAACAGAACAATCACCACATTGCAACTTATAACTTTATTGTCCAAAAGTGGTATTTATAAGCTGTAATGTGTGATTGTTCTGTTTCTTAGTATCAGAGTTGTTGAGAATCTTTGTCAAAAGAGCTATTTTAACGTTGTTAGTTACTGTAGTCACTACCATTTAAAGTCAGCTGTCTCTTGTCATTTACTTAAAATACTTTCACTACTTCATACGATGTCGCATCGATAACAAAATTTTTTAAATTTTTTAAATTTTAATATAAAAAAACCTTCAAACAGATGTAAAACGTACATTTCACCCTCTTGAAGAGGTTTTATCAATTTTATTTTACACTAAGTCATGTTTTTCAATATATATTTTATATAAAAATTTGTAAACCCCATTTTAGGTTACGGCTCTGAGGATGACCTTTAAGGTCGAAAGCGCTTAGCTAATTATTAAATTAAAATTTTACACACTTTAAAAAGATTTTTAATTTCTTAAAATTTACAAAATTTTTTCTTCGATTCCAAAAAAATATTTGCTGCTCTAAACTTCACAATTTCGAAAAAAAATTGGTTTTTCCATTATATCTCGAAAAAAAAAATCCAAAAACTAATAGCACCACGTGAAATATCGGAAAATTTTACTAAAAAATGGTATCAGTTATTTTAAAAAAGAATTTGTTTTATCATCAAAGATCATTTTTTTTTACAACATTCATTCGGCGCAATTTTTATTTTATTATCTTTAAAACGCTTTTTTTTTGCGTATATTTTAAGCAAAGATACATTAGTTTTTCCGAATATTTGTATTCAACAGCTCGGCGCGCGTAGAGTTTTCGAATTTGCTTTCTTATTTTTAAATTGGGAAATTGGAACCTTTGGTTTATCAACTAAGTTGAAACATTATCGTCGACCACTCAACCAAAACACAATTTTAACACACTCTAGATAGACTGTCTATCATCAACTCCTGATGATGCCAACATAGTTGGCGAAACGCGCGTGTGTTAAAATTGTGTTTTGGTTGAGTGGTCGACGATAGTGTTTCAACTTTCTTATTTTTAATAATTTTTTATAGTAATGCAAATTCTTTTTTATAATAACTTATATTATTTTTTAGTAAAATTCTCCGCTCTTTCACGTGGTGCTATTAGTTTTTCGAAATTTTTCTTTTTTTCTTTTTGATATAATGGAAAAAACAAATTTTCGATTTTATTTTCGAAATTGTGAAGTTGGCATACACTTTAGAGCAGCAAAGATTTTTTTATTGTTTTCTACACCCTCTCAAGTACTTAAGTGCCAAGTTTGATCGAGATCACATTTTGTGCGAGGTCAAACTCTCTGACAACTGAGCTACTGGTTCTTTAAAACGTAATGAAATAAACAGAAGTGAAAACAATGTCAATTTTATGTCATTCTAACTTCTTTTACTTATATTTATGTCAATTGGTAAATCTTATGTCAAATCTTGTGTCAATTATTAAATTTTGGCTTGAAAAAAACACTTTTCAAATATTTTAATGTTAATTTCTTCTTCCATACTTCTACAGCGATTTAACTGTCAAACTAAATTCTTAAATTTTAAATCTTCTTTAAAAAGATTTGCTTATCTGAAAAGGTATTTTAATTTTTGTTTGTTGAATTGATTGCAAAAATTTGAAAATAGTTTAAGGCATACTACCGTAATAAAATTATGAATCCTTTAAACACACAAATAAAATCCTTCAACTACTTTTTGTCAAAATTGGCCTACATACACACACACACACACAATTTTGTAGAAATGGGGGATTGGAAAATTTTTACATACACCATTTTTTGAAATACATATAATTCATACAATATTTGAATTCATTTTCGCAGAAACTAGAAATAGTAAACAAGAAGAAGAAGAAATAAATAATAGTTGTCTCTAATATGGGTTGTCCCTGAGAAGGACATGCATCGGGTAACGTAGTTACTGTGGTATTGAATTATTTTTAGCGGGGTTAAAATAAATTAATTTACAAGTAATTAAGGCTTAATTAACAAACATTTGTTGTGAATAAACAAGTGTTAAGCCGCAAAGCAAATAAATCCCTTCTATGATTTAATCAGGTCAAGGTTAGAATCAAAATTATTTTCAATGAAAATTTGCTTTTGTGGAATCTTCGACAGTAATATCCCAAGACCTTGACAAATAGCCGACTATTTTTATTGTATCTAAATTTCGAGTTTATTTTAGGATCAATTCGTCGAGACTTAATCAAAGAATAACTTCCTCGAGCTAAAGCTCTCGGGAGTTATTATTCAGATTATTAATGCCAAAATTGTCGAGACAAATTGTAAAATATACGAGAAATTTAGTAGCAATAAAAATAGTAGCTAATTTGTCAAGGTCGCGTTATATTTAATAAGATTATTTCCCGAGTCACAAAAAATTCTGTACGTACGTATAAATTATACTAGTTTTGCTCTTTACTGTTTTGGCAGGTACGTTTAATTTAATTATATTATCAATTTCTTGAAGATTTTTACTCCCGAATCTACTCATTATTAATACTTTTTAAAAAAATGTGTCAAATTTCATCCTGTAATAAACTTTAATGGCAAACTGTCAAAATTAAGATGACGCGCGCCTACTATGTTTGTAAAAATTGATATTTGACAGGCAAGGGAAATAATCAGTCATATTTAGTTGTATATCTTCTTACTCGAAATAAAGCACTAGAATACGATATAATTAGATTTGTTTGCAATTACTAATTATTATTAATTACCTAATTTTTTGTTCCACAATAATTAAAATTTTTGTTCTTTATTTATTTGTTTATTTCTTCTTAGAAAATTCTAATTATTTTTTGTTTAGTACAGTTTGAGATTCTCAATTGATGTCATAAAATTTAACATCTGTTATTTTTCTTATGAACTTCTTATAAAATTTGCTAAAATTGTGTACATTATTGACTATAAAACATGAATATTTTTGTTTCATATTATTCCATTACGTATTCTCTATCTAGGAGTACTGCATTTAACAGAAAATATTGATCATTTCTCATATTTTCAAGTCTTGAGAAAAAGTGAATTTCCAAGAAGAAATTAATACGATGTATATCAGATTTTCAGGTAAATAAATTGAAAAAAAAGAGAAATTTTGATAGACAATGAAGACATATCTGACCCAAAAAAATTGTGAAATAGTAAAAATAGGTTTTATATAACTACTTAGATTTGTCAGTAATAATTTAGGTATAGAAATCTTCGATCCTTCTCCAGCGATATAAATGCCAAACTAAATTCTCAAATTTTTGATTTAAAATGTAAAAATACTCAGTTTTGAGAAAATGTTGTTTGTCAATGTTGATTTCATAAATAGTAAATAATTTTACGCATATTGTACTACCAATATTAAAATGATAAATCCTTTAAACACAAAATTAAAATCCTTTGAGTACTTTTTGTCAAAATTGGCGTAAACACACACACGCGCACATACAATTTCGTGACAATGGGGAATCGAAAAATCTTTACCATTTCACACTTTTTTTTAAATACACACACACACACACAATAACAATTTGAAATATATAATGAAAATGAATAATAGTTTTTTCTGATATCGGTTAACCCTGTAAAGAAAATCCGGTAGAGCAGTAACAGCGTGGTATTTACCTATGGCCTAACTATAACTTGAGCAAGAATCAAAAAATTTAAATTTAAATTGACAAAAAGGAACAGTCTTTTCATAAGCACTGGTTAACTGAGAGTCCTTTTTTTCTGCTGAGGATCCTGCCAGGAGAATCCAGGAGCGGCTTTTGAGACATCTTTAGCCGGCGGCGGTCGTCAACAGCCAACAGGTGCAGACGCGTTAAAGTCGGCGACGACGGCGACGGCAGGAGTAGAAGAGACTCATCGCGACGCGGATAGTGCACTGCACTGAAGTCCGGGCGAAAGACACGGGACGTGGGACGATAAGCGCTTGCGCCGCCCAATGCGGACCACCTGGGCCACACTGATGTTATATCGTACTGCAGCAGCAACGCATCTCTAGCCACCACCGACGTTCATTCATCCTCTGCGGAAATCGGCACCCTTCTTGCCCTTAACATCTGCACTAGCCGGCCTGTCTCCTCATTTGCAAATCGTTTCGATTCCAGGAGATTCTTTTTCTATTTTTAGTTTACTCCTAATAATAGGGTATGAGTATACGTTCTACACTATCGCTGGTATCGATTCCAAATTTACTTTTCGCAGTTTTCGAGGGTGATGTCGACGACCAAATCTTGGCAATTTGGTAAAACACTAAAATTTATTGTATTGTAATCCAGATGATGTTTACAAAATTAGTCGCCAGTTGAGGAGTATTATCTTAGATTATTTCCCTTGCCTGTCAAATATCAATTTTTAACTAATCACGTGCTTGGAAACTGATTTGACGCAGCCAATCAAAACAAAATAAAGCGACTATTCACCTTGGTGGTAAATATTCGGCTATTTGATCATCGTCCTCAATATTCACCTGAAGGACGGTATCCAACAATAACGATGCCGCCCGTAAAGTTCAAATTTTTCAAATAAAACCTATACTAATGGTATTATAAAATTGCTTATAGTTAATAAATTATCGATCTTAAGTAGCAAATACACAAATCAAACTGATTTCGCACTTTTTCTGAAACTATAAATATATTCAGTCATTCCTTTCTATGTAATACCGTCCATTTTACGACAAACATAGTAGGCGCGCGTCATCTGAATTTTGACAGTTTGCCATTAAAGTTTATTACAGAATTAAATTTGACACATTTTGTTAAAAAGTATTAACAATGAGTAGATTCGGGAGTAAAAATCTTCAAGAAATTGATAATATAATTAAATTAAACGTACCTGCCAAGACAGTAAAGAGCAAAACTACTATAATTTATACGTACGTACAGAATTTTTTGTGACTCGGGAAATAATCTTATTAAATATAACGCGACCTTGACAAATTAGCTACTATTTTTATTGCTACTAAATTTCTCGTATATTTTACAATTTGACTCGACAATTTTGGCATTAATAACCAAAGAATAACTCCCTCGAGCTAAAGCTCTTGGGAGTTATTCAGATTATTAATGCCAAAATTAAGTCTCGACGAATTGATCCTAAAATAAACTCGAAATTTAGATACAATAAAAATAGTCGACTATTTGTCAAGGTCTTGGGATATTACTGTCGATCATATATGCTACGCTAGATACGGTATTTAGGATATTTGTTGTGGTGTACAGAAGGGAGTTAGAGTACCATCCCACTGATTGGTCGATTTCAAATTTCGACGATACCCGCTCATATCGTAAATTTTGACAGATGTCAGATATTCTGTTTTTTGGGAATTATTGTGCCAATCTTGTGTATTTTTATAGTTTTTTGAAAGTTTTTGCTAGGTACAATTAGTTTAGAGAACAACAAAATGCCAAAGCCTTGTTAAGTGTACAACATCAAATTTGAGAAAGGTGCTGTCATCGGTATGTATTCCATAGGCGTGTTGTTGGATAGGACAGGAAAATAAGAACTAAACGTAAATTATGTATACTTTATTTGAATTGTAAATGAATTGTTTAAATATCTATCTATTGTATGTCAATTTATGTTTTATTAAAGTAAACCATGTTCATCAGTAAATTTTTCATTTATTACTCAACCTAATCTATATGAAGGTTCATTTTTGACGTAGGTATCTTTTGTATTTATTTATTGTTGTTGTTACACTGTTCAAACAGGACAAACCCAACTACAGAACAGGAATATACATATATTATTTAACAAGAATATCATTTTTCAAAGAAAAATGCATTAATCGCAGATATAAGACAGTGGGAAATATCAAGCTGGTAATTTACAGTATTACAAATTGAACATATCCTGTAAAGTGGCGAAAATTTTAAAATATTTGTACGAGGGGTGGGAAGGTAAAATGTATTGTCAACTCTAGAAGCTAATCTCGGGATATTAAACCTCAGTTTTTGAAGAAAATTGGGGTCGCTGATTTTATTATTTACGAGTTTAAACAAGAATATCAATAAGTGACAGTCACGACGAGAACTTCAGCTATCCACACAATGTCTCATTTGAAGCGTACTATTAAGAACTCCAGTAGGAGGATAAATACATTTTGAAAGAAAGGAGCTTCAGAAATCTCCGTTGAACTGATTCAAGTTTCTGAATGTGTACGTCATAAAATGGACTCCAGATAACATCCGCGTACTCAATTTTAGATCTAACATAGGCATAGTACAGCACCTTTAAAGTATCCTGATCAGTGAAGTCACGCGAGTTTCGAGCTAAGAAACCATACATTTTGTTAGCAGACGAATAAGCAGCCTCAATATGAGGAACGAACGAAAGTTTGGAGTCAAAAGTGACACCCAAATCAACAAATGTCGTCTGGCGCTCAAGAACAGAATTATTAATTTCATAATGATGTAAAATCTTGTCAGTTTTAAGAGAAAATGTCATTACCTTACATTTATCAGCGTTAAGTGACAATTTATTACTTATACAACACACCTCAACAGGTCGTAAGTTAGCTGAAAGTGAAACACAATCACTTATATCATCAATTTGGCAGAATAATTTTAAGTCATCAGCATACAGTAAATAATTAACGTCAAGGTCATCAACTATATCATTGATGAAAACATTAAATAATAGAGGGCCCAGATTACTTCCCTGAGGAACTGTATTAATATACCTACCAACTTTTCATTTTGTTTTTTCTATATTAATATGTAACTATGTTATCTACCTGTTTCAATCCCAGAATTATCCACTTCCTCTTTAAAATAATGAACTCTGCAATTGACTGCTTCTCCACCTCTCCAGACAAATTCTACTGAAACATATGGCAAAATTTTCGCTGGAGTGTCTTCGTCTTAATGAAGCAGAGCTCGATTTCCTTTTATTGGCGCACATCTGCAAATTCCTTCGTTTCGCATTACGAGCTTCCCTACTAGACTTGAAGATAATATCTTTAAATGGATCAAAAATTATTTTCCACTTCATAAAATCTCTTGCATTTTTTTTGCAACGGTGTTCCATATTGTCTTAACAACTAGTTCTTTGTAATTTTCGCCTTTTTCTTTCTTCATATTCCTCGCCCAATCTTTCAGGATTAGGCTTAGTTGCTCTGAACGTAGTTTCCAAAAGCTCGTATTTCTTTGTCTTGCAGAATTCCGTAAACTGTTTCCACATTGACGTATAGGTTTTAACGGTATTGTACGGTACACTTTTCTCAATCTCCAGATCAATATTAGTCATAGAATCACTTCCAAAGCAACTCATTTTCACTACATAAGCTGACTAGCACTGTTTAAAAACAATATTACAAAATTTATTGACAATAAAATCAGAAAAATTGTTTAGCGTCGTTTTCTGGTGTCCTAGGAGACCATAATTACGTGTAATCAAAGGTATTGTAATTTTTGGTGACAACAGCGACTAAAATAGCCGCTCATATTTCTTTATTTACCTAAATAGTCGATCATATTGCATATCATGTGACTAAATTCATGACTTTTCATTGGCCATGTGTGAATGAAATAATCACAATATTAAACAAAGCCACAATATTTAGTTTTATAGAACCATTTTTGACAGTTATAGATGTTTCATACAAATGGTACCCTAATTTATATTTCAATTATGCCCATACGTGTTGTTGAGTACCGAGAATACCGCTGTTTCTGTATTAATAATTTTCCGTGAATGTGTAATGCGGTAAGTGTTATTAGAGTGAGAACTTTGGTTAGTGCAACCGGTGGTACAATACTATTCAACAAGAAATTATTTGTTATTGGGTAATTTGGCTTTTCAGTAGAAATTTGGATTTACTGTACAGGGCGGTATTTACTTCCAATAAAGATTATAAATAGTATAATTGAATGATTCTGTATTTATTTCTAGAATCCAAAATTTATACCAGAGATTCAATACTATTAATAAAATATAAAAAAAAAACAAAATAATTCATTAACAAATAATTGAAAACTATGCCCTATTAATCACTAATAATGAATTAAAACAAAGTTATTTATTTAACAAATACCTTTTTAACTGATTTTTATTACTTGGGGTATATTTAATTCAATCAAAAAATTATTATAATAAATAACTCAAATTCGTACCTGACAGAACATTTTTATTAATACTTAGACAATTACAAATCTTCAGCATTACTTTCTCTCACTAAAAGGGCTAAAAGGGCTGTGATTTGGACTTCTAATGTAAAATATAAGCTTTTACTGGAACCAGCCTCGAAAATTTCATCAATTTTGTGATGAACTATCATTTCTTTTACGATTTTAATGATATTCTGAATACACTCGATATTGTTCCACACTATTATGTTTTATCGCACCTAAGAGTAACTGCTTTAGTGTTTTCACGTGAAAGAAACCTTTTAATTTCAGCTCAAATAAATTCCATCGAATTTGAATTGCAATGACACAGCGGGAGTCGTAAACAGTTAGGTACATCTTTTGTTTTGTGAGTTCCACCACTACATATTTTTTTAATGATACGGGAGGCTTCTTGTCTTTCACGCCAAAATCACCAATTTTGTAGCCGTTGAAACCATTTGCTACATATGTTCTTTCAGTAATAGCAACCTTACCATACGTTGCTACAATCATTCGAAGCGCCTCAGCCACATATTTTTTTTAATTGATGGCAAAAATCAAAACTTCCCACAACTAACGCTAATTTGGCTCTAACTTCGACATAATCGCGCATGGCGCCGATAAAAGTTCACAAATCTACTGAGGAGTTTTTGAATTTTACCTTTCTGATCTGCTTTCCATTTGAACTCCTGATAGTCTGTAATTAGAAATTATTTCATAATAATATAATCCCTATTATATATATTTCGATACTTTCAACCCCTAACTCACTAAAATCGAGAAGGAAATTTTTAACGGAGTTAATTTTTTAAAATCGATGACCTGAAAATGTCCAAATATCTAGCTCACAATAAATCAAAACCACAAAAACAGCACTACCTAATGCAGAAACAAAAACAAATACTTCCTGTCTCCTATGTGCATTCCAACTTTTTGAACCGAATCCAAATTTTCTTTTCGCCTTTCCCTATGTTCAAGGTTATTATCAAGGACGATTTCTCTTGTAAATTTGGCAAGTAGCATGAAGCAGAATTGATTTTATGGTATAAACTTTGTTATATACTGAATAAAAGGGCACAAACATCTTTAAGGGTAGCAACTACAAACGAAGTTCGGATGTTTATTTACTTATAGCAACAACAGTTTTAATTGTGACAATGCACGCCTTGGAGAACCCGCCTCCGATGGTGTGTGATTGTAGATTGTAAGATGAGTCGATTGGCCCAGTTGGACTTACCACATTGCGACCTTTAAGATCTTTTGTGTATATCCTAGATCTATGTGTTAGTCCAAAAGATCGGCTCGTGTCTTAAACTCCACCCTAGTGAATAATAGCCACCATTATATGCTCATCTAATAATATACTATTTATTTATTTATATAAGAATACAAACAGGATGAGCCCAGTACAGTATTCACTGTTTACTAGACTAATACAAAATGGATAAATCCTTATTAAATGTTGCTTAACAATAAAAATAAGAAGAAAATGTATATCATACATATTATATAAAAAGAAACTAGTCAAGATGAGATAGATATAATTTTTAGTAGTGTTTGTAAAAGTTATCAAAGAGGAAGAGAAGATATCCATATCGGTGAGTGACGAGATTGTGTTGTATGATTGTTGAGAATGTTACACATTGACATTTTTTTGTGTTCAGATAAAGATGGTTTTGCTGGCAATACAGAGTCAGACGATTTAAATCTTCTTGGATCAGGAGTTTATCGGAAGAATTAGATATTTTACAAACTCCAACAATTTCGTATTAATGAAACAAGAGGAGATATCGTTAATGTATATGTTGAACAGAAGGGGGCCCAGGTGTGACCCTTGAGGAACCTCTGAGGTTATTCTAGAAATAGAAGAACGAAACTTTCCGATGGATATAGATTGGGATATGTTGCTGATGTAGGAACCAAACCACCTAAGCAGTTTGCCACGTATACCGACTTCGGAAAGCTTTCTAAAGCGGCATTTTCATTGGTACAGCTACTTGTAGTAGCAACAAGTCCAAGTAGTGAGGGAAGGTTAGTAGGCTAGTAAATAGCCTACGCAGCTATTTACTTTCCTAGCCAGTCTGCTGGTACAAGTATTCGTACAAGTAAGTTAGTATGCAGTTAACATTGGATTAGTAGCTGTCTAGCAAGATACTGGCACCAGTAACTAACCTATTTACTATACCAATGAAAACGCCGCTTAAGTAGGTTGCTATGATCGATTTTATCGAAAACCTTACTAAAATCGGTGTAAATGGCGTCTACCTGATAACCCGTGTTCATAGTTTCAGATATATAATCTATGTAAATAAATAAGTAGGATTCGATGGAATGTCTCTTCATAAAGCCTATTATCCTTTTTCTTCAATTATTCATATCTTTTCTTTAGAATTATAACCATTAATTGTGTAGATCAAAAGCAAACTCGTAAACTTATTTCTCATTTTCCGTCTTAACCGTTATCTGACATTCTTCTTCACTGCATTTCCCAATATCATCGGTTAAATATAAATATAAAAACTTTATACTTATATCAGTTATGACACGAAACACTCATACCACCTAAAGTACCCTAGTCGGTTTTCGCTATCGATTTCGTATTTACGTTTGACTATTATCGTATTTTTGGAGGCGATAGAAACTACAAAATCGACTAAAAACACATATTACAGTTCGGATAACTCAGTTGGATGTCAAATAACCGTACGTTCCATTGACATCGTTTTATAATGGGAAATCGGGATTTTGATTTAAAATTTCATAAAATGTGGAATCGTTTGAATTACGCGAAACGGTATATGTGAAATATTTGAATTATTTTTAATAAAAATCGTGTCAGCTTTATTGGAAAAAAGAAAAGAAAGTTAGTATGGTATAAGAGGGAAAGCTCATGATTTCTTAACTCAATATCTCCAAGACCGCAGCCAATTTGTCCAAATTGGCGATAGAGCCTCAGAAATCCAAAAAGTTCATGCTGGGGTACCCCAAGGCTCGATACTTGGGCCAACCCTTTTCATACTATACGTGAATGACCTGCCATACTATTTAAAAAATACCCCCTCCGTACAGTATGCAGATGATTTTTTTTATTACCAGTGTGACAAAGAAAAAGGTAAGCTAGAAATTCTTGATGCTAGAGCCCTCACCTTATCAAACTCGTGGTTTTCCAGTAATAATCTATTACTGAATACTGATAAAACAGTGAAAGTTTTATTTATACTTAAAGATATCTCTTAACCAACGACACACACAAATTTTTTAGGTTTAACAATAGATAACAGACTCAACTGGAAAAAACACATAGAAAACCTATCAAAAAAACTATCAAGCACCCTCTTTTTACTAAGAAAATTATCGTGGTATACCACAATTGAAGTCTGTAGAACGGCCTATATGGGTCTTTTTCAAGGACAATTGTCATACGGGATATTACTATGGGGAAATTCAGTGGACTGGCAAAAAAAAATTATTATTCAAAAAGCTACCATTCGAGCTATAACAAAAAGTCCTCTTCTGGAGTCATGTAGACCTTTATTTAAACAACAAAAAATTCTGACGCTTCCATCAATCTACATGCACTGTTTATTGTATGTAAAAACAAATAAATTGAATCCTTTTCTGTTAGGTGACACGCATGACTATAACACTAGTAGTCTGGTTCACAAAATAAAAAATAAGGGTTTGGTTTTTTTGAAATATTTCAAAAACTATTTGAGATAATCGAAATTTGAAAAAAGATCCTTAAAGAGCAGGAAATTTCCTAAGAAAACGTCCTACCTCCCCGAACTGTACCAACAACCCTTATAATTTTAATTATGCGGCGAAAATAACGGTAAAAACGCGTAGTTCGGCTGTCGCGTGCATCTCCCCAATCTGACACGTGAACTAAAAAAATTATTTTAACTGATTAAATATTAATATTAAAGAATAAAAAAATTTGGGTACTAAGTAGACATATCAATAAACGATAATCCGTCAACAAAAAATTTTTATCACAATTTTTTTATTAGTTATGGTTTTGTTAATTAGTTAATTCTCACCATTTTAATGTTAACATAAAAAGGCTTATTATTTCAAAACAAGAACTTTTTTTTGATTTTTTTGAGCTAATCTTAAAAGAGTTTAGAAGAGATCCCCGTTGGAAAAATTCAAAAATTTTGATTTTTCGTTTTTTTATTAACAATCAAAGGCATGAGTAAAAACAGAAAGAAAACTACAAGTGCAAAAGTACAATATTTTTAAAAGTAAAATAAAAAATAATAAAAAAAATTTTCAATAAAAAAATATATATGGTTGTTTTTGTAATATTTTTCAGTATTTAAAAAAAAATATTGCGTAAAATTGCATTTGTTTATAACAAATTATTTTTTTAATAAACAAATGAAAAATTAATAAAAAAATTATTTTTTTTATAATACGAAAGAACATAATAAATAATGATTTTTAAAAAAAAATGGTTCCTTAATATTAATATTTAGTAATAAAAAAAAATTGTTAATTAACAAGTGCGATTTTTGTTAATAAAAAAATTTTTTTAAGGAACGAATTTTTTCAAGGATGAAATTCCAAAGAAAAAGTTTTCAAAAATATTATAAACAATGCATTTGTTTATAACAATTATTTAAATAAAAAAAATTATTGTTATATGGCTTTTATCAATAAGAAAAGAAAATATTAACAATGATTGGAAAAAAAAAATTTCCTAATGGCTTTATTTACATAAATAATTTTTTAATGCCTTTGATTGTTAATAAAAAAACGAAAAATCAAAATTTTTGAATTTTTCCAACGGGGATCTCTTCTAAACTCTTTTAAGATTAGCTCAAAAAAATCAAAAAAAAATCTAGATTTCTTGTTTTGAAATAATCAGCGTTTTTATGTTAACATTAAAATGGTGAGAATTAACTAATTAACAAAAGCATAACTAATAAAAAAATTGTGATAAAAATTTTTTGTTGTCTACTTAGTACCCAAATTCCTTAATATTAATATTTAATCATTTAATAACTACGCGTTTTTACCGTTATTTTCGCCGCTTAATTAAAATTATAAGGGTTGTTGGTACAGTTCCGGGAGGTAGGACTTTTTTAGAAAATTTCCTGCTCTTTAAGGATCTTTTTTCAAATTTCGATTATCTCAAATAGTTTTTGAAATATTTCAAAAAACCAAACCCTTACTTTTTATTTTACTTAATTGTTTATAACTTTTGCATTTTTTTTTCAGTCCCTTTTGGAATTTTGATAGATCGTTCTAGATGCCATTCCGAATCGAATGAGCCCAAAATCATAATTTTCGGTGGTGGCGATCAGGTTTCGAGGGATATGGCACTTGTGAACCAGACTATAGACCAAGAGACCAACTAGTAATGCCACAACATCGCCTAACACTGACCGATAAAAGCTTTATATGTGAGGCAATTAGATTTTACAATGAGCTTCCTTAAAAAATAAATAAAAAATAAATTCAAAACAAAGTAAAGAATATATTACTTGAACTAGCAGTTTATTCATTAAAAGAATTTGAAGAGGCTGATTTGAGTACTTTCACAACATAAAAAAATTAAATCACTTTCACAGCATAAAGGAAATCCTTTAGTGTGGATTGTTTTCAACTGGATTGTCAACTCCATCTCACGATTTCTTTTTTCTCTTTTTAAATTGTTTTTTTATAAATTTTGCAATAAAAAAATTAAGATGTAATACCTATATAAATATCTATTTAATATCTTTTAGTCTTACTGTCTGATGATGCTAAAAAACTGTATGTTTTATTTTTTGTGAGCAAATAAAGCATCTATTGTATTGTATTAAAGTCATAAAACTTAACTAAAAGCAAATGAGGAGGAAAACAAGTTATAAACATAATTGAAAAATAAAATATATACAGGGTGGACCATTACCAATATACAGTAGAACAAGTATAGGTTCTGTAACCAAAATATGAGATAATAACAAAAAATACTTCGGTAAAAATTTGTTATAATAAGAAATTCGAATTTTTTTAATTACTCAATAAAAATAACTAATCGTTTTCCTTATATGTTATAGTAATATATGCAGAGTAGAAGAAAAGTATGGATACGCCTAATATTCTCGAACACAGATTCTCCGAAATGTACAAAATGAGGGTTTAAGGACATGCCGATTTTTTTTCTATTTGCACTGTTGACAGACTAACAACAATGTCCGACATAAAGCAGTACACATTTATCAATGTTTAATGGAAGTAATCACTATGAGGATAACTGATGTATCGAAGATAAGTCATTTTGGACAGATTGATGACTGAGTATTGCGATATTTTTCACGTATGTTAAACTGACACAGCCGTTTTGGCACAATCAACCGACAATATTACAGTATTTTCTAACTATTTATTAACTATTTTCTAACACAAACTAGAATTTTCTAACGCAAGTGGTTCGCGAGAAAATGGTGCTGTGCTAGCTTAACTGTTAAGATGGCTCAACCCTTCTATAACTT
The DNA here is from genome assembly GCA_949320105.2 of Crepidodera aurea. NCBI lineage: Eukaryota > Metazoa > Arthropoda > Insecta > Coleoptera > Chrysomelidae > Crepidodera > Crepidodera aurea. Next base: position 103,837,530 of record OX439472.1, read on the forward strand.
TTTCCCAGAAATAGTTATGAAGATGATCTAACGCCCAATTTTCTGACTTTTTAATAACTCTCGAATAGTATGTAATATAATTAGAATTCGAGCAAATTTGAAGCTTTTACTGGTGCCTAGTTCGCCGAGAATTTTTTTTTGGTCATGAAATTGCAAAATATTGATTCGAAATGCGTTTTCGTCGATATACTATTTAATAACTCCAGCACAATCGTTCCAAACAGAAATAATTTAAAGTAGGGTTACAGATTACTTTATCATCTTATCAATTAATTTCTGTTTTAGCCATATTAAATCTAACCATTTCCTATTGGTTAAACTATTTTATGACGTCTCACTTGTATATAAACTTTATTGATAGAGATAAAATTTATTCCTTTGTTTAACCAGCTAATTTTTAAAATGTCTCTTTGTTAGTTTAATTTTTAATTTGTATGTAAATGTCCTTATGACTGGTTTTTTAAAAAGCTTTAAAATTTTATAACAATATTTTAAATTTTTATAAATTACATTTATATATTGGGACCTGTACAATTCGTTCCTTATTTTGATTTATGTGCTGACATATTGTTGGTGTTTTTCCTGTGGTAATTCCTGCGTGGAAAAGTTATGGTGAGTTTTGCTTTTTTGAAATAAAATTAAATTAAATTATAAATTAAAAATAAAAATAAATTCCTTAAAATCATGTAACTTAACAAATTTGTTTTTTAACTCCATAATTTTTCCACGCAGGGCCTGATGATGGCGATTTGATCGCCGAAACCGATCGCACCTTCAATAAATAACTTGTGAGATAAAAAGGACTTTTTCTTCCATACCTTCAAGAAATAATTTAGTTTTTTATGATGCATTTTCCAACAATAGTAGAGTTGTGATAAGAAAATATTTTGAAATTTCATGGCCAAAAAAATTCTCCTAGGCTATTTCCAATTACAACTAATGTTCTCGGAAAATGCATCATAAAAAACTAAATAATTTCTATTTGGAACACCATTTTCTCGCGAACCACTTGAGTTAGAAATAGATCACTTGTGTATATTGTAAACAGTAGGTGTCACAATACTGAGCCTTGTGGAACTCCACTTTTAAGTGTTCTTTCTTGAGAAAAAGGTCTCTGTGATATACATGCCTTTTTATTTTATTAACTGAGATTTTGGCATCTGCGTTGTTATCGTTTTATCATTGTAAATTTTACATCACCTTGTACATTTTATCTTAACAGTAACTTTTTTAGAAATTAACGATATAGAGAGCAATCGAAACAACACCTACGCAGTCATAAATTTGAACTAACTTTAACCATATTGTATGTACCTGTCACTTTTACGGTTTTAACATAAAAAACTCATAAACGGAACCCATGACTTTATATAACTTACGATTACGTAATTTATTTGTTAATGTCCTCAGTTATTTTTAAAAGACAACACCATCGTATTTTTGGTTAACGTTCTATTTTTTCGTTTCGATTTTATAAATACATTCAAGTTGAGATATTAAAAAAGAGTGACGATTTGAAATAGAGGTTCGAGGTGATTGAAAACGTCATCACGGCTAGAACTAGCGAAACACAAATATATAAACAAAAAGTAAAATATGTCACATCAATGTTTTATTTTCATCAATTTTCTTTTCGACAGTTTTAAGCAAGTGAAGCAATTAGCTGTATGAAGGAGCTTCTATAATTTGTTATATAATATTTTATTTTATTTTGTTATTTGGTGTTATTTAACAATTTTTTTAATCCTACTCTTTTATTTAGAATATTTTTTTTATTATTATTATCTTCTGTTCTATTATTATCTCCTGTCTTCTATTTATTTCTTCAAATTTGTTTTCTATTTTCTTAGCCATATTTTCTTCCATACTTTTCATCATTATTCCCAAATCTTCCTTGTCTTGTTGTCTTCCGTCCCCTAGTCTTCTTAATTCCATTAAGGCCATCATTATTCCATCATTCTCTTCTTCTTTCTTTTCTTCAATATCAATTGCCTGTTGTTCTTTATCTTCAATTTCTTTTTGATCTCCTGTAAGTACTTTAATTTTCCATATTTTCTTCAAGAATATTTATTTCCATTTCCGTGTCTCCTTGTCCTTCTTCTCCTTCTTCTTGTCTTTCTAATCCTATTTTTTTCCATTTCTAAGATCCATTTTGTTGCTTCTTATAATTATTGTTTGTTATTTGATTTAACCCTTGTTAATTTTTTTATAAAGCCAAATTTATTTTTATTTAAAATATCTTACTTTATAGAAATTGTCCCACTTTATTTAAATACTAATTACAACTTTTATTTGCTAATTTTCAGGTATTTAAATCAGCTAAATTTAATTTTTCAGGAAACCAGAAGCATTTTGCATGTCATAATTATTTTTTTACCCCTAGTAGATTTTTCTTTGTTTTATCAACAATCCCTCATGTCAAAATTTAATCTAGTCATCTCAAAATGAGTTTGACGAATTATGATAAAGAAAATTTGGTTACTTTCTATAATAATTTGCTGTTGTTACTTGGAAATAAGCTTATTTTAAATCTTTTTCTAGAATTATACTAAATCTGTTATATGTCATTTTAAAGTTTGTTCTTTTACAATTCCTTTTGTAAAAATACTTTCATCATTTAAATGATTATTTCTTTCATTTATATTGGTACCATAAGTCACTATGATACTTCAATTTTCTGACTTTTTAAGTTTGTTAACCTTTTTACTGTACGGGATGTCTAAAAGTTTTGAATATCCTGAACCATTAAATTTTTAAATTTTAATTTCAATTTTTATTTATTATAGATTTATTTTAAATTATTTTCAAATGTATTATTACGAGGGTTACTGGAGAGTATAACATGTTTTGATATTTTACATTGTGTATTCCTGATTTTGATACTTAATAAGATAAATTATTGATTCATAACAAAAGGTTTTTATATTATGTCAAATTATTATTATATGCTCTTCTATTGCAGTGTTTAACTTTATTTAGTACCTACTTAAAACTAACCCGTAAAAATCCACTAATAATATTTTAAAAGACCAAAGGTTTTTTACTATTACCTTCCCAACATTTTATTATTTATCTTGTAAATGTTTAATTAAACGTAAAAACTATATGATTTTTCTTGACCTTTGACGCGTTAAAGTTCTTCTATAAGTAGGCTATCGTTTCGCTAGAGCAATTCTATTTTTAGTCGGGGTAAGAAACGTTAGAAGGTTTTTTTATTGATTAAAGCACACAATAATAAAACTGCTCTCAGCAGCCGTATTGTTTTCATTTAAGGGTGAAAAATAGTGGTAATTGAATTATTCTTTCTTAATGTTTCGTGAAAAATTCGTATTACGAAGGACGGAGACAGATATTTTTTTTGGGAAGATTTATTAAAAATCTTTTTAAACGCCACAAAAAACTACTAGATTGTAATTTTATTAATTTTAATATATAAATAAACCTTTACCAAGATATCAAAATGCGGCATCCAAAAAAATAAAAATTCTTTATATACAAAAAAATCCAAGTTACGCCATTTCCTAAGCGTTCACGAGAGTACCACGAATAATTAAGAAGAATCAATCCCAAAATCCAGATATAGAACAACCCACGGCTAGTCTGAACGCAGCTTAACCCTTTTTTTTTCTATCGCATCATGTTCCTCAAGGTATAAATAATAAGATAAAACTTAGTAAACCAGTAAGGAATTTTAATTTATTAGATTCGACATCCTAAGACCGGTTTCTGCCTTTCGGTCAAAATTTATTGTCAACTTTTTTTGAAATCATCTACCGACCAGTTTTCATTTTCGCGGGAAAATTCAAAAAAATTAATAACGATTTTTTGGTCGGAAAAAGTAAAATATCTTAGGTTTTATATCCTCTCGGAGGATTCCAGCATGCACAAATCGAAAGAGAAAAGTCTCAGGAAGAGAATTCACAAAAGTACAAGTCAAGAAGTTGCTCCACGTTCGAGAAACTGGTCAAACTAAAAAAAAATTTCGAAAAATTTCAATTTTTCCGCAATTTTTTATAGGTTTTCGCACTTTTTCGCAATCACTCTGACAAGCGTGAAATATCTTATTTTTAATGTCTTTCCGGAGGATTCCAGCATACAAAAATCGAAAGAGGAAAGTTTCAGGAAGAGAATACAGAAAATTACAGTGCAAAATGTTGTTAATTTGCGAATTATTTTTTTAACCCCTAAAACCTTTATTTCAGTAACATTAATTTTGACTCAATTGATTATACGTGATAACTATTATATTCAATTACAGCTTTCAGTAATTTATCGACAGTAATATCCCAAGACCTTGACAAATAGCCGACTATTTTTATTGTATCTAAATTTCGAGTTTATTTTAGGATTAATTCGTCGAGACTTAATATTGGCATTAATAATCTGAATAACTCCCAAGAGCTTTAGCTCGAGGGAGTTATTCTTTGATTATTAATGCCAAAATTGTCGAGTCAAATTGTAAAATATACGAGAAATTTAGTAGCAATAAAAATAGTAGCTAATTTGTCAAGGTCGCGTTATATTTAATAAGATTATTTCCCGAGTCACAAAAAATTCTGTACGTACGTATAAATTATACTAGTTTTGCTCTTTACTGTCTTGGCAGGTACGTTTAATTTAATTATATTATCAATTTCTTGAAGATTTTTACTCCTGAATCTACTCATTGTTAATACTTTTTAACAAAATGTGTCAAATTTAATTCTGTAATAAACTTTAATGGCAAACTGTCAAAATTCAGATGACGCGCGCCTACTATGTTTGTCGTAAAATGGATGGTATTACATAGAAAGGAATGAATGAATATATTTATAGTTTCAGAAAAAGTGCAAAATCAGTTGGATTTGTGTATTTGCTCGATTTGATCGATAATTTATTAATAAGCAATTTTATAATACCATTAGTATATGTTTTATTTGAAAAATTTGAAATTTACGGGCGGCTTCGTTATTGTTGGATACCGTCCTTCAGGTGAATATTGAGGACGATGATGAAATAGCCGAATATTTACCACCAAGGTGAATAGACGCTTTATTTTGTTTTGATTGGCTGCGTCAAATCAGTTTCCAAGCACGTGATTGGTTAAAAATTGATATTTGACAGGCAAGGGAAATAATCATTATAATCTGGTTGGTTTTCAGAGACTTGATATTTGTTCCACATTGTCTTGAAATCAGAATGCACTGTCTCCATGGCCTGTTCACTGTAAAACCCCAACCTTCTTCTATGCTCTTCACAAAAGTATTCTATATGATAAAATACTGCATGTACTTTTGGTCTGACTTATAGTCCTAGGGCCAAATAGCTAGTCTTGAATTGAGCGATAGATTCTTTGTAACAATCATTTAATTCGATTCCAAAACAATTGTGAACTACACGATCAAAATCCTTCAGTGTTTCCACATATTTCAAACACCCAATGCAGACTTTCCACTTTTTTCAATAATATTCTAAATGAATTGTCATTGAATTTGGTACCTCCTTGAGAAAATTCTCGTTGCACATTGCATAGGTTGATCAATTCTGTTGTTTCAGTAACAAATTCATCTTGCATATGGGTGACTATTTTATTAACCACACCAAGCATTAGATGTAGTTCTGGAGGTGGAATAATGTCAAGAATCTGTTTATCGTCATCAACAGCGAAAACTGGAGGATTGAAACAGCTTTTGAAATTTTTGGCATTTTTCATTATCGATCCGGAATTTGTCCAAGCTTCAAAATATATATACTCAGAAGAGAGAGGGGGGTGTCTACAAACACACACACACATGTGTATGCACTCGCATATTAGAATGAATTTTTTATCGAGTTTGCCCAGTTTTTTGCAAGTTTCTCGAACGTGGAGCAACTTCTGGACTTGTACTTTTGTGCATTCTCTTCGTGAGACTTTTCTCTTTCGATTTGTGCATGCTGGAATCCTCCGAGAGGACACAAAACATAAGATATGTTACTTTTTCCGACCAAAAAATCGCTATTAATTTTTTTGAATTTTCAATTTTTGAATTTTCCCGCGAAAATGAAGACTGGTCGGTGGATGATTTCAAAAAAAGTTTTATCTTATTATTTAGACCTTGGGGAACATGATGCGATAGAAAAAACAGAAGTTGGGTTAAGCTTCGTTCAGACGAGCCGTGAACCCATTCCCAATAAAATTTCAATGTCAACTTCATGATATTTAAGCGTAACATTAAAAACTTCAGTCTTAATAAAATTCCAATACATTTACCAGATTAAAAAGAAAGGGATAAATTGGGTATAGTACTACTTAAAAGACGTTTTAATTTGTGTTATTGGTTAAGCCTTCGAATTCAATAAATAAAATTCCAAACATGCGTAAGGACAACAGCAAATCTAATAAATGAAGCACAGATTTATAAGAATAGTCCTAACTAGGGAAGCCGAAAGATAGAAACCGGTTTTAGGATGTTGAATCGAACAAATTAAATTCCTAAATTGTTTTCTTACTTTGTATTTTTTACTTGAAAGGGTACGGCTATATATTTAATTGTATATTTTTCTTATTTATTAAAACAAAAAAAACACAATATACGTATTACAGTATAACCAAACTTTAACACGAATATTGCAGGAACCCCAAAGATAGAAAGTCAAGTAAAATTATTATTAAATTATTAAAAAAGTAAAATCCTATAATTTACTGAATTCATCTCAATTTAGCTTACCAACGTGGGGCTCGAGAATAAAGAGTCAATTAAAATAAACTAGAGAAGAGAAAGTACAAGGAGACAAAGAAATATATCATTGAAGAGAAACCAATAGAAGCACAGGAAGAAATAGAAAGTATAGACGAGATAATAACAAAAGATCAATGATGCAGATGTTAGCCTTTCTGAAGATCTGAAAGGACAAGAAAAGGTGGAAAAGAAACTAGAGCATGATGAAATTAAAAGAGCAATAAGTAGAGAGGTGAACCAGAAAACCGAAGAAATAAAGAAGAATAGTGAAAATATTAAGAGAATACAAGAAGAACAAGGACAGATAAAAAACGAATTGAAAAGGAGAAGCATAAACGTAATAGGAAAAGAAGAATTTGAAAGGAAAATAATTAAAAACAGTAAGGAAATACAATTATTGGAAAAAGATCTAAGAGAAGAAGTCACGCAAAACCTAAGCCGGTTGAATGAGTATGAGTTTACATGTTTAATTGTCTGAAAATTAAACAGATATTTGGTATCCCAAAAAAGTACATAGGGCTACTGCGCCCCCTAGTGGGCCACCAAAAACAAACGGATTCATTTCGCGATGATCCGATACCCACATACCAAATTTCAGCTCAATCGGACGCTACGGGTTGCGATTTTTAGTTTTTAGGTTAGGTTCAAAATAAATGAATGACAATTTCAGGATGTATTTAAAAGTCAGTGAGGCACCTAAATATCAAATAAAAACTTAAGTGTTATATTTTTTTCGCGATGTACATAGGGCTCTTGCGCCCCCAACCAAAAACTAATGGTTTCAATCCCCGATCTCCCGAAACCCATAAACTAAATTTCAGCTCAATCGGATTAAGCGTGCGGACGCTATCGTGGAAGAATACATACATACACACAAACAGACGGACAGACTTCCATCTGGAAATCGTTTTAATCGTCTCAGGGGACCTCAAAATGGATATATCCGTCGTTATCTCAATTTTTTTTTGCGCAATCACAATACTTTCCCTTGTCGAGGGGCCGGGAAATGTAAAAAAAAGAAAATTGAGTTTGAGAGGGAGAGATGTTAAAAAATGTCAAGGTTGACAAATTGAAAATAAATTATTAAAAAAGTAAAATCTTATAATTTACTGAATTCATCTCAATATCTATATTGTAATGATGTAAATGTTGTCAATTGTTATTTAGGAATTTAGTTATTTTAAAATTATGTGTAGGGGTATTTAAAATTTGACAGGGTTGCTATGGGATGTTGATTTTTTTTGGTTTTGGGAGAGTAGATGTTTGAAATATGTCAAAGTAGACAAATGGAAAAATAAATTTTAAAAAAAGTAAAATCGTAGAATTTACTGAATTCATTTCAATTTGGCTTACCAACGTGGGGCTCGAAAATAAAGAGTCAATTAAAATAAACTAAAATGGACCTCAGAAGTGGAAACATAAAAACATGGTTAGAAAAGAAAGCACAAGGAGACAAAGAAATAGAAACGAATATCATTGAAGAGAAACCAATAGAAGCACAGGAAGAAATAGAAATTATAGACGAGATAATAACAAAAGATCAAGAAGAAGACACAATGATGCAGATGTTAGCCTTTCTGAAGCATATGAAGAGAGAACAAGAAGATCTGAAAGAGGAAATGAAGAGAGGACAAGAAGATCTGAAAGGGGAAATTAAAAAAGGACAAGAAAAGGTGGAAAAGAAGCTAGAGCATGTAAGTGTTGAAATTAAAAGAGCAATAAGTAGAGAGGTGAACCATAAAACCGAAGAAATAAAGAAGAATAGTGAAAATATTAAGAAAATACAAGAAGAACAAGGGCAGATAAAAATCAGAAAAAGAGAAGCATAAACGTAATAGGAAAAGAAGAGTTAGAAAGGAAAATAATTAAAAACAGTATGCAAATACAATTATTGGAAAAATATCTAAGAGAAGAAGTCACGCAAAACAGAAAAAGGAAAAAATTGAAAATAACTTAAAAATAACAAAAGAAACTTTACAAAATGAAATTAGTAATATTGAAAGAATAGGATACAGTGGTAAAAGAAGTATTATAAATAATGTCTACCACTATCAAGAAAACATGCTTAAATTTGATGGGGATGTTAGGAAAATATACCAAAGGATTTTTGGCAGAATCTTGCGAAACAAGATAAGAGAAAATGAGGAAGAATGGAGAGAGCGGACAGGCACAACTATGGTTCTCGGGTGTAGAAGAAAATCTAATTGAAGAGCAAAGAAAAAGATGTAAAATGAAAGAAAACGAATTAAGTTAGTTATAAATAAACTGTAGTCTGTAGTTAAATTAGTAAAATTCGTTGAATTTTTCTTTTTTTTTTTTTTTTTATTATTAAACACCCATAAAGGCATTTAGTATATTACAATCTGGTCATCAGTGACCAATGAGCAATTTAATTCTAACTTAATCTAATAGAGTTTGAAATTTAAAACTAAGGTATACTCATCAGCGTTCCTTAGGTTCTGTAGAAAGGATTGCACTAAACTTTAACGTGCACACATAAGCTCTGCTTTTGCACTAAAAACACTAAACTAACTCAAAGGGCTTGATCCTCTTAAGTCTTCTTTCTAACCCAGTATTGTCAAGGAGCTGGATAGCCTCGACATTGACATGATGATGAAGTCTTTCTTCATGACTCTTGGCTAATTTCTTGATGGTCTGGTCAACAGTGTCCATTTCCAGATCCCTGTGGAGGTCACTATTGCGAATGTACCAAGGGGCATTTACTATGTTCCTCAGTGCTTTGTTTTGAAATCTTTGGATGATTGCTAAGTTGCTTGCTTTGGTGCATCCCCATAGTTGGATACCATAGGTCCATACAGGCTTAAGTATCTGCTTATAAAGCATAAGCTTATTATGTAGAGACAGAGTGGAGTTTCTTCCAATTAGCCAGTACATTTTTCTATATTTCAGTCCAAGTTCTTCTCTTTTCTTTTTAACATGCACTTTCCATCGGAGTTTGGCATCTAATGTAATACCTAAGTATTTTGCTGTGTTTGAATATGGAATCAGGTTATTGTTTATTCTGACTGGAATATGATCTATCCTTTTGTTTGTAAAGTTAATGTGGAGTGATTTAGTTTCATTAAGTTTAATTTTCCATCTCTTCGTCCAGTCATAGATAAGGTGGACGGCTGTTTGCAGCTTGTAGGTTGCTTCTTCATTGCTCTTTCCTACCGCTAGAATGGCAGTGTCGTCGGCGAAGGTGGCTATGGTATTGTTTTCTAACTCTGGAATATCACATGTGTACAGTAAGTATAGGACAGGTCCTAGGACACTTCCTTGTGGTACTCCAGCCTTAATTTCTTTAAGATCGGAATAGGCTTCTTCTTGCCTAATTCTAAAGTATCTTTCCGATATATATGAATGGAGGATATCTGTATACTGTTTTGGAAGGAAAAGCTTGAGCTTATGTATTAAGCCTTCATGCCAAACCTTATCAAACGCTTGTGCTACATCAAGAAAGATAGTAGCACAAATGTTTTTCTCTTCTAATGATTTCTCTATAATGTTGGTTATTCTATGAACTTGGTCGATCGTAGAGTGCTTATTTCTAAATCCAAATTGGTGATCAGGGATAATTTCTCTTTCTTCGATAAGTGGTTTTAGTCTTTTGAGTAGGAGTTTCTCAAATAGTTTCGACATAACAGGCAGTAATGAGATCGGTCTGTATGACGATGCCTCATGTGGTGGTTTCCCTGGCTTGGGTATCATTATGACTTCCGCAATTTTCCAAAGGCTGGGTACATATTTCAATCTGAAGGCAGCATTTATTAGGTTAGTTATTTTAATTATTGCTTTTTTGGGTAATTGTTTTAAAATTTCTCCAGTAATTAAGTCAAAACCTGGAGCTTTTTTCGGATTGATATTTTCTTTTATTTCGGTAATTACTTCTTTGGGAGAGGTAAATTCTATTTCTTGACCAATCTGTGGCTGATCTTCCATAGTAGGTTCTTCATCTTGATCTTCATGAGGCTGAAAGATTTTTTCTAGATGATTTGCAAATCTTGTTGCCTTTTGCTCATTATTTCTAGCCCATTTACCATCTTCCAATCTGACAGGTGGTATTCGCATTATGGGTCTTTTCAATCTCTTAGTAGCTTTCCAGAGTGAATAATCAGTACTACTGTCGTCTGTCAATTCTCTTAGTCTTTGGGTAGCATTGTTGAGTATAGTTTTATCTTGTGGGGCTCTAGTTTGCTGCCATTTTCTTCTAAGCTTTCTTTTTTCAGAGATTAGTTCCCTTATTTCTCTAGGATAGTTGTTTCCTACCGTCCTTCTATTAATAGCAGGTGTAGTTTCCCAAGCTGCTTGTTGGATATTATCATTAAGCAATTTCACTTCGTCGTCTAGTTGTTGTTTATTTCTTAAAGGAACAGATAGATTAATTTTTTCTTCAAGAATGATTTTGAAGCTTTTCCAATCTGTTAATTTGTTAGTCAATGTATGGTTATTTTCTTTTTTAATAATGTTTTCACTAAGTGTTAAGATGATAGGGGAATGATCAGAATTCATGTCCCATCCTTCTTCTATTTCTAAAAAGTTGACCGATATGTTTTTGATTATAAAGAAAATCTAATTGAAGAGCAAAGAAAAAGATGTAAAATGAAAGAAAAAGAATTAAGTTAGTTATAAATAAACTGTAGTCTGTAGTTAAATTAGTAAAATTCGTTGAATTTTTCTTGTAATAAGAAAAATTAAACGAATTTTGGGGGATATTTGTAATGATGTAAATGTTGTCAATTGTTATTTAGGAATTTAGTTATTTTAAAATTATGTGTAGGGGTATTTAAAATTTGACAGGGTTGCTATGGGATGTTGATTTTTTTTGGTTTTGGGAGAGATGTTTGAAATATGTCAAAGTAGACAAATGGAAAAATAAATTTTAAAAAAAGTAAAATCGTATAATTTACTGAATTCATTTCAATATACAGAGTAAAGTGTCTGAAACGGCCAAATTTATACAGAAATGTTCAAAATTTGTATTATTTTAAATAACTAATTTTTTTTCCATTTACCTTGATACTAATTTTAGATTCTTTTTATTCTGGTTTATTACAAACTACATAAACGACGTTTTTTAAATATAATTTGCCTAATGCATGGTTAGACGTCTCCATAAATTCAAGATCTGATTTTGTTATTGTAGTAATAAAATAAAGCAGTTTTGAGCTCTCTCTATTCATCTGCCCACATAAAAAAAAATCAATTTTCTACAGTAAACAAAAAAGTGAGAGATGAACAGATGGCGTAACGGATACACACAAACACTCTTCAACAACGGGTGTTACATAATACAAAGCGACATGAAGCGAAACAGGAAAAACTCTTCGTCGGCATTATAAGATTTTGTACGGATTGCCAACGGCTTTTCCTAGTATTCGCTTTAAATGAAAACATGCTTTCCATCCGGTTTACTTTTTATGTTCATTTGATCAACTCGGAAAAAGTCTGTATAAGTCGATGCATATGAAGCAGGAGGCTTTGAAAGTTGGCATAAATAACACAGGCCGGCATCTTTCTCTACGGTATGAATTCTGGTTGCTGCTTTTTGATGAAAAATAGAATAATTTGTTTCCATAATACAAATAAAATTTATACGAACTAACTGGGCATTTTTTACATATAATATACAATAATTACTTTTTAGCAATAACATCACTATTAAAATATTCTCCATAAATAAAATGAGTTGTTAGAGCATTAAGAGCAAACCGAACCACTTGAAAAATTTTAATAACCTTTTAAGCCTTTAGTTTTTGTCTGATTTTTGTGAAATTTTCAGGAAATACTAATAATTCCAAAACTTAGGGTGGAGAAATCTTTATTTTTTTGTAATCCTTCGAAAAGTATTTAATTTGTTAATTTTAAATGGAAAATCACAAAAAGAAATATCCGCGCCAGTCTGCTTTAAATCTATGAAAATTTGATCCTATTTGTTTTAAAAAATATCAAGTACAGGGTGTCCCAAATTGGTGCGTTTTGCAGGATATCTCGTAAACTAGAAGAGATAGAAGAAAAGCAGTTAAGATGTTATGACTTCTTTTTTTGTTAAAGTAACGATAGCCTAATTAAATCTTTAGTAACTCCCTGCAGTTGGAAGATACAGGGCGATTATTGAAAACTGTCGAAAACTGCAAGGTACTATAACTTCTTAATTAAGAAAAATATAAAAAAACGTTATGAAAACTTTTGATAGATATAATATTAAAGAGTTGAGTGGCGCACAGATTATTTTTTTAGGGGGCTCACTAAGGAAATATAATGCAAACTTATGTTTTTTTAAATGGGACACCCTGTATATTTTGACGTTTTTCGTTTTCTTTTTTAATTCTCATTCACCTGATATGACATATTATATATCTATTTTCAATGGTTGGAGCTACAGTGCAAATAAACCATTTATGGATGTTATCAGGTGAAACACCCTTAAAAAATTGAACACTCAGTAACGAAATTTAACATTTTATTATAAGGATACTGATGTGTGACAATTTTATTTATCAAAATTATAATTAATAAAAAATAAAACCAGATTAAAAAAATAAAAACAATAAACTTATGAAACAACAAGAAACATTGTAAGAACTAATCTTATTAGAATGTGAAAATTACATTAAATGTTCAAAATGTCCTCCATTTTATTGTAGTAATAATTGGCACCTTCTAAATATTTTGTAATAAATCTTCCCTACTCTCGAAGTTAGTCTTGTAAATATTATTTTATGATTTTATTTTTGGTAATGCTGAATTGGTTGGAGATTATTTAAACGAAAAACTTTTTAATCGATGAAAACGGAGAGCATTTTGAACATTTAATGTAATTTTTACATTCTAATAAAATTAGTTAGAGGTAGATTAGTTGTTACAACGTTTCTTGTTGATTCATAAGTTTATTGTTTTTATTTTTTTAATCTGGTTTTATTTTTTATTAATTATAATTTTGATAAATAAAATTGTCACACATCAGTATCCTTATAATAAAATGTTAAATTTCGTTACTGAGTGTTCAATTTTTTAAGGGTGTTTCACTTGATAACATCCATAAATGATTTATTTGCACTGTACCAACCATTGAAAATAGATATATAGTATGTCATATCAGGTGAATGAGAATTGAAAAAGAAAACGAAAAACGTCAAAATATACAGGGTGTCCCATTTAAAAAAAACATAAGTTTGCATTATATTTCCTTAGTGAGCCCCCTAAAAAAAATAATATGTGCGCCACTGAACTCTTTAATATTATATCTATCAAAAGTTTTTATAAGGTTTTTTTATATTTTTCTTAATTAAGAAGTTATAGTACCTTGTAGTTTTCGACAGTTTTCAATAATCGCCCTGTATCTTCCAACTGCAGGGAGTTACTAAAGATTTAATTAGACTATCGTTACTTTAACAAAAAAAGAAGTCATAACATCTTAACTGCTTTTCTTCTATCTCTTCTAGTTTACGAGATACCCTGCAAAACGCACCAATTTGGGACACCCTGTACTTTTTAAATAATATGGTTTCCCATTTTTTTCTTAAATATATTTGTAAAGTGCTGCCACATCGTTACATACATTTAAAGCTGTCAAGAAATATTCCATGGCCAAGTGTTCCCAGTGGCGCGCATATAAATACAATTTTATATTAGAAAATCCTCATAAAATAGAAGTGAAATTTGCTTCTCACAAGAACTCCGGTTGCCACTTAAAATAAAAAACTTTGAACAGTGAAACAATCAAGTAATGAAGAATTAAGCAAATGAGAAAAATTGATAAGCAGCATTTGGGTTATAGATTTAAAATCAAACGTCACTGAAGAAGACTTCTAAAAAATTCTGAAGTGGTTTGAAGGGAGACTTTGAACCATCAACCTAAGCAAAACTTATGTCCCCTTTATCTCCTATCCAACTTATCTACGTGAATATACTTGTTTGCAGATTTCGTATAATAATGAATCCATAAAAATAAAGTCTGAAAACGATATAAAATATCTTGGCATATACAGGGTGGTCCTTAAGTAATTGTACATAGAAGTATGGTAGATACCTCACTTTAAAATATTACGATTTGAACCAACTTGCTCTAATATAAAATGTCGCTAATAAGCAATATACAGGGTGTGAAAGGTAAAATTTTAAGATTTATTTTTTGCAATAACTTTAACGTTTTTGGATATGTATACATAAACATTTGGAGGGGGGGTTTTTGGGTACGAGAAATCAGAATCTGGTACCTACTTCGATGTAATTTATAGAGGGCGCTAGTTAGGCCACATTTGTGCATGGCATATATGCTAAGATATATTATTCCGTATTTTTTTTAGAAACAATTGCGAATATTCTACCAAACACTTTTTGAAAGTCATCTTAATTATTGCATAGTTGCATATATTACAAATACAAAAATTAGTCTTAAAGTCAATTTATAAAAAACCAAGAACTTACCCCAGTGGCGAGCTGTATAAAACCTATCCTTACTAGATATTCGACAGTTGTTTTTCATGAAAGCTGTAATCGGGCAGCACTTAAATCAGCTCGAATTAAATATAACAAACCATAGATATGACACTAGATATACATAATATCAGATAAGACATTACGAGCCCGTAAAAATATTCTCCAAAAGTCTTATCTGTACCTGGGCCTGAAACTTTACAATTTAGTCCCACAAGAGCTCAAAACTTTAATCTCCTCCAACTCTTTTAAGAAAAAGGAAAAATATTGAATACTAAATATTCCGAGAATTCAAATTCAAAAATACGTCAATATTAAGAATACCTATTACACCTTCGAATAGTGGTATGAATTTTGCATAAAACATGGTTGTATTTTTGTTGTAAATGTTAGATATCAGTTTCTCAATTTTTTTTAAACTTTTTAATTATTTAGTTAGAAGGCACTTTTTTTAAAATATTTCATTAGTAGTAGTAGTTTTTATTATAGAAAGTAATATACATTACATTATTTAATAAAATATACATCAGTTTTTGTTATAATATATATATCTAGGTCCCTAGCACCTCCACAAACTGAAATTCTCTCGCCTAAGCATTTTTGCTTGTTTTGCGGAGCAGTTCAATTTAGGAAGCGTTACATATACTTAGTAGATATTTATAGAAAATATAAGAAATTTAAATGTAAAGAAAAAATTACAAATTTCTCAAGCTCTGAGATAATCCAAAAATGGAAGAAAACTGTAGCACACGAAGTGACCTACAGGAATATAAGCAGAGAAAACAGATGTGACTACGTTAGGAGAAACTGAATTTTAAAGGGTAGGTTTTCATGTATTTTTTAATTTCTTTTTTAAATTTATTTAAAGTATTTATTTGTCTTAGGTTTAGCGGTATTATGTTAAAGAACTTTGGACCAAAATAAAACCAAGTGTGATAAGTTCCTTGTTTGCTGAAGCTCTATTTAGATTTGATTTCCTTTCTTCAAAATTGCACTGGTAGGAGTACATTTTGATTATACTTTGATCTTAATCTTTCTTTTTTGTGTATAATTTTTAAAAGAGTGTTTTGAGTTGTTTGCAGTGTCAATGAAGCTGTATTAAAGGCACCACCAATACCTTATTACGGATTCTGCATAATTTTTTTTGATGATGAAAAGTTACATCATTTATATGATCAGACCAGCGTAGATGTTGATCTACTATTATCCCTAAATATTTCATAGATGAAACCTTATTTATTACAGGGCAACTACAGTTGTTGCTGTCTTTACAGGCGGAAAGATGTAGATTAATTTCAAGATTGTTGTTTGGCTGGTCTACTACTGTTGGACTGAATGCAATGTATTTTGTTTTTTGTATATTTAGAGTAAGTAAATTTATGTTTAGCCATGTATGTATTTTTTGAAAATTTAATTCAGCAGTTGCGTAGACCTCGTTCCAGCTATCCCCTACAAATATTAGCACTGTATCGTCAGCAAAGCATAGTAGTTGTCCATGAAAATTATTTATTTTAATGATATTATTTATGTACAACAGGAACAGCAACGGTCCCAGAACAGTTCCCTGTGGCACTCCAGTAGTAATTATGGAATCAGTGCTCAAGCTCGTTCCAACTTTGACATTATGTTTTCTATCCCCTAATCCCATAATCACTCAATTTTTTTAGTAACATTTCATGGGATACTGTGTCAAAAGCCTTGGCGAGATCAAGAAAAATTCCAATGCATTTCTTTGATTCGTCCAAGGCTGTCAGTATATTTTCCAGATATTTAATTACTTCGTTTTTGGTGCTGGAGTTTGGGATAAAACCATACTGGATGCGGTTTGTTACATTATTTTCCTAGAAAAATTCATTTTTAGAGCTTGTTCAAGCAATTTTGCAGAAATTATTTATTAAAGAAATGGGTCTGTAATTATTTGTTTCATTAATTTTGCCAGATTTGTAGATAGGGGTTAGTTAAGTATTTATCAATACCCACGCACAGTCTTGCCCTTTTGTGGGTTTTCATTTTACTCAATTGTTTTGTCATGATTAAATATATACATATACATATTTAGAACTTCCTTGCTGGCATCTAACTCCTAACGTAAAATATCTTAAATTGAAAGAACTATCTATCAAACATCATAGTAAATGTAATTGTTTTCAGGTTTTTTACAGTAAACTACTCTTTTTGCTGAGTTTAAAAAACTGTTTCAACTGTTGTGCTCTTGCTTGATTTTTATTTCAAAAACCAATGTTTTCTCTCCAAGTTTCTTGATTCCGGTAAATGGTCGTTTCCAGTTTTGCACGTGTCCCTTAAAATTTGGTGAAGCCTATTTTTTACGAATTTCGGGCTCAAGTCGAGTAGTCATTCCAGCGAGTGAAAAATTATTCAAGAATTATGAAAAATTCATTAGAACGGAAAAGATATGAGGGAGCTTTTACGGTCACCAGACTCCCGGAATATCTTAAAGTGCAATTGTGTACTCTAGAGACGTTTCTTCATGAGATAGTTCGAAAACGTAAGGGATACGTTGGACCGAAGAAAATACCGAAATGAAATATGTAAAGCTCCATGCGGATAAAAGTAGATCTGATCTTAATATTTATATCAGGAGATTACGAGGATCTAACGATTCGTATTTTTTTTCATTTTGAAAATTCACGTATAAAATCATATTATAATCAGTGAGCTAAGGGCTTAAGGGCGCCGGTCAGTCGGGCTAGGAAAACTAATCTGGCAGAGGAGCCACCAATTATTTTTATGAATATTTATTCGAGACACAAACCCTGAATGCGACAAATTGTTATCAAAATTAATTTCTACTATAAAACTTTACGTGTCCTTAGCAACATCTTACGATTTTATACATGCAATAGTATCTATCTATCTATCTATCTATGATGGGAGTGTCAATACACTGCGACCTCAACGATTAGAGCAGTTCCTCCAGTCCTATTGCTTTCAAAAAGTTCAGGATGTCGGTAGGCTTCATGTTAGGTAGATCTTCCTCTTCTATTTGATATTCTCCAAGGTCTCGTACCCTTGGATTTTGCAGGGTAATGCATTCTGAGAGAATTTGGATAGAGGTTTCCTCCTCTTCCTCGCAGAATCTGTATTCTTCTTTGTCTCCTAATCCGAGTTTCTTTAGGTGGCCTCTCAGACGGCAGTACTTTTACTGATGCAGTCGTCAGATCTCTTCTGGTTATAGTTCCCCAGTAGTGTCTTGGCCTGCCTCATTCCTTGTAGTCCTATCCGGTATTGGAATCTTTTCTTATTTACTTCTTTTCCAAGTTCATCAAGTATTGTACTGGTGCTTATTCCGCAGAAGGGTTCAGGTCCCAGAAATGGTGTTTCAGCCCCTTTTTTTGCGAGTACGTGCTATTTCATTACCATCCACTCCAGTATGTCCCGGAACCCATAGTAGGTTAACAGTGTTATTCTTGCCTAGTTCGTTTAGATTCTCTAGGCACTACCAAACTATCTTGGAGTTGATTACGTGGGAGTTCAAGGCATTAATGGCTGATTGTCTATCTGACATGATGATGATCTCTTGTCTGCGAAAATTTCTTTCTATGTTGAACTGGATACATTTTCCGATGGCGTATATTTCAGCTTGGAAAATGCTCGGAGATTTACCTAAACTTTCGGAATATTTGGTTCCTGGCCCATATACTCCTATTCCTGTTCCTTCTGTTGTTCTAGAACCATCTGTGTACCATTTCATGGCACTTCTCTTGAATTTTGAGATGGTATCTTTGTCCCATTCGCTTTTGTTACTTAGCTTTGTATTGAATTCTTTCACAAAGCTAAACTTCTTTGTCATCTCATCTTGGGGCATGTCTCAGGTTTGGTGATTTCCAGGAAGGAGTCGAAACTTGCGTTTGGTTTATCCTTCTCTGGTCATTCTGTAGGTTATCCTTATCGCTATACTCTCCACTACTATATGGAGGTGTATAAGGCTTAGGATTACCTCCATGGCGGCCGTTGGGCACGTTCTCATTGCACCTGTTATGCATACGCAGGCTAGTCTTGGGATTTTCGCTAGATTTGCCTTTGTACTGGCCGGCTTAGTTCTGCTGCCCCAGACTACTGCTCCATAAGTGACGGCCGGTCTCACTATTGACGTGTACATCCACTGCAGGATTTTTGGGTTACATGCCCAGTTTTTCCCGCAAAATTTCTGCACACCAATAGAGCTTTCGTGGCTTTGCTGGTTACTTCTTTTTCATGCTTATTCCAGATGAGTTTATTATCTAGTATTAGTCCCAGATATTTGGCTTCCATTCAATACCTTTCCCGCCCAATTCGATGGTTTTGAGGTTAATGTTTCTTTTCCGTGTAAAGGCAACTAAGGTAGTCTTGATGGGGTTGACGCCATTCTTTAGTATAGTCCAGCCCTCTTTGAACTATATCGCAGATGGTATTCTCGAATTTGCCTCTTGCGATTATGACTATGTCGTGCAATAGTAATAGAGCTCAATATATTTAGTGAGTACTTCAACCCTTTTTGAGTTTGCCCCCCAAATTTGAGCTCCTTAAGTCATACCGATCCTGAGTATACCTTGAATTACAAATACACGACACTGAACGGCGCCCTTAAAACTTTTGTGGTCTTTTTATCAAATTGTTTGAAAGGAACAATTGCACATTAATGCCTGTAGATCTCGAAAAAATATGTCACACCTTGGGATAAAATTCCAAATTAATAGAAGTTACTGTGGAAGAACGTTTTTTAACTTTTCATCTTGAAAGTGATACAACAGGTGAAGATGAAGAATATAATAACGAGTCTCGTTAAATTTTTCCACAGTAAAATATAAATCAGAAAATATTTGTCTTATATAGATAATGAATGGGATCTTTTTCGACTAATTACTGCGCCAGAACTGGAGGTAATAAACTAAATTTCACAATAGGCCAAAAGTAGTAGCGTCTAATGGAATTTCATACAGTATTTGGTAAATACACACATTTCAAAAAACTCTCAGATTGACCTTGGTATCTTCAGCGACATATACCACACGTAAAATCTTTTTATTTGTTGCCCAAACGAAAATATCCCCTCGAGTGAAGTGACTTTGAAGTATGGAGAAAGGAGAAACATGATTAAAGCCTTCTTGGTTTTCTGTCTGTGCCACCCTATTTACACTGTAGCCACCGCACCGCAGAAGAAGTTGTGACGTTAATATCGATTTGCTTTAGCGTCATTGCCAAACATATAAAGTCAGCTGATCAACTACAGATTTTTACATCCAAATATGTTTTCTGCTGTAATCTGTAATTCCCATGACTGCAGATAAACAGTAGAAACGTTCTTTCAGTAGGAATATTAAAAAATAATCAATACAACTAACATTCATTACAAATTACAATAAAAGTTTTTTTTTTATAAAACTGGTGACTATTATATCTTCTATAACCTTTGGTTAGAATTTTTTTTATCGTTTGTTGTTTTATATAAAAAGTTTTCCGAATAGGTGTAGAATGCGAATGTAAATTTAGTTTACAGAAAGTGCATTACCTATTGCTTTAAGTGCATTTTGTACAAATCAATACGATAAATTATTTATAAGAAATTAAGTTCTGTGAATTCATTAAATGTATTTTTACTTTTGATCAGACTAAATAAACATTTGTTTAGTATGTGATAAAAAGACTCAACTCAATTACTCAACATGGTTAATTGGTAGAGCCAAAATTTTCCGGAAAACGTAGTGCATAAATACGTCTTGCTTCTTGAGAATTGCACCCAGTTTCTCCTTAGAATAGAAGCATATCATGATATTCACGCACTGAATACATTTTAAATCGCTTATTATTAATTAATCACACAAATCTAATAAAACAAATAAATAACTAAGACGGTGTTCTAACGACGGTACCGATTTCTAAACAGAGTCATTCCACATTCCAGCGTGAAAGAAAAAACATCACTTTTTTTTGTTAAAATTAGTGCATTAAATAGCGGAGCAGAGTTGTCAAGTTACGCACATTTCAATATCTGTTCATGTTGCTTTTAAAAAATATTCATTTTTTTGGTTTCAATTAATGTTGTAGTGCAATTAGACGATTAAGTAATGAACTGATAATAAAATAGTTGTTATTCGTGCATGGATTTTGTATTTTGAAGTGTATCTACTACTCACACATCCCAACTTTAATGTTAAATTTTTCGAAATCGGTAGGTTTTAAAAAAATAAACTTTTTTGCAAGTCATAAGACATAGAATCATCGGTTGAAATACGAGACTTATTTACCTAACACCCTGTATATAAAAGTTTATTATTTTGGGTTTGTTGATATAAATGGACCTAGAATCTACAAAAAAAATTAAAAAAAATTAAAATTTGGTTTAAGCAAAATGAATTTTGTATAAGAAACGATTGGCAATGTCAAAATTACCGAAAAAAAAATGTTTGGGAAAAAGTGAGTTTTTTAGGGTATAAATGGACCTAGAATCTACAAAAAAAATTCAAAAAAATTAAAATTTGGTTTACGCAGAATGAATTTTGTATAAGAAACGATTGGCAATGTCAAAATTACCGAAAAAAAAATGTTTGGGAAAAAGTGAGTTTTTTTGGGGTATAAATGGACCTAGAATCTCCAAAAAAAATTCAAAAAAATTGAAATTTGGTTTACGCAGAATGAATTTTGTATAAGAAACGATTGGCAATGTCAAAATTACCGAAAAAAATGTTTGGGCCATTTTTGAGGGAAAAAGTGAGTTTTTAGGATTTAAATGGACCTAGAATCTACAAAAAAAATTCAAAAAAATTAAAATTTGGTTTACGCAGATATGAGAAATATCCTCTCAATGCCGGGGGCAAGTGTCCCTTCTGCCCTCCCCTTGGAGCCGCCGTTGAGTGCAATTTTTAATTAATGAAATTTCTAAATAAAAATTCGTTAATATAGAACCTACATATTATTGAACTAACTATTTTACAAATTTGCCATTTTTCACGTTAAGCTAAAAACAATCATGAAGTGCTTGTGTAGAAAGAAAGGTCATTAAAAAAATAATGCTGAAAGCGCGGTGTAAATTTCCTGTTCATGTCGATTTAGCTCACTTTCATTCATAAATTTCAATGTAAAATCTCAAGAGCTCCGCATTTCATTCTATAATTATCCTTAAGAGCAGAGGTATACAGTTTTAACAATCAAGGCGTTTTTAGTCTAACGTAGTTTTAAAATTCTGGAAAAAATGTAGAACAAAAGTTGTTTAATTTTTTTATTCATTCACTTTAAAAACTTATAATTTTGGCACTTAAAATTAACCATAACTTGTGAAATACCCTTATATAAACGAACAAGCCACTTTGAGGATTTGACAATATATACGTGATGTTTTCCCCTTTAAGAAAATGTTTGTTTGGTTCACCTTAGTAATCTGAAACATCCTGTACATATGAATGTAATTTTAAAATAAAAAAAATGATTTTCTTCTATAATAACAAATTTTAACAAACTACTGCGCCACTCTGTATATACGAATAGAAATGTATGTGTGTGACATTGGTCTAATAAATTATTCTGTATATCAATGGTTCTTATAAGTGAACTTAGATTTAATAATAATATACGTAATTATTGAAACGCATCGTTAATAAAAAGTTGTTGTTGTTGTTGTTCCCAAAATGAGAAAATTTGATTTGTTGAACTTACTCTCCCATCCCATCAAACAAATTTTCATAATTTAAGAACCGGTTTATTTAAAGCTACCGTTAAATTCGCCAACATCAATAATGTAATGTGTATTGCCTATGCTATCGCGACTTCATAGTTGTTTTCTTTATCTTCTTTTAACACTCAATAATATCCAAGCTATCTTTTTCTCCCTTAGTCGAAATTTAATGATGTTTTTTTTTGTTGCACACTAAGCTTGGGTAGAAAATTAAACTAGGGGTTATACAAATTCTTTTTAAACTAAAATATTAGTTCTCTTTTTTTTAAATCCACCTGATATTTTTTAACGAGAAAATTCGAATGAGTTAGTTGCCCGCTGATCGCTGATCATTGATTTGTCACTTCTCTTTTGTATATATTGGACAAAGATACAAAGCTTGGCAAAGTGATGACTCGCGACAAGTAATGGATGATGTCACCTGTCAGATGTGTCGTTATATTTGTCGAAGCATGCGCAATGTGCATTATAAAAAGTGCAGTATAACCGGGATCTGTCATTGAATTAAAAAGTGCAGAAATCATATTAAATTGAGTACATTTTGTGTTTTAGTTTTCAGTGTTAAGTTAAAAAATGTCTAAACCAGAGCAGGTGTTGCAAATAGAACCCCAGCATGAACTTAGATTCAAAGGTACTACCCAAACGTATTGACGTATTCCATATACTGCTTCCTATCCACCAATAATAAAAATGATATATTTCTATGCTCTAGTCTTTAGTGTATTTTAAGAAACATATCTTCACCTAATATTTTAATAAACTAATGATTTATATCATCGTTTTAGCAGGTTTAATTAAGGAACATTTTAGATTAGGTATAATATGTATATATGGTTAGAGTTGCTTATGTCATGGGAAGTCGATGATAACAGTGGCTTCTTTTACACATAAAGAACAATCTTTGTGTATACATCCCTTTTAATTTGGTAGTAAAACGGTTATAGTATTTTTTATAAGAGCAGTGTGATGACCTAAATTTTAAATTTAGTATTTCATTTTGAAGTATGGCAAAATATTTCTTTATCTTGAATATGTGACTAACTATATTATGAATAAGGTGTTTGTAATATAAACATAGTACAAATTCCAGTACCTAACAAGTTTAGAAATAATTAAACTTGACAGTGGTTACTATTGTACCTATACTATTCTGCAGTGATCCTTTGATTACTAAAATATGTTATGAATGAAGGCTGTTTTCTAACCTTTATCATACCAAAAACTGTTTGAAATAATTAGGTAAAATTGTATGCATTTAATTTACTTTTTAATCCAGTTTATTTATGAACAATATAGATTATTATTTATCCATTTGCCTAAATAATCTTCCATTCACTACTGGAAAGATAACTATCATGTTATATATAATATTTGCAAGTTTTTTTTTTGAAAAATAACTATTTCTCACAAAGATCAAATTAATTTGATAATATGATATATCAAGTTACATTTATTCAGTTTATAACCCACATATGAAAAAAAATTAAAGAATATACTAATGGTTTATGTATGTAAAACTTTCTGTATGTTTGTATGCTTTTTTTGGACAAATTAATATCTTATTATTTGTCAATGTTAATTCAAATTATATGATAAAATAGACTCTGCCTATTCACCTTTTCTATGTAATTTTAAATGACCTTGCCTGTAAAAAAATGTTTATTTTCAATTATAAACTTGTCTGATATTTTAAGTGGTAAGAAAATCAATTAATTGATCAAAACATTTGTGACAGTGCTTTGTTGTTTGAATTAATCCTTTTTTTTAGTTAAATATAATTTATTTAAACTAGCATAAAATGTTTATTTACTCAGAAACGATTTTGTACAAAGACAAACTAAAATACAAATTTAAAAATGTATTATTAAAAACATTACAATTCTAAATATTTATATAAAATGATGACACTTTAAAAAGAAAAGGAAAGTGAAATATTTATTAGTTGGTTCATAATGGAGTATTTAAGATTGGTCATCATCAGGGAAGGCTTTAGGTTTTAAGAATTTCCAGAGTTTGATCACATACAAATAAAGAAGTAATTGTTATGATTTGTTTGAAAAGTAAAGGTTAATCCTGAATATATTATAGTATCTGTACAAGCTTACCAAGTCAGAATCATACATGGATGAGCCAAAAAAGGAAGTTACCTGGATGACATAGTGTTGTTTATGAGATCTTTGAAATAACTAAGTATTATTTAAGCTTTGTGTGAAATATTTTCTTGCCGATGCAGAAAACTTCATATTATGCACCAAAAATGAATTATTAAATAATAAAAACTAAACAGTTTATTAAAGGTACTACTTAAGGGTCAAATAAAATTTTTTATGAACTCATTGTTTCATGGCGACTTATCAGATTTTATGATGAAGTTTTACTATATTATTTAATTTTTTTTTTGCATTTTGACTTGTTTTTAATTTCAGCCAGACAAAGTTTCCATGTTTATATATTGCTAAATAAAAATTGTATGTTAAATAAAGTGGTACAAGGTAATTGTTGGTTAAAGAGTGTCATCAAAAATAACACATTTCTAGGAAAACACCACAAATTAAAAATTTGTTATTAAAAGGATTTTGACATCTATAGAAGTCATACTTCTGCAATTTCTTTAATTCTTGTAACCAATGGATGTATTTTTAATATCTCATACAACAGATTTAGTAGTTGGAGACTTATAAATGCAATTATTAATAGATCGAACTAGTGTCTGGAATTATAATATAAAATTATTTACAGGTCCTTTCAATGAGCCTGTTGCCTCATATATGAAACTCACCAACCCATCTGATAGGAAAGTTCTGTTTAAAATTAAGACTACAGCACCTAAGAAGTATTGTGTACGTCCGAATTCTGGTGTTTTAGATCCCTACAGCAATACGGAAATTTCAAGTGAGTATATTGAAACACAAATGTTCCATTTCCTTGTGAATATTTCTTTGTTACTTATTGCACAATTGCAAAAATTAAAGTACACCTCGAAGAGCGCACTATATTTACTTTTTTTAAAACCTGAGATACTAAAAAACAATTTATATTACGTACAAAAAAATTTTATAAGCTAATAAATTATTTTTTTTTCACTATGAATTATTTTAATTTTGGTTGTTACATTGTTGTAATTGTTTATTTAATAGGATGGTTACCAAATATCAATTCGTAATGTTAGTTCCTTAATTCCGTTTTAAACATAGTATTTGTGAAGCAAGTTTGTATGATTAATAGACAAATGGAACTCTTTTTAGTGATTTAATGATTTTAGCAATTTGTATTTAAAGGAAATAGGTTCTTAATTTGTCAATATATAATTATACTGGTACTGTTTTCAATGGTAAGGATGGGTATTGCTCACACTGGCGGCGCTAGTGTTTTGTGGGGTCATGATATGATAGCTATGTAATAAGTTTTAAATGGAAATTACAGTCAGTCAGTCAGTTTTTGTTTATTTATGAGGCACATAGTCCATTCTTAAAGTGGAGTTTCAGTTAGACAACCAAAATAAAACACAAAGTCGTCTCCACACATATAATTAAAAATATATTTAAACCCTCAGTTTTTGCTTTTGACTTTAAACCGTTCAACTTTCCCCTTGACGATTTAAATATATTTTATATGTGTGGAGACGACTTTGTGTTTTATTTTGGTTGTCCATTTAAAAAGATGGTTCATAAATATGGTAGTTGGATTGTCAAGTAATATTTTATTTTTCAATTCACAAATCATTAACTACAATCAGAATTATCCAGTTCTTTAAGTGATTTAGACAGTGTAAAATAAAATAGGATCAATAAATACCAAAAATATAGTACAAAAATATATTAATATGTCAATTAAAAACAAACAAGAAATAATTTTCTCAAAGTTTGAAGAACTTTTAGCTAGACTATCCACAATCAAAGACATGACTAATGATATTAGAATTAAGACCTCGAACGCTAATGGACTGCTGCAACATTAACAAGGGTTGCAAGTAATTCTATTTATAGATAAAAGTAATGTGCATCTTGTATAAGAAACACACTTAAAAATTAATTATATTAAAATAAACGCATAAGTATACAACACTATACACTATGAAAATTCTGCAAAAGGAGGTAATAGTAAAAGAAAATATTTGCTAAACAACAAAGAACATTCTTTACATTCATAGCTTAAAGCGCCTGTCTGGGTCTATCAAAAACTATTTCTATTATTTTAAAAACTTAATTATTAAAAAATACGTTTGGTTTTGTTAAAGAAAAATTTGTCGAGAAAAATGTTGTTAAAAAAAGATACTTTGAATAAAATATTTATGAAAAAAAAAGTCATAATTTTTATCATCCATTGTCTTTGTTATAACATCGTAAATAAATATTACATATTCTAGTATGCTTCCAACCGCTCCTTTTCGACCCTGCGGAGAAAAACAAACACAAATTTATGGTGCAAACTGCATTCGCCCCAGATGGAGAATTTAACATGGATCAACTTTGGAAGGAGATTACGCCGGATCAGTTAATGGATTCGAAATTAAAGTGCGTTTTTGATTTGCCCGCTGAACAGAACGAATCATCCGAGGATCCTACAAAGTTCAGTCCAAAGGCAGCTGCTATCAATGCCGCCCCCGCAAATAATACTGTCGAATCTGAGCTGCAGAAAGCTGCTCAAGAGGTAACAATACAAATAATTAGACGATCATTGAATTATTTATTACCATTTAATTCTTACAAAGTCTCCGTATCGTACAAATTTAAGGAATGTAATCTAGGCTCAACTCCTTTTTGATTTGTTGTCAAGTTGCAGCGTTCCGATATTTGTAAAATTTGGTTCCACTAAGGTTCATCATCATAAATCAGTCTACTGCTGGACATAAGCCTCGCTTGATTGCTTCCACATTCTCCTATTTTGTGCCTCCTGTATCCAATTTGTGTGGATACGTTTAATATTATCGGACCATCTAGTTGGTGGTCGTCCCCTGTTTCTGTATGCGTTCTGTCTAGGCCTCCACCCTATGATCCTCTTGGTCCATATGTTGTCCCGCATTCTCGCAATGTGTCCCGCCCAATTCCTCTTCAGAATTGCTATTTTTTCTACTGCGTCACTCACGTAATTCAGCTTTGTGATGTGATCTCTGAGAGTCAGTCCCAACATTGACCTTTCCATTGCACGCTGTGTCACTCTGATATTCTGTACAGCCTTTTTTGTTAATGTTAAAGTCTCAGCACCGTAAGCTAGGACAGGCAGAACACATTGGTTGAAAACCTTTCTCTTCAGACAAACTGGCAAATCACTAATAAGGATAAATGCTGCAAATTACCTGCAGTTCTTAACTGACAAACTGGGGATGTTCCTCTACTTATAAAATGCGACCTGTGGTTTGAAGTGGATGGTGCTCTACCGCATTTTGGAGTTGACGTCCGAGATTTTGTTAATACTACTTACTCAAGCTGGATCGGTCGTGGTGGCCTTGTTGGATGGCCAACTAGATCACTAGGCAACGATCCTCTTGATTTTTATATTTGGACGTACATGAAACAAGCTTTGTATCAATAAACCGTAGGTTGGCTTATTGGATATTCTTTTTCTGCTTGTTTACCTCAGTTTTTGTAAGTTTAGAGCTTCAGTCACTGATGATGTATAGACTTTAGGACTATTTGATAAAGAAGGTAAAAATATCTCAAGATATAATTACCCATTTTCAGAGAAATTGCAATTTAAAGAATAATTAGTATTAAATCTCCCGGGTAAATCTAACCAATGGCGTGGCTATCTCATGCGATTAATTTCGTCGATGTTGTCATTTCTGGGTTAAATTCTCTTAGCACCAGTCACCAGTTCGACGTAAGTCTCTCATAGGAAGTGTTGATTACTTATTTGTTATTGTCAAATGTAAAATTCTGGATTGCTGTTTGATGTGTAATTTTACCTTTTACGAAACCGCTGTCCGTTTTCCGAAAAAACTTAACTCACAGTATTTCGGAATAACATTAGAAATAAATGAGGTTATATTTATATCCAAATGTCACGGCCGTCAGCTGATTCAGGTCAGTGTCTGGTTGGTTCTTAATCCACGTTGTACTATCTACAAATATTTATTTAATTGTTGTCTTTAGGTGCAGCAGCTGAGAGAAGAAGAAAGTCAATTGAGGCAACAAAACATTCGACTCAAAGAGGAACTCCTACAGCTGAAACAGCAATTAGGACAGAATCGTTCAGCAGCCGTCAACAGATACGCCCCACCAGTACAGGAACAGACAATCCCGATGGTATATATCGGTTTAGCGGTACTACTGAGCTTCATAGGCATAATATTGGGTAAATTCGCGCTCTGAAATCGCGTCAGGTCGCTTTTAATTCGGACACCATTCTTGTTGTAAATAGACCAGTCACCAGTATAAAAAAAAACATAATTTTATCTGGTACTGTAGAAATTTTTGATAGTGACGTCGTGCTTAGGTTTTCTGGAAATAGGGTATCTATTCACTTTGTTAATCGGAGGATGGGGGATGCAAATCGTTTGGTTTTTTCTCAATGTTGGTACATTGACTGATAGAAACTGTTAATATTTTAAATCTAGTGTTTGGACTCCTATTGTTTGGGATGAAAGGATACAAAAATAAAAATTTCTCTTCAGAATTAAAAAAAAAATGTTTGGAATTTATTTATTCCATTCAGATGCTCAAAAAGGCAGAAACTTGGGATGTGGAATCGAATAAATTGAGTTCCCAATATGAATTGGGCTACAGGGTTCGTTATCTATACGATTTTCTCTAGATCTATAATATTTTTCCCATTTGAGCATCCTTTTATATCTAGCAATGAGTAAGATAGCTGGAATATGTTTTTTTTCAGTATACAGCGCGGTTCACCTAAAACTCCCAAACTTTTGTATTCTGATAAAATGGTACAGCAAATTGATCAGGAATAGTATTAAAAATATATAACAATTTTTTTAAGTGCTGCAACACGCTTTGAAAAAAGCAAAATCAAAACGATCATTTAGAAAGAATATTAACATTTATTATAATAAAGCTAGATATAAAAATAAAAAAACAATTATTGTGAAACGAGGGCGTCGCCAGCTGGTAAGCTAGGGGAGGGCACCATAAAAGAACCGAAGAGAAAAGCATCAAGGATCTTCAAAACCTTCTTAATTTCAGGAAAAAAATCTTCAGTTTTCTTGAGGATTTCCACAACACACACTCAGTTTGATCGATTCTGGTTTTTCCTCCCATATTTTTTTCCAAAGCTCTATCTCCTTTTTGATGTTTGTATATATATATGTAATCAAACCCATTCTACCATATAGTATGGTGTAGAGAGGGAGGTATTCTCCACTTATCCATGTACGAATTTCCACTATTCTTTCTTGTTTTTCGCTTTTGTTTTTGCTTCATTCCACGATAGATTTTTCTCTTTGAAGATTTTTGCAATTGTTTTGTCCCAGGTATTTTTTGGTCTTCCTCTTTTGCGTTTGTTCTCTGGTTTTACCTGCCATACTCGTTTGACTACTCTGGTATTCTTCATTCTCTGTAAGTGACCCCACCAGCTCAGTTGCCTCTTTTTTATAAAATCCAATACGTGTTCTGCTTTTAATTCATCTCTTACCGTCTGGTTTCTAATACGGTCTTTTCTGGTTATCCCTTTCACTTCTGTCTGTCGTTTGTAACCCATGTCTCGCATCCGTATGTGAGTTGGTCTGTATATGGAGTGGTATAATTTCATTTTTGTAGTCCTAGATATTTTCTTTCTGTTAACAAACAATATAATGGCTTTGTCTATTCGCGTGCTTTGATATTTGTAAGACCGTAAAATTATTTGAATTCCTCGCAAGCTTCTTCATGTTCTTCCAAAGAAATGTTTTTCATTTGCGCAGGATGTAGGTTTGTTAAAATAAATGATGGTTTATTTTCCTCAGAAAACCTTATTTCTAGGGAATTTATAATTGACTTTCGGAAGTTCTTGGCTCAAAGTGAACGTTATCGTTTCAATTAGCAGGGTGACTGGAGAGCGTTAACCTCTAGGGCGACGCCCTTGTTCTGAAACTTATATCGCAATCATAGTCACTTCCTGATCCCTCAGAGTCTACAAGTGTATTACCTGGAAAATCGTTCCCCCAGTCGCCGTTTGGGTTGAAATCCAGTTAATCTTTATCAGATTCTTCATCTACAATGTTTTGAAGCTCGTTCTCGGATAACGGTGTATTATTTTTCCAATTAATTGTGCACTAGATTGCCATAAATAATCCGAACACAAAACAGTCTACTTTCAACAATGGTCTATCTTGTAATGAGCCACTACAATCAGTTTAGACCGGCGTACAGTGGGACGAAACGCCACTGTCGCATTCAAATTACTCTACACCTCACATAGTTCCACTGTTTGAGGTGGATTTTTTTTTAAAAGTTCGTCTTGGATTTCCCTATCAATCCCTCATTTGGTATTTTTGATTTCGGTCTTTATTTTTCTGAAATTCGACTCCAAAATTTATAAAAACTGATTTTCGGCGAAAATGTGGTCCAAGATGATGTTTTTCGAAAATTTTTTCAGCTGAAAATCTTCGTTTTCATAAATACTACAAAACTGTCTGCGTGCAAGTGAGGAGAAAAATTTTCATTTCCCAAAAACGACCATATTGTTCCAAAAATTTTCATGGAGAAGCCATTTTTTAACTCAAAAATTCCGCAACCTGCCAAAAAAATAGACGAAACAAAAGTTGTTTAGAATCACTCGAGGAATACTCACAAATTTGGACACATTTTGGGACATTTCGAAAAATGGCAAAATTAAAAAATTTTGAAATATATCCAAAAATTCTGAAAAGCTTGGCCCAAAAAGACTGAAAATGTATTCCCACAAATAAAATCGTCCGTTCTTCCAGAATCTGGCATCAGTTCTGGAACCTAACCCCCCCTAAATGGCCAAGGACATTTCGAAACATGGCTAAATTAAAAAATTTTGAAATATATCCAAAAATTCTGAAAAGCTTGGCCCAAAAAGGCTGAAAATGTATTCCCACGAATAAATTCGTCTGTTCTTCCAGAATCTGGCATCAGTTCTGGGATCCAACCCCCTTGAATAGCCAAGGACATTTCGAAAAATTCCCAGATTAAAAAATTTTGAAATATATCCAAAAATTCTGAAAAGCTGGTCCCAAAAGGCTGAAAATGTATTCCCACGAATAAAATCGTCCATTTTTCCAGAATCTGGCATCAGTTCTGGGATCCAACCCCTCCTGAATGACCAATGACATTTCGAAAAATGGCCAAATTAAAAAATTTTGAAATATATCTAAAAATTCTGAAAAGCTTGTCCCAAAAAGGCTGAAAATATATTCCCAGGAATAAAATCGTCCATTCTTCCAGAATCTGGCATCAGTTCTATGATCCAACCCCCCTGAATGGCCAAGGATGGTGTGAACAGAAAAAAATTTCTCCTCACTTTCACGCAGACAGTTTTGTTTTGAAAAAAAAATGAAAGACCACATTTGAGCCGAAAATCAGTTTTTTTTTTTTCATAAAAATCAAATTTTGGAGTCGAATTTCAGAAAAATAAAGACCGAAATCAAAAATCCCAAATGAGAGATCGATAGGGCAATCCAAGAGGAATATTTAAAAAAAAATTTTCATTCTCAGCCTTTTTGGGCCAAGCTTTTCAGAATTTTTGGATATATTTCAAAATTTTTTAATTTAGCCATGTTTCGAAATGTCCTTGGCCATTTAGGGGGGGTTGGGTTCCAGAACTGATGCCAGATTCTGGAAGAACGGACGATTTTATTTGTGGGAATACATTTTCAGTCTTTTTGGGCCAAGTTTTTCAGAATTTTTGGATATATTTCAAAAATTTTTAATTTGGCCATTTTTCGAAATGTCCCAAAATGTGTCCAAATTTGTGAGTATTCCTCGAGTGATTCTAAACAACTTTTGTTTCGTCTATTTTTTTGCAGGTTGCGGAATTTTTGAGTTAAAAAATGGCTTCTCCATGAAAATTTTTGGAACAATATGGTCGTTTTTGGGAAATGAAAATTTTTCTCCTCACTTGCACGCAGACAGTTTTGTAGTATTTATGAAAACGAAGATTTTCAGCTGAAAAAATTTTCGAAAAACATTATCTTGGACCACATTTTCGCCGAAAATCAGTTTTTATAAATTTTTGAGTCGAATTTCAGAAAAATAAAGACCGAAATCAAAAATACCAAATGAGGGATGGATAGGGAAATCCAAGACGAACATTTAAAAAAAATCCACCTCAAACAGTGGAACTATGTGAGGTGTAGAGTAATTTGAAAGCGACAGTGGCGTTTCGTCCCACTATGCGCCGTCGCACGATTTTCGTTTAAATGTGCTCTTTAGATCGTTTGAAAATATGCGTATTCCCAAATATAAAAGTCGTTAGGAGTTTTAGGTGTAACCAAATTTTTGAAGTATTTTAATGTATTGTCCGTCGTTAGTTATCGGCTAACATTGAGAAAGAATCTCTGCACTAAATGTTTCACTATGGTCACATTCAAAAATGGCTACTTTTAAGGATAGCAAACTAACATTTGACTGGTGTAATATTTATTAAAAGGTTATTCATTCATATTGTCTATTGTATATTCAACTTTTTTTTGTTGCCAATATATGTAATCAACTATAAGGTAGATTTTTTTTGAGGTGGCTTTAAAAAAAAAAAAACTTTGATTTTCTACCTTGAATTTCAGCATTTTAATTTTTTATTTTTCCTATAGTCTGTAAGATACATGTTATGACACTATATATATACTAGGTTGACCTTACAGCAGCGTGTTTCATATAATACTATTCCGTTTTGTTATTTAATTTTAAATGTTACTGTAGGTCCTCAATGTGTTATTATTATTTTTTTTCTTCTTGTAAATAAAATCGCAATACGGTTATCTGAAACATCCTGTATATATATTAAACTATTTCTATATTTATGAGATTCATATGTCAAATGTTTCTTTTCGTGTGGTATTTATAGGTTATGGTCTCACTTTTTACCTTCTCTGATAACCTATGAGGATTCTTTGTAAGTAAAAGTAAAATTAAAAGATACAGAAACGAGATCGAGCTTTTAGCAATTTCATATGTTTAATGTGTTAAATTTTGATGTTTTTTTTTTTGAAGGGAATATTCATTAAAACCGAAAATATTGCAGTCTGAGTAGTCAGTAAATGAACGAACTTAATCTATAGCGACGATCAGTTTTTAAAAACATTTTAAGACTGTTTAAAAAATAAAAAAAAACTATTTTTGTAAAATTGGGGTGACGAACTGTTTCTTTGTGTCTCAGTCGAATTAATGAAATCCTTCAGGGGGTTTTTTATTACTTCCACCATCCTTTTTGCCTCGGTGACACATTTCTTTATTTCTACTTTGGTATTTGGAACATTTTTTGACTGTTTTCACAAGCCTTTGGATACATTCCCTGACTGGCCTATCAGCTTATTGCCAGTGCTCTGCTTCATTTTCTACCGTCTTCATCTTTAATTCCTGCTATAACTTCAAAACTGTTCCATGTGGTATACTAATCTTCATAATGTCAGGATTACCAACTTTATCCCTTATTTTCACCTTCTGCTCTCTTTGAGTAATATAGTTCTCAAAGACCTCCAATATGATACCCTTCACCACATTTTGTTCAAAAACATTTAGGAGCCTCTAATATGGGGGGTTATAGTAGAACTGTTTCTTTGTGTCTCTGTCGAGTTAATGAAATCTTTCAGGCGGTTTTCCAATAATTTCACCATCTTTTTTGCCTCGGTGACACATTTCTTTATTTCTACTTTGGTATTTGGAACGTTTTTTGACTGTTTTCAAATGCCTTAGGATACAATACATGGCGACCCTTTTGAGTCCTCGAAATTCTGAAGTAAATGCTCTGGAATTGGAAAGAAGATCGGTCAAGGTTCATACAAATGTCTGGTCTTTGGGTATAATTCTATTTATAATGTTGATGATGATGTTTTATGATACCTTTCATGCGAACTAAGTGCAGTAGCACTTATTACTTTTTATTCATTGTATTTATTGAATAAATAAATACGCCATTCCCTGACTGGCCTATTGGTTTATTGCCAGTGCCGTTAAATTAGTAAAAAATAAGCCATTCTTTTTTGCTCTGCTTCATTTTCTACCGTCTACATCTTTAATTCCTGCTATAACCCCAAATTTGTTCCTTGTGATACACCAGGGTTCCAACAGACCTGGAAAACGGAAAAGTCAGGGAATTCAAAAAGTGTTGACAAAGTCAGGGAATTTTGCATTTTTCAGATTTCAGATAAAAAACAAATTAAGCCAGCCCTGTTGCCTTCTCTATTTTCGGTTTCTCTTTGTATTTTTTTCGTGTCTGATACATAAAAAATACATCATGGTTTTTTTCCTTTTACATTTCATTTGTGAATTTAAAGATACCTTGGTACAATTTATCACATCCACATGCACACTGGTTATATGTAATTGATAAACCAGTTTTCTTGCAATTTGTGTCATTACATGCCATTATTTTGATTTATATAAACGCAAGTTTTTCATTTACTTATTTGTATTACTCTATGAAAGGTGGATTCTTGTGCATGGTCAGGGAAATCCTGGAAAAGTCAGGGAAAATTTTGTCGCCTCCATTGTGGGAACCCCAAAACTGTTCCTTGTGGTATACTAATTTCAGGGTTACCAACTTTATCCCTCTTCTCTCTTGTGTGATACCCTTCACCACATTTTGTTGAAAAACATTTAGGAGCCTCTGATATGACACGGTATAAGCCGTTGGGGTTATAGTAGAACTTTTAATTGATTCGGAACAATTCCATTATCGAAAAGTTACATGCAGCATGTGCACTACTATTTTTCAAACTATTTATATGTTTAATAATATCATTTTCACATATTGGTTTATTTACTTTTTTGTTGAGAAGTCTACTTTAAAATTAGATGCCGAGGTAGGCCGGAAAACGGCGGTTTCAGTGACTGGACTATCCTGCAAACTCAAATATCCCGTTGGTCCAAAATTCCTACTGACTCAAATATTCTGCTGGTTGAAAATTCCTGCGGGCTCGAATATCCCGTTGGTTCAAAATTCCTACGACAAACCCCTAGTCACTTTTTCTTTTGAAAAAATCATGTAACAACGTAATTTGGGTGCTGATCTATTTCTACTTTTTCTCTTAAAAAAATCATCTCACCCATCGAAATTGTGGTCCTGACCTATTTATTTTCATTTTTTCTTTTAAATCATCTAACTCATCGTAATTTGGGTCCTGATCTATTTCTTTTTACTTTTTCTCTTAAAAAAATTATCTAACTCAATGTAATTTTGGTGCTGACCTATGTATTTGTACTTTTTCTCTTTTATAATCGGATGCTGTCCCATCGCCAGCTGCACCTAAGCCTCTTGGGCTTTTTGTGCCTTCCGTAACTCTTGACCCCTGTACCATTTTGTACAGGTTCTTCACCGGTTGAGCGCTGTATTCTTCGGGAGTTAGCCTGGGCTGTCCGTAAATTGCCTGTCTTTTGCGATCCAATGTCTCGCATTCTGACAGTATATGTTTGGGCTGTTTCCGTCCCTTTACCACATTGTCTGCAGGAAAGGTCTCCGTTGTACAGTCCCATCTTGTACAGGTGTCCTCTCATTGGACTGTGTCCGTTATTGTTCTTAGCTGATTTCTGCTCATCTTCAGCAGTTCTTCAGCTTTGTGTTTGGACGGTTCTTTAATAAATGTTTTCCCGTGGTGCATGAGAGGGGCTTCCTTCCACTTTTCTCTTTGTTTTCGTTTGATCCAGTCCCATATGCATCCTCGGATGTTAGATTAAGTAACACCAAGTGCGGGTTCTGGAGCAATATATGGAATTGATGAACCCTTTCTGGCTAATTCATCAGCTTTTTCGTTACCCTCGATGCCGTAGTGTCCTGGAACCCACAAGTACTTTTTCTCTTAAAAAAAAATCATCTAATCCATCGTAATTTGGGTCCTGACCGATTTATTTTCACTTTTTCTTTTAGAAAATCATCTAACTCAAAGTAATTTGGGTGCTGACCTATTTATTTTTACTTTTTCCCTTAAAAAAATCGTATAAATATAACGAGTAGGGGACAGTTTCGTTGCCCAAAAGGTCTCGGCTAGAAGGTACTAAAAATTCGTAAAAAAAAACTTGAAAATAAGATAAAAAAAATTGAAAATAAGGTAAAAAAGTTAAATATAAGGATTCATTCGTAAAACACAAAATGCAGGAGTTTCTGTAGCTCTTGAGGTACGTTAATAGTAGAAAAATACTATTTTTTATCGAGTTTCAGATAAAACTGATATATTGCTGGCCTTTTTGGACATATCAACTATATTTTAACCCTGTATAAGAAGCATCTGTGTGGGTAATTCCATATGCAAAATTTGGTTTCAAACATTTCTCTCTGAATCTCCTGTGTCTATTTTTGAACTCCATATTTGAGACTTTGACTGTTTTTAGCCTCATCCATTTGACTCTATTTGAACAACCTTTAAAAGCCAACAATTAAAACAAATTTTCTACCTGTACTTCCACATTAACAAGATTCCAACTTTTATATATTAAACTGAGTAAGTTATCCATTTTTCTCTAATGTGGCCAATGTTTTAATAAATAAAACTCCTCGGAGTCAGTACCACAAAATTTTTTTTAATAATAAACAAGGGGGACAACTAGTTTCGGCAGACTGCCATCATCAGGCCCATAGGGTATTGAAGTAGAACATTAAATCTGAAACAACAATAATTAATGAATTTAAAACTTTGTAACTAAATAACTAATTAAACTAATTAAAACATGGTTCACCATCAGTTAGTTATTTAGTTACAAAGTTTTAAATTTAATGTTCTACTTCAGTACCCTATGGGTCTGATGATGGCAATCTGCCGAAACTAGTTGCCCTCCTTATGTGTATTATTATTAAAAAAAATTTTGTGGTACTGACTTGGAGGAGTTTTATTTATTTTATATATTATTTTAGAACATATTTTTTTTATAAAATTATGCCAGTACTTAATTTTTATGTATTTGGCAGTTGGTTCTTTTTAATTTTGAATGAGATTATTTCGCTGTACCCCAGAATGGAATTCCTTTTGCAAACGTTTGTTTTCCGTAGGAAAATTTTGAATTTGGAAAACAAAAACTGAATTCCGTAGATATTTCAATTTATTTCAAGAAGTATCGGGTTCATCAATCGTATTTTTACAGTATTAAGTGATTACTGTGGTTCCTTCGAGTATTTTGTTCATTATCCATGGGCGTTTCTCTGCAAACAATAATATTTCAGTGACACCCATGGTTTTATTTATGTTTTTGTCTTTCTAAAATTGCTAGAAGCCGATCGCATTGCTGTAGCTCGATTTAAATATAATTAACTAATTGGTATACGGAGTACTCTGCTTTAAGTTGTACTTAAATAAATTATCTAATACTCTAACACACACCATAACTTTAAATATTCGCATTTAAAATTTTGTGCGTTTCTAGATGGTGTTAATTATCGGGAAACTACGTATTTTAAAAAAAAGTTTTAATATAAATTCGTATTTATTAAATTACCACAAATTGTGAGTTTCCGTATATGTGGATTTTCGATAGTTAATATGGTAGACACAAAAATAATTTTAAAGACGGCTCCACTTATTTTTATTTTTAATGTTTACCTTGTATGTAGAGAGAGTTCGATAATATAAATGTATGAAAGAGTCGCACTGTGTTTTTTTTTTGTTCAAACTTTACTGAGAAATCTTGCAGTCAATGAGGGACGTTCTATAAACAGAAACTCTCCATAGCGCCATTTTATATGCAGAGTTATATGCCAAAGTTACCAAAAAAATGTAATAGAATGAATATTGTATTACTTTCAAAGGGGTTGGTTCAACAATTAAAAGAAAATTCGTGTCTCAAAACGCTTACCTGATGTTAATAGTCTCTCTGGTATACTGTATTTGAAAATCAAGAGAGAGTAAATTCCCAGAAATGTTTTGCAGTTATCAGTGTTAAAGGCAGTGAACCATAGACGTGCGTTTTCAAAATTAAATTAATATGGAAATAGAAATATTTAATTTGTTTTAGTTATTTATACCTAGATTACCAATTTTAGATAGATAAACATAATTCGTAAGTAGTAATTTAATTTGGGTAAAATGAAGAAAAAGTCAATATTATTTTAGGCATTTTGTTTTAGGCATATGTTTATTTACAAAATATGTATATAATATGTACAGATAATTACAATTATTTATAAATTAATATGAGGAGCTAAAAAAACAATTAAGTAGGTATATGAGAAAAAAAAACCAACCGCAAGGATAAAATTTGACGAGCAACATGCAAAAAATACGACAATATTAAATCTTAAAAAATAAAAATCTAAAAATAAAATTAAAGTACATAAATTAATAATTTTAAAGTTATGGTTCCTCGCACTCTGTGTCAGAAGATTCACCATCTGATTCTAGAGAAATTACAATGGGCTCTATAGTAATATCAATTATGTTATCTAGCTCCCACATTTTTTTTTTCTATTTCTGTAACGTGTCTAATACATTTTTGCCAATTTTCACTTGTTACTTCAGATATTGCCTTATTGAAGAGATTTTTAACATCTGATAATTTAAAAGTAGTGTTATTTCTGGCAACATAACCTTTAACTTGAGCCCATATTAATTCTATCGGATTCAGCTCACAATGGTAGGGTGGTAAACGAAGGATTTCAATTTCTCGTTTTTTGGCTATCTCCTCAATATTATATTTTTTATAATTTTGCAGCATTGTATTGTCAAAGGCTAAATTTTTAGAAGATAACCATTTTGCAATTTCACCCTTTTTCCATTTAGTGGTTGGTAAAGGTTCAAGTAATCTGGAGTGGTAACTTGCATTGTCCATTACAATAACCGATCCTTTTGGTATGAATTGAATCATCTGTTCAAAATATTCCTCAAACACGTCTCCATTCATTTCTTCGTGATAATCAACGGTTTTTTTTTATTCAAATAAGAGTAAACCATTCTCAAAAAAACCGTTTGTACTGCCTATATGACAAATAATTAATCTTTTACCTTTTCCTATAGGTTCCTTAAAACCAGTAGTATATCCTTCTAGAAAAGCTTGATGGGATGATTTTATATTTTTGTCTTTCCAAACTCTTCCTACACAATGTCCTTCATTAACCCATGTTTCATCTAAATAATAAATGTTTTTATTTTGAGCTTTAACTTGTTGTATTCTTCTGAGGTACTGTCTTCTCCAACATACAATTTCTTCAGAATCAATTAGCATTGAGTGTCTGCCCATTTTTTCAAATTTAAAGTTTAACTCATGTAACACTTTCCATAGTTTATCCCGGCTTATTGTGGGTAAATCAACATCATTCGTAATGGCTTGCAAAACTTTATCTAAAGTTGGTATTTGCTTGTTTATAAAAAATGAGTGAACAAGCTTACGAATAGCATTTTTAAAAAACTCGTCCACGTTGACTTTTAATAGTTTTGGTCTACCTGGTTTCGGCTTTGGTGAGGTTACTCCACCTGATTTTTCCTCCTTTAGAACTCTATATATTGTAGATTTTCCATATCCCATTGCCTTAGATGTTGTTTCAACTACACTGTCAATAGTGTTTGAGGGATTTTGATGTTTAAAATAGTGGTACACATTCACTACAGCACTCTTTTCATTGAGCGATAAATGGTCTAGTTTTAATTTTTTCACTGGCGTATACTCACAAACTGCTTCCATTTTTAGTCACTACTATTTGTCACGTTTATCGAAAATCAAATAACTGCATTTCTAGAAACTATTTAAGTCAAAATATCTGTCATTAGAAGCTGTTGCCATTCGGAGGTCGTTAAATAACAATTATCCCTTTCTATTCTGGTTACGCCTATGACGCACGTTAATCCTCTTAGGCCTACTGTAGTAACAATGAAAGATCATAAAATAATGTGATAGTCCAAGAAATTTAATAAATTTTGTATTGAAATTAACAAAAACAATTTAGAATGCATTACAAATATTGAAGTTTTACCGCACGTACTGTACTATAGTTTTGCATACCGAATTACTTTTTATTCTGGGAATTTACTCTCTCTTGATTTTCAAATACAGTATAGTGGTGGTGACTAGTAGCAGTGTGTACAATGTAGCAGCGGGCACAAAATTGGACAAGAAATGTTTGTAGCACAATGAAGTAAGTACGAAAAAAGGCAAAGCAAAACGGGACATGTACTACATGCCACAGGTACA
Source organism: Crepidodera aurea (assembly GCA_949320105.2). Classification (NCBI taxonomy): domain Eukaryota; kingdom Metazoa; phylum Arthropoda; class Insecta; order Coleoptera; family Chrysomelidae; genus Crepidodera; species Crepidodera aurea. The sequence continues at coordinate 103,878,560 of OX439472.1, forward strand.
GAAGCAATTGTGTTTTCCAAGTACTCGGTCAGCCCAGTGGCGGTTCTAGAAATTAAGGGCGGGGGGGGGCACATACAAGTTTTTTTAATGATCTGATTCCATGCTTAATATTGCCAAATCGTTCAACCGTTGTGGATCTAAGATAAGTTTTTATATGTTTTAATCTACTAAAAGTGCGTTCAGCAGTTGCACTATTAGTGGAGTGTAGTATAGAATTTTATATGGATGTAAGAGCTAAATCAATTTTTTTTTCATTTTTTCGAATTTATACATAAAGAGAAGCTTGTAAAAATATTTTCAATGAATTTGGGCTGGAACTTCGCGAGATATGTGCCAAAAACGGCATTTTTAGTATTTTTCTAGTGGATTGCTTCACTATTTTTTAAATATCTCCGGCTCTAAGAGTCGCGGAAAAATAAAAAAAAAATTAAAATGACCATAATGAAGTAGAGTATCGACCCGTATAATAGGTTTTTTAAAAATGCATCCTAACCTCAAAAAACGAATTCGCACACATTATTTTTGACTGAATTGGCAATAAATAACCAAAGAATCCTCGAATATTCTTAACAATTGGAGAAAATATCAAATACTATTAAACGAGCAAGGTTTGTATGTGTGTGTGTGTGTGTATGTGTGTCCAGAGGATCTCGAAATCCACTCGTCAGAATTCAATGAAACTTTCAGGGTAGACTAATTCCTATCTAAATCGACAGAAAATGTAGGTCTCATGTCTGTGAAAATTCGATCTTCCGAGATATTTACAAGAAAAGTTAAGCTTTTAGTTTTATTTCCTAGCAACGGCAACTTGTTTCTATAGTAATATAGGAGAGAGGATATAACGTCACATTCCATAGGCGTACTTTGCAAAATAAGTTTCTATAATATAAATAAGGTCACAGCATATAAAATATATATACCCACTTCGTAGATTAAATTTTGAAGTTATATTATTTACAAAAAATAAAAATAAACCTTATGCATCTGACACTTTAACATTGAACGAATTAAATTTAACCAATAAATAACAAGGAGGATTATATGTTGAGATTAAACTGTTTTTAATCTCTTGGCATTAAAAGTAACGCTTCAGTACTTACCTAAACTCAAAGATTAAAAAAAAAGTTAGTTCAAGAACTATCTATAAAAGTCACTGTCTTCACTAAAACTACTGGTATTACTATAATTGTCTTTTCTGAGGTTTATTATTATAGGTTCTATTAAATTATCCATTGATAGTGGATATACTTTTCTAAATGAATTTTCCACCTTTTTAACATGATCAATGCATTTTCCCGAACGTTCTCTATTTACATCTGAAAATGCCTTCAAAAACAAATTTCGCACATCAGGAAATTTAAATGTTGTATTGGTTTGAGAAACATAATCTTTTAATAATTGTGTGTGTGTGAAAAATTGTGGTACGGAGGCAATCTGAGAATTTTAATTAGTTTTTCTCTGGCCATCTCATCTATAATATATTTTTTGAATTTTGAATTTGAATTACTAATAATTCTGCCTTCAAGGATTTAGGAGGACTGATAATATTTTTAGAATGAAGCCATTTTGAAATATATATTTTATTACAAAATTCCGAATCAATTAAAATACATACGATACGGCTATGAATAAATAAAGTCTGACTTATCTGTCAAAATAACAGGTTTATTACAGTAAAAACCATGGAAACAAGATTAAATCTAGACAAAAACTATATTAGGCCGATCAGATGTATTAAAATTTAAATTTTAACTACAAATAAGCATTGAAGGATGAGGTAAAAATAAAATTTCTACCTCTTGAACCTGTACTACGTTCTGCAAATTAAATACTGCACTCCTTTCTGCTGTATAGTATAGTACTAAAAAGGTTTGACTTTATTTAATTTCTGGCGTTTAAATCTGAAAGAATTCAATTTTAAATTTGCCGCTTTTTATCCATAATGACCTACAAATTTTGACAACTACTGACACGCACATCTCTGGTTAAACGTTAAGAAAATGGGACCGGCTGGGATTTTCATGAAATTTTCGCAGATGCTATAAAACATGATAAAATCAATATACCTACTTAGCAATAGAAATTTTTGCGCGGAAAAATATTTTTCACATTTTTTTATTCTGCAAATGCCCAAGTAGCAATTTATAACCAGAATAAACCTGAAAAGTATAAAAAAGAAAAGGTTCATTTGACGGACATAAATAATTTGCTTGTCAAATGACAGTCATCTCATAAATTCTAAGTTGAAAATACAACGTTGCCAATTCAATTTCAGAAATCATGGGTTTAGGTAAATATTTATAGGAACGTTGAGTAACACTGTTAAAATGGACACTTGTCAAAACGTGACAACTGTTAAAATGTGATACGTGTCAGAATGTTACAACTGTCAAAATATGACACCTGTCAGAATGTAGCAAATGTCAAAATGTCACACGTATCGTACTTTTCTTTATTTATTACACAGATCTAACCTAACCTAAAGCTAATCTTTTTTTTTTGGCGGGTGGAAATTCTTTATGCACATCGGGTAAAGGTTCTTCCCTTCCCCGATAGTGTGAGACTACCCCTTACGGTTACTCACTAAAACCACCCCACTGAAACCACTATGCCCTACACGCTGCTGTTGCCCGTCCCGGAAACGGGGCTTGTCCGCCGTGACTATTCGCGAAGATCAAGCGTCAGTAGATGTTGCCCTAAAAGGGTGAAATCTCCAGAAACTAGGCAACTTTTAATGCATTTAACTAACCTCTGGGACAAGCAGTTGATAAACGTCAACAACACCTGCAGCAAATTGAAAATTAACACTGACAGCTTTTTTAATATTCCCGCCTACTTTCTATTTATCTACCTTTCTGTAGTTCAAGTAGATGTCGCCCACTCCGTGATTTTCACGAATTAATTAATAATTTGTCAGGTTATAAATATACTTAAATTATATACTCATTGGACTGCTTAAAAATGTAGATTTGAATATTAAGAGCGAAGCTCGGTGACCAGATATTGTATTTTTATGTCGAGAAGACATGGTAAAATTTTAAAAAATAAATGTATTTGTCCAGCCAAAATTGGCATTTTTCGAAAAAAAAATGAATTGGCCGCCATTTTTGAAAAAACAATAGTAGAGAAAAATTTCTTAACTTAAAAAGAAGGAGTTTGTGTGTATTTTTGTGTAAGAAAATCCAACATTTTATATCTTTATTTAAAGTGCCCAATTTAAGGAATAATAAAAAAAATCGATTTTCATTTTTATATTGATTTATATAGATTCGTTCCCTCACAAAAATCTTACTTTAGAACCTGAAATATTTTTTTTATTTTTTTAACATTTTTTGGACTGAAATACAGTTTTTCTAAGAGAATTAAGCATAAATATCGCGATAAAAAATTGGAAAAAAATGAAAATTGAATTTTTGTTTTTTTATTATTCTCTAAATTTAAATTTAATTTAATTTAAATAAAATGTTGGATTTTCTTAGACAAAAGTTCTCTACCATTGTTTTTCCGAAAATGGCGACCAATTCAATTTTTTTTCGAACGACAAATAATTTTTTTTTTTAATTTTTATCATGTCTTGCCGACATAACAATAGGTACATATTTTGTCCAATTCCTTCTTTACTTCTTGAAAATTATTCATATCAAGATATTTTTCATTTACTATCTAAAAAGACAATTTCTATTTTACAATTTTAAATTAAATTTTTTATATTTTTCAGGTAATTTTGGTAATAATGGCCTCAAACACAAAACAAAGTATAGATAATAAAAATTGCATATTTTGCAAAAATTTTATTTTACCTGGTCAAAAATTACAAACAGTAAAAAAAAGTGGACTTAGGCAAAAGTACACGCAAAATCCTTCTTTTTAAGATAAAATTTTTTTCTATACTATTGTTTTTCCAAAAATGGCAGCCAATTTCATTTTTTTCGAAAAATGCCGATTTTGGCTGTACAAATACATTTTTTTTGTTTAAATTTTTACCATGTCTTCCCGACATGAAAATACATATTTTCTCCAATTTTTAAGAAAATTCTAGGATTCTTTGGTTATTTATTGCCAATTCAGTAAAAAAAAATAATGTGCGCAAATTCGTTTTTTGAGGTTAGGATACATTTTTAGAAAACCCTACTATACGGATCGATACTCTACTTAATTACAGTCATTTTTTTTTATTTTTCCACGACTCTTAGAGCCGGAGATATTTTAAAAATAGTGAAGCAATCCACTCGAAAAATACCAAAAATGCCGTTTTTGGCACATATATCGCGAAGCTCCAGCCAAAATGTATGGAAAACTTTTTTACAAGCTTCTCTTTATTTATATAAAATCGAAAAAATTTAAAAAATTTGACTAAGCTCTTACATCCATTTTCAGAATAATTTCGTCTAATTTCACTCCACTATATGGTGATAAATATTCGGTACAATTTGGCTAGATTCGGAAATGCATTTTCAAGATCATTTGAAATGATATATGGTAATATTTCTTCAGTTCTTACATTAATTTCATTATCTTTAAGTTCTCTAAATAATAAACTAAAAGCCTGGTATTCAGCAATTACATCATAAAATCGAAGGGGGCGCCAAAAACGACATTTTGTAAAGGGCGGGGGAGGCATACTGCCCCCCTTTGCCCCCCTGTGGCGCCGCCACTGGGTCAGCCAGAGTATATAAATGCAGATAAAAAATATAAAAAGAATTATAAAGTGTTGTGAAAGGTTTTCTCGTACCAAGAAAGCAAAAAAAAAGTTGTAAGTAGAAGCAAAAAAAAGTGTTGTTCCAGTTTTAGTTTTTACCGGTGTCTACTTTCCAGAAAAAAACGTATTATTAGGTTTATGGTTATGCAGGGCGACAAAGTAGCTGGAGGGATACAAATTTTGGAAAATTTTAAAATTATCAGCATATTATGTTCATTTTCTTTAAAACTATCTATGAAGTTTGTCTTTGCCTCTTTTTTTTTTGATGTTAATATTTGATATAATTATTATTTATATTTATGATTCTTTTATTGGGGTTTTAGTGGCGAATTATTTCAATATTTATTAAACGATTTGTGTTCATTGTTTGTAACTAATTACCTTGTTTAAAAGCTATAAAAAAGCACAGCTCCAAGTAGTTATATGCCTACAGGGTTTTTTGGCAGATAACGTTATAGTCTATTTTTATGTATGAGAGCGTATTAAAATAATAAAGCGTTCGTAATCCATAGGCGTACCACTTCTTTTAGTAGACAGTTAAAATATTTTGTGAAGTTATACCTCGAGTATTTTCGTATGAAATAACCTTTGTATAAATATAATAAATATATCGGGTGTACACTTATATTTTCACCTAATTAACCTGCTTATAACTTCTAAGCAGCTGAAGGTAAAAAAGTGCAATTTTTTCTAAAATATTTTATTTTTCCACAAGGTATGTTAAGAACATTGTGTCAAACGGGTTATGTAGGTATAAGGGTTTAAACTTTGACTTTTAAACAACGTTACGTTCATAAATAATAATTTTAATATAAAAACTACTTCTTACCTACAAATCCAACTCAGAAGATGAACTATCGCAACCAATATTTACAATGAGTGGCTCGATCATTTCATCAGTAATATTGTCCAACTTCCACATTTTCTCTTCTTCTTTAATCGTATGATTTATTGCCTTTTCCCAGTTTTCAGGCTTCACATTATTTACAGCCTCCAAAAACAACTGTTTAACATCACTCATTTTAAAAGAATTATTTTTTCTTGAAACTTCTCCCTTTATCTGTGCCCATATCAGTTCAATCGGGTTTACTTCGCAATGATATGGTGGTGATCTAACCACCGTCATCCCACGATTTTTTGCAATTTCATCAATTTCATATTTTTTTAATTTCTCTTTATGAAGGGAACACAAATGATACAGTTCTCTTCTCACAGAACCGGGATGGAACTTAATATTCTTTGAATTTAGCCAATTCTGTAAATCTTTTTTTAACCACTTGGTTGTGGGCATTTTTTCTGTAAGTCTCGAGTGATAACTTGCATTATCCATTACTATTATACAGTTCTGAGGAAGAAGATCTATCATTTGTTCGAACTACTCTTTAAAGACATCAGCATTCATGTCCTCATGGTAGTCACCGGTACGAGTAGATTCAAAAGTCAATAAACCACCTTTAACAAAACCGTTTGAACTACCGATGTGTACTATTATCAGTCTGCGCCCCTTTCCTGATGGTGGATTTAAACCAGTAGATAAATTATTTAAAACAGAGTCAAAAGAGCATACATATCTTATGAACAGTGCCGCAGAACCATTGGCCGCACCTGGGGAATGTCACCTAAGGTTACGGCCTGGATCTACACTGCAATCATAAGACCTATGCTAACGTACGGTGCGATTGCCTGGGGAGTCAAAACTAGCCAGCGGACAGTCGTACGCAAATTGGATCAAATCCAAAGAATAGCATGCCTCAACATAACGGGGGGCATGAGAACCACACCAACTAGAGCAATGGAGGTGATCCTTGGTCTCACCCCCCTTCATATATTTATTAAGGAGACTGTAGTGATGACCATGACACGGCTACGCTCTACAGGTATACAACCTGACGTAGGATCTGGTCAGTCGAGGTGTAACTTGTGGCACGAGGTCTTGGAGAGGTCCCACTGCTACAAGCCAACACAGATTCGATTGCACCAAGATATGCCTTTTACAGACCCTACAGGGTAATAACAAAAAACGTACAAGAGGCTACATTGGCAGCAGGTGCCTTGTGCATCTACACCGATGGGTCTAAAACAAATGAGGGGTCAGGCTGTGGAATTTATTCCAGATCCCTGAATCTCAATATAAAATGGGCAATGGGTTCTAATGCCAGTGTAGCTCAAACAGAGCTCACTGCTATCTCAATCGCCGCAAAAGAGACTACCAGTAGGAACATTACTGGTAATAATATTTACATCCTCACGGACAGCAGACAGGCACTACTAGCTCTGGATAGACCACGGATTACATCAGGTCTAGTACTAGAATGTCACCAGGCCCTGATCGAAGCTTGCAACAACAACGTGGTCACGTTAGCTTGGATCAAAGGTCATGGAAAATCAAAAGGCAACCGTGCAGCTGACTCTCTAGCTAAGAAAGCAGCCTCCCAAAAACTTTTGGGACCTGGCACTTTCATAAGCTTATCGGCATCAGCTGTGGCTGACCTACTGAAGAAACACTCCCTTGAAAAGTTTAAGGGTAGATGGGACGACGAAACAGGTTGCAAGCTAGCCAAGGAACTATTACAGTATCCGAACAGCGAAACAGCCAAAAAATACATGACTATGAACAGACAGAACCTGCGCACAGCCACAGGTATCCTGACTGGCCACTGTCATCTACGAAAACACCTCCACAGGATGGGGTTATCTGACACTCCACTGTGTAGAGGATGTGAACAGGAAGACGAGACTGTCGAACACATTCTTTGCGAATGCCCGACACTCTCACAAATGAGACATTTTCCTTTCGGCGAGCGGTGGCTAACACATGCCAACATGAGGGAGCTACCTTCAGGCGACGTCATCGCCTACTTTAAACAAGTAGGCTGGCTGACGAGCTAGAAGGAAGGCTCAACCTCAGAAGGACGCACAATGGGCCAAATGTGGCCTACGTGCTGTGGGGTGACCCACCCTTCTAGATTTACAGATACAGAGAGAGAGAAATTATTTAAAAAAGCCTGTCTTCGACTTGTAACAGTTTCATCTTGCCAAAATTTATTTGGTGTATGTCCCTCGTTGATCCATGTTTCATCTAAATAAAATATATTTCTTCGTTGGTTTCTCATTTCTTTTATAGTCCTTAGGTAATTTCTTCTCCATATTACAATATCGCTTCTTTCTATTAAAATAGACTTTCTGGAATGCTTTTTCCATAGAAAACCTATTTCTTTTAAAAGTTTCCATAGTGTGCTTCGATTCATTTCAGGGTAATCCTTATCCTCTCGAATCGTGGCAAGAACTTTGTCTACTGTCGGAAATTCTTTTCTAAAGAAGAACGCATGCACTTTCCTTCTAAGTCTTTCTTTCAAATGATTTTCTATTTGAAATTTTGGTTTTCCTGGAGCTTTACGTGCTGTTTGAAACTCGCCACATTTCTCTTCTTTAACAACTCTGTAAATCGTAGATTTCCCAACACCAAGCGTACTACTAACTAATTCCACTGTGTCATCAACACTTTTACATAAATGTTTGTCTGTAAATGATTTAAAACAATTAAATATTAATGTTTTTTCATTAACTGTTAAAGGACCAATTTTTTGTCGTTTACGCGGTACTTCCAAATTTTCCATGATCACACTAGAATTCACAATAGACTGCACACTGCACCTTGCATGTTGCAACTAAACGACATTTAGTAAGCTGTCAAGAATACACAACTGGACCTCTTTACTAAATGGAAAACCTACAATCGCATTTTCGGTGAAATTTGTTGGTAAGGGATTTATCTACTTATAATTCGATTACTGTAAGAAATTGTTGGAATTAAAATAAAACAAAATTGGCAAATAGGTACTTATTGAAAATAATCTTAAGATACGGCTATGTTATCTTTAATACACAGGGCTTTTGGCCTGTCCAAACCTTTTTCTATTGTTCTGTACAGCTTATGGTTATAAAAGACCAATAAAAGTCCCAAAACTTGTATTAGCTCAGGTACATTTATGATAATTTTAGGAAATATTTAGATTTTTCCGTAAAAATATTTAAATTGACCGTACTAAGTTTTGCATTAGAAATGCTGTTTTATTACTCTCTCATACATAAAAATAGACCATAATTCATAGATACATTTTTTGTTATTGATAGAATAATACAATAAAAGCTTGTTCGTAACGATATCTTACAAAAAGAGAAGAAAAGGATTTAGCAGACATAATTTCACAAATTAATTTAGATTTTTTGAAATATCCATAACCAAATTTCCAAAACTTTGAACTTTCGGCTGTCTGTTGGGCAGTGAATAATAATTTTTTCTCTACTCATCGAGCTCGTCAACACAACTCAATTGTTTATAAAATAATATCAAAGTCACTCAAACCAGATGATGGGTTTCTGATGTAGTTGTTTTGCACGGCTGTTCTAAGGAAAAACCAAGCAAGCGCCATTTTTCCGAAATTGGGTTTGTTACATATATATTCTGTAATTAGTATTCGCTTTATCCAGCTACACAAAGCAAGTACATTTGTTTTGATCTCATGGGTTTTGAGACAACATGTAGCAATTCTTTACGAAGACGACCGATGCATTGACAACACCGCTTTTTTAAACAATTGTCAATACTCTCTTCTAATCATAGATGGCAGCACATCTAAAAAATTTATCTTATAGCGGATATAGCTATTGACTTGTACGAGTTTGGAATTTTATTTATTGGATTCGAAAAGCCTAACTGACGAAGCCGAAAGGCAGAAACCGGTCTTAGGATGTCGAATCTGATAAATTAAATTCCTTACTCGTTTTCTAATTGTCTGTAGCTTCTAAAGTGGACTGTAGGTTTTTATAGTTGAATTTTTCCTTCCCCAGAATGATCTACACATGTTACTTGTATTTAACAGTTTATTAAAACTTTTTTTTCAACATCGTTGATTAATGATCCCTATTATTGAATGATTTTCTATTAATCAACGATTTTATTGTATGCAACCCAACGTACATTGCTCTTATACATTTATATTGACAGTTACTTATGGTGTAGGCAACCAAACATACTGGTTCATTAAATAACCATTAAAACAACGAACAAGTACACTGCGCGTCATATAAAACTGGTACACTTTTTTTTCCCAATGTAAACCTAACTTAATTAATCAATCAAATCAAGCGCATATCCACAATGCCAGTCCATTTAAGTAAGTTTGATCAAATCCGAATAATTTCCAAAATAGCTTGGCAGAAGATGAAATTTTAATAGTAATGGAGCTATGACAAGATATTAATTATTGAATTGAAATTTTTAATTTCTCCATCTCGTTTTATTGCTGTCAAAAATTTAATTTTATCGTTACATCTACTAAAATTTTTGTTGACCTGGCATCTCTGCCCTAGAAATTATAACATAAAAACTAGTTTAGTATTGACACATTTCAAAAGATGCATTTACACACCTAGAAAAACACTATTTTCGATTATAAGAGTTGTACCAGTTTTATATGACGCGCAGTGTACAAAGTAACAGAAAAACAGCTTACTATTGGTTTACGCTTTATGTCACTAATTAATTATAAAAATGAAACAAATTTGCACTGCATTTGGACAGTGGAGATGAAAACTATTTTTGGGTAGTCTGGCTTGATTCGCGGCCAAATTCTTACTAATTTGTCAGAGAATAATTAAATTTGCTGCACTGTCGGAGCACTTGAATAATTTAAAAACACTTTAAGTCGTATTTGGGACGACGGAGAAGCCTTGTTTGATTCGCAGCGAAGCACTTACTGATTAATTACGAGATACATTGTTGGACAATGGAGCGGCCAGTCTGGTACGCGACTGGAAACACACTAATTCAAATTATTAAATCTGTTCGGGAACCTTCTTGTTTTAGGCACGCCCACAGAGTGGTGTACGTGCGAATATTTGCATACGTTATACGAAGGACCGGAAGTGTGTCTACGTGAGACTATGCGATGGTATAATGGCGAGTCGGAAGTCCGTTTCGATTTTTCCGTCTCAAAAGTAACAATTCTGTTTCACTCGCTCTCGCAATGATTGAAAAATATTGACTTTATTTCGATCGTATAATTTAAATATTTGTCTAGTGTTATTCTTTGTCAGAGACGCGTCTAGTTCGATATTAGTCGTAGTTGCCGATTTGTTTAAATGAATGGATTAATTTTTATGTTTAATTTTGTAATTAGAAAATTAAACAACATTAAACCTTACCAAGTAAGCGCAGACTTGGTGGCAGGCACAGAACGTTTTTTGGCTCTCCTATAAAATTTGTGTGAATGCACATACTTGGTTTTTGCTTAGAACAGTCTGTATGGCCCGGCAAATTCATATACGACCATAATCGTTTATGTTCTGATGGAGATTACTGCAATCATTAAAAATCCATAATTAAAGTTATTCTTTCAGCCCAGTTGTCAGAGGTACATTTAGACCAAAATCTCAGAAAAATGTGATATCGCTGAAACTTGGCTCTTAGGTACTTTTTTGGGTGTAGAAAACGATAAAAAAATCTTTGCTCGGAGTTAACAAAATCGAAAATAAAAAAAAGGAGGCTGAAGGACCTTGGTCGATGGCCTATTGGTATCCAATAAAGTACATTAATTATTATTATGAAAAAAACTAATAGCCATTTTCACTACAAATTGAACGAAATTAGAAAATAAAATAATCTAATTGTCCAGTAGTTTGTTTATTACAACTGTCTTTTCAATTTTCACGGCATGCTAGATTATTACCCACCAATTTATGTAAGATATCTCCAAATTATAATAAATCTAGCAATAACTCAGAAATACGTAACTTTAGGTATAGGGAATGCTAATACAGATCGAAAGAGAATAAAAAACTGATCCAGGCGTGATAATAAAATACAGGGTGTTTCATTTGAAATTATCGACTTATTGAGAATTGAAAATATGAACATTGGACGCTCCATTCTAGGCACCCTGTATAAAATATCGCATTTGACGTTTCACCGTATGCTAGAAGGATATTCTCACAATCTCTGTATAAAATTTGAAATTAATAGCTTAACAACTTAGCCAGATACGGAAATTAAAGTAAATGTGTGTTTTTCAAAAAAATTTACAAAAATCTCAAATATCTCGGAAACTGTTAAACTTAGACCTGTGGTATGTTGATAATTTTTTGTTCAAAATTTGATGATGAATTCAAAAATAAAAAGAAAAATGGTACATGCCATTTGAAATAACAAAGTTGATGTCTACTTCCGGTATAACCGGAAGTTGAAAATATTTTCATTGAATAGATCGTACTGACAAAGTCCCGTATTCCAAGTTCAAATATCTATAGTTCTCTATATATGGCTAATGAGCCACCTTCGTGACACACCCTGTATACAAGATAGGATTTTCTTTATGTTGAATGTAATATTTTTGACAAGATTAAGTTGGAAGCCTTTTAAATATTTTATTTTCATAAATTCACAATATCTGATAAAATCTAATAAATAAAGCATAACAACAATTTCATGAATATCACTGAAAGCACTATGCTCTCTACAAGAAAATTTAGGTTCTTATTTACCTGTCTAAATACTGGATTAAGCAACAATTTTCATCAGTAATCCACTTTTAGGTTTTATTAAACAAAAAATCAATTACGTACAAGGTGTCCCAAATAATAAGAAAATTTAGAATGTAAAAATCAGCATTCTTGGACTTTCTACTTTTCTAAGTAGAAGTGGTACTTTTTGTCATTCTGTAAATATTTTCATTTCTCGTGTATATTGGAGATTATGTGCCTAACGTTATTTTGGGACACTTGTTGAACTGTCAGAAATAAAATAGGGAAAAACTACTGAGCAAATACTTTGTAGTTACATTTTACTGACCAACCAATTTGAAATATTTTAAGTGACAGCAAAGTATCAGATCTAGAAACGTTTTTTAATAATTGAGACACCTCGTGTAACTCTCATACCAGACAAAATATCAATTAACAGTGCAAATATCATATATATTTGTGCCTCAAAAATACCAACAACACTTCTTAATCTACCAAAAACAATAAACAAAAAGAACGAAAACAAACAACACAATACTATAATGCATCAATTAAAAATCAGAGTACATTTCCCTCTGCTGAGATAGTCCAATTGGCTTGTAGTAATTTTTTGCTTCGGTCCATCCCCTTGGAGCGACGTTGTAATTTTGGAAATTGCTCAAATCCAACTTTTTGTAGCTTTTAGGTGGTTCTGAACTTTGCAGATGTGGATCGTAGTAGTTTGGTTCTGGTTCGTTTAGAGCCTGATGGTAATTTGATTCTTGAGTTGGGATTTCTGTAGGGATGTATACAGTTGGACTTGCTGGTTTGTAATTTGGAGCTGAAGCAGCCTTAGATTTTGTTCTTGGTAAAGTGCTTGAACCTGAAGAATTTAAAAATATAGTTTAAATTATATATAGCATAAATACCAAGAAAATTTGTGTTATAGATATATCGCTGGATATTTTGAGATTCAAGATTACAATATAAGACGAACTTAAGTGCTGCTCCTGGGGATGAGCATTATTATGATTTTCGCCATGCCAATTTTAAGGGTATACTCCAATGTTTGGAAGCAATGGATTGGGATGGGCTTCTTCAAGGGAAGGATCTTTCAGAAATGATTTTTACTTTTTATGACGCATTGTATTCGGTAATTGAGTTATTATAAAGAAATTTGTTATAAAAAGATTCCCGCATTGGTATTCTTTTCAACTTAGACGCTTGGTCAACGATAAAAAGGTTGCACACAGGATTTATAAACAAAATAGGACTCTCCAAAATTATGAAATATTTAGTCATTGCAATGCAAGATTACATCTAAAGAATGCTATTTAAATTACATACATTCTGTTGAAATATCTGTTAAAAGCAATGTAAAAACCTTTTGGAATTTTGTAAGAATTTTTCATCAGTTTACACTTCTCAAAATCTAAACTTAAACGATATTGAAATCAAGTCCCCTCTTACCACATTCCTATTTCGAAGATTTATGAGAAATTATCTAATCTTGATGTAAAGAAAGGTCAGATCATCCTACTTAGAAATTGCAGCTTAATTGTCTTGTCTCGCCATCTCTTCTATATTTTTAATAAATCTATCGACACAGGTGAGTTTCCTGATTATTGGAAACTTTCTTATGTCACCCCAATATACAAATCGGGTAGCAAGTCAGACGTCAAAAATTACCGACCCATCTCAGTACTATACCTAAGGTATTTGAGAACATTATAACAGATTTCCTTACCTATGACTGCTCTGGCATTATAACTGAACAACAATAAGGTTTTTGTGCTGGGAAATCGACTGAATTAAATCTAGTTACCTATGTCGACTTCCTGTCAGAAGCTCTGGAGAAGGGTTGCCAGATTGATTCTGTGTATACTGATTTTTCTGTCTTACTTCAAAAGCTTATGGTGTAAGTGGGGTTTTACTGCAATGGATTAATTAGTAGCTATCTAAGGAACAGGACTCAAATGTATCAGAAGGCTTTCACGGCCGGTCAAATTAAAATCTAAAGTGTTTTCCGGGCTTTGAAGCCGTGGTCCAATGGAATTTCTTCGTGACGTTTCGTCTACAGCTGCGGTAGACATTATCAAAGGCGATGAGGCAGTGGGCGAAGTGATCTCCCGTGCTTCCCGACGTTGACTGATTCGACAGTGGTTCGCTCGGTCGTATTTATACTCAAATGGTTAGAGTAAACCATCATTATACTAACTTAATTCAGGTGACATCAGGTGTTCCTCAAGGGTCACACCTCGGTCCCTTACTATTCAACTTATTTATTAATTCCGGCATGGCAAAGCACTATTATTTGCTGATGAATTAAAAGTTTTTCTAACTGTTAAAACCATTTACGATGCCCTCAGCCTTCAGTCTGACCTTGACAACCTGTCCAACTGGTGTTCCCTAAAAGGCATGGACTTGAATGCTATAAAGTGCCACGTCATGCGTTTTTATCGATCACTACTTTTCGTTAAAACTTAAATGGTCAGATCTTGGAGTCTGTTAATCAAATCAAAGACCTTGGAGTTATTCTAGATCCCACTTTAAGCTTTAACAAACGCATACCTATGGATATCCATAAATCAATGAAAATGTTAAGTTTTTTCAAAAGGCTAAACCACGATTTCACTGACACTGCTGCAATTAAAGTCCTTTATTGTTCACTAGTCAGATCCCACCTAGATTATTGTTCCTCTGTCTGGTCTCCACATTACATAACATATAGCAGGAACATAGAAAAAGTGCAACATAATTTTCTAAGATACATAGCTTATAAACTGGGTGCCCTTGGCGATTATGAATCGATAGAGCTTTTTCTTAACATCCCCTGCTTAGAAACTAGGAGGAAACCAGAGAGACTTCACATTGCTTTTTAATATTATCAATGGCAGATGCAGCTGTAGTGAACTTCTACCAAAAATAAATCTTCTTGTTCCAACCCGCACAACTCGACAGCAACAAACCTTTCATGTACCTTTCTATCGTTTAAACCAAGCGTTTAATAGCTGTATCCCAAGAATGTTCAGATTAGCCAATACACCCAGTGATATTGAGATGTTTAACACCTCCCTTATCATTTTAAAACTCAATTACTGAATACAGAGCTTTAACGTTTAATGTTAATGAACCTTTTTTGTCTTGTCCTTTATATTCCTTGCTTATTTTTACTATCTATGACAATATTGGGTAGTTCAATGTGACTACTAACATAAACAACACAGTTGACAAAAAAAAATACAACTGTTAGTCTACTACTAACATTTTATAACCGTAGAGGTAAACTTTCACATAATCAAACACATATGTTTCTCATGCTGTGTAGGAACAAACACGAACCAAAGAATTGAACACAAGAACATTAAAAACCCACAAAATCTTGCCTTCATCATGGTTAGTGATGCTGTCGCTCCTATCTATAGACTGAAAAGCTTCATTTGGCTTAGGCTGTACTGAAGAAGAAGGCGAAATATATTTACAAAAGGAACTATTCTCAGAAGGCTCAATGAGTTGCATCCTGCTTTGATCAGGAGGAAAGTACTGAGTTTTAACTTCTACGTTTGATACGTGATAGACGGTTGCAGACATTTCTCTAGACGTTTCTTCCATATCTTGGGATTTTTGCAATGTTAGGTCGCTTTTACTCGTTTGTATTTTATTTATGGTTTCTTTGATTGTATCAAAGGACTTTGATGAACTTAAATTGTACTGTTGGGATGGTATAAGTTTTTCTACTACATCGGGAAGCGGATCTCGTAATTGTTTATATTTCAATTGAGGTTTAGCTGATTGTTCGAAACTTTGAATGAGAGATCTGACGGGAATTTTTCTGTATTCATTTTGTTCGGATTCAATATCGATGAATTGATTTGAAGACTGTATCTCTTCTTGATACTGATTCTGGATAAATTCCTGAAAACTACTGAACGATTGAGGTTCTATAGGTAAATTGTTGGGGAAAATAATTTCATCTCCAACTTTCTGAAAATCTATGTGAATTTCTCTTTCTTGCGCGTAATTAATCTTTTCTATTTCTTCATTTTCGCTTGGATACAGCATTTCAACTTCTGCTACTTCCGTCTTTTTAACTTCAGTGGCTAATTTTGAGTTTTTGCTTATTTCTTCTTGTTTTTCAGTCTCGGTTTTTTCTACTTTTACTCGAGGTCCTACGTCATTAGATCTTGTAACGTTTTCGGAAGCTTGACGTAAACGCTTAGCTTGAATGGATTGTTGTCTTCCAATTATAGCTTTTTGAAATTCTGAATTTATGTTAAGTTGACCAAAAACAGGTTTAGCACCGATAATTGTTTCTGGGGCTTTTTTGAATTTTCTTGGTTCGGGCTCATTTCGAGTGGGTGAAAACTTTCTTGTTTTAGGTGAACCATCAGTAACGGATTTTTGTTTATTTTCTGGTGAAGTTTCTGTTGTAGGTTGCTCTGTTATTTTTTCAATTACAGCAGCTGGTTCTGATTTTTCAACACATATTGATTGTCTTGAAGAAATATCTGTAGACGTTTTGACTGTTTCAGTATTTTCACTTTTCATTATACTTATATCATCAGTTGGTGCTTTAATACCTTGAATTGTGTTATTTATTTGGACTTTATTTTCTTCTTCTTTAGTTGAAGCATCGTTTTCATCTTGAAATTGTATAGGTCCTGAAAATTGTTCGATAGTTTTCTGATTTTTATTTATTTTCTTCTCTCTAAACTCGTTGAAACATCCTTTCTGCAACATAACCATTTCGCCTTTATCCTTATCAGCTGATAATGCTACTTTTTTCATATGCTCTTCATACTTTGGGTCTTTAGCTTTCACAGGTTCAATGATCATCTTGGTCGAAGGTTTTTCTTCAGTGGGTGATTGTTTTTCTTCGTTCTGCGGTGAAGGTGGCTCGTATTTGGGAACATATATTGGAAATGGAGAACATGATCTGCCAGCGTTGTAATGTCCTTGACTTTCAAAAATTTCGGATTGCAGCGATCTTGAAATTGTTGAATTGTTAGAAAATGAGCTTTCTAAGACTCTAGCGGAAGGATCTGCCAAAGCAAAACTAAATTCAGGTTTTGTATTAGTAGAACTTTCAGTTTGTTTTTTAGGTGGTACTGGAGAAATCGGCCTATAAAAGACAGAATCTCTAGATTTGTCTAAGTAGGTAAATATACTGGGTATTTTATAAGGAACATTCTTGTTAAAATCTTCAGTACCTTCTTGTAAAGAAGTTAAGAGACTTTCACTTTTAATGGTTGTTTCAATGTTTTGTGAGTAATCTGAAGAAACGTCAAGAAATTCAGGCCGTGGTCTTTTTATTTCAGCTGCTTCAGGGTTTTCAGTTACATCAGGTATATGTGGAGGCGATTTTTTTTCCCGCTCTTCAGTTTGTAAATCAGTATCTAGAGAAACATCTAATAACTCAGGATTCTGTGTATCGTCTGGTGTATCTGGAAATGGGGAAGGTGATCGTTTTATTTCTTGTCTCACTGTCTTTTTCTGCGTTTTTCTTGATACCTGGCAATAACGGTGGCTACCTAAAGTTGATGGAAAATAAAGGTTTTGGTTAGTTTTTAAGCTAAGCGTTAGTAAATTTATTAATAATATTATTACCTTATTTTTTTTTTATTTTTAAGTATTGCTTAATATAAATCAAATTTGTACAATTTAATTCAATTTAGTGCAATGGACCGATTCACTTTTATTGATGACCTCTATTTTTCTAAAATTATTTGAGTATATATCTTACCAACAAGCAAATAACCTTACTTTATTACCTACTAGAGGGCTATTAAATTACGGGAATTTCATCCAGTCATTCAGCCAGTTAAAATTTAAAATTACATTTCTTCTCATACCACTCTCAAAGCCATATCTGACTGCTAATTGCTGTTAAACAGTACGGCCATCTTCGATTAAACTATATTTATTATTAGTTTACAATTTTCATCCATCGAAAAAATACACAAATTAAATAGATACAGCAACGGCGGCTCCAGGGGTGGGCCGGAGACAAAATTCATTCAGCGTAAACCAAATTTTAATTTTTTTGTAGGTTCTAGGTCCATTTATATCCTAAAAAACTCACTTTTCCCCCCAAAAATGGCCCAAACATTTTTTTCGATAATTTAAACATTGCCAATCGTTTCTTATACAAAATTTATTATGCGTAAACCAAATTTTAATTTTTCTGAATTTTTTTGTAGATTCTAGGTCCGCTTATATCCTAAAAACTCACTTTTCCCCTCCAAAATGGCCCAAACATTTTTTTTCGATAATTTAAACATTGCCAATTGGTTCTTAGACAAAATTCATTCTGCTTAAACCAAATTTTAAGTTTTTTGATTTTTTTTGTAGATTCTAGGTCCGCTTATATCCTAAAAAACTCACTTTTCCCCCCCAAAATGGCTCAAACATTTTTTTTTCGGTAATTTAAACATTGCCAATCGTTTCTTATACAAAATTTATTCTGCGTAAACCAAATTTTAATTTTTCTGAATTTTTTTTGTAGATTCTAGGTCCATTTATATCCTAAAAAACTCACTTTTCCCCCCAAAAATGTCCCAAACATTTTTTTTCGATAATTTAAACATTGCCAATCGGTTCTTAGACAAAATCCATTCTGCTTAAACCAAATTACAAGTTTTTTGATTTTTTTTGTAGATTCTAGGTCCGCTTATATCCTAAAAAACTCACTTTCCCCCCCAAAATGGCTCAAACATTTTTTTTTCGGTAATTTAAACATTGCCAATCGTTTCTTATACAAAATTTATTCTGCGTAAACCAAATTTTAATTTTTCTGAATTTTTTTTGTAGATTCTAGGTCCATTTATATCCTAAAAAACTCACTTTTCCCCCCAAAAATGTCCCAAACATTTTTTTTCGATAATTTAAACATTACCAATCGGTTCTTAGACAAAATCCATTCTGCTTAAACCAAATTACAAGTTTTTTGATTTTTTTTGTAGATTCTAGGTCCGCTTATATCCTAAAAAACTCACTTTTCCCCCCCAAAATGGCTCAAACATTTTTTTTTCGGTAATTTAAACATTGCCAATCGTTTCTTATACAAAATTTATTCTGCGTAAACCAAATTTTAATTTTTCTGAATTTTTTTTGTAGATTCAAGGTCCATTTATATCCTAAAAAACTCACTTTTCCCCCCAAAAATGTCCCAAACATTTTTTTTCGATAATTTAAACATTGCCAATCGGTTCTTAGACAAAATCCATTCTGCTTAAACCAAATTACAAGTTTTTTGATTTTTTTTGTAGATTCTAGGTCCGCTTATATCCTAAAAAACTCACTTTTCCCCCCCAAAATGGCTCAAACATTTTTTTTTCGGTAATTTAAACATTGCCAATCGTTTCTTATACAAAATTTATTCTGTGTAAACCAAATTTTAATTTTTCTGAATTTTTTTTGTAGATTCTAGGTCCATTTATATTTATATTTATATTCCATTTTTTCTCGGTAATCCAAACATTGCCAGATACATCTATTCATAGAATCAATAAAGAACACCTGGTCTTGCACGATGTAGGGTAAAACGGAGAAAGATCAAAGATGAGTCTATATGGAACAAGGAACCCTTTGAGAGCTTAAGAATTTGGACATGCCCTTTTATTATGAACTAGAAACATGCCCAAAAGCCACAAGAAGCCAGGAAGGAGAATATTCCAAAGGAAGAGATCCAGAAAAGGAAGGAAGATTCTTCTGAATAATACGCAGTGGAGTGGAACTTACCACTTACCATCACTATCATTCTCATTCGATTGAAATATTACGTCTGGTGAAGTAAATGACTAAAAAAAAGTTTTGTGGACCATAAATTAACATTAAGTTATTTATTTTAAAATACTAAACTACCACTTGAACAAATCTGCCTTGCTGAATAAATTTCAAATTATTTCTAGGTTTAATACATACCAAACTGTTTATGCGTAGCCCAACCTTGAGGCATAGCTGGCTTGTAAACATCAACATTGCTGGCTCCTTTTTGGTAACCATCGATAATTCTGTTAATACTGCTACTGTTATAGCTTGGATTATGCGAATACATTTTTTGGTCGTTGTTTTTCGGCACACTCCAATTGGTTAGACCGTCGTTCTTCAGGGCTGCTTCGTAAGAATTGACTGCAGGTGCTACGTAATTTCCTTTTGTTGGCCACGTCGGTTCTTCGACGAAAGCTGCGTCTACTGATCCTGTTTCCAGAGCAGCGTCCCAAGGGGATTTGATTAGCTTTACTCGGGGTTTGTTGAATTTTTCCTGTTTAAAATACATACATTACTTATGAAGTAAACTGACTATCAAGTTAACTTACTTGAATACCATCCAATTTCTGTTTATGTTGAAGTCTTTCAACAGTTTCGGGCAAGTAGCTTGGTGGCGGTAAATTAGAATTCAATGGAGGTAAAACAGGGGATACTAGTGGTATTGGAGTGGGCGGTATTTCTGGTAGAAGAGGAGTAGTTCTTGTACCATTGGTTTCAGCAACTACCCACTTTTCGGAACGTTTACGCCTTTTTGCAAAAAGTTCTGCTCCTGTAAACAAATACATGAATTTTGTACTAGAAAGAGAAGCCCTCTTATATCTACAACTACAAAATACATAAAAGAGTGAAGAAACTATAAATAAAAACAAGACTGGGGGCAAAAATTAAATGGAGTTTTGAATAAAGTAAAGAAAAAAGTAAGATAAAACTTTAAGAAGCAAAAAGAAACTAAATTACAAAAAGACACGGTGATTATACTATGAATACAAAAGTTCTGCTTATTTTTGGTTACATAATGATAGATTTATACAGGGTGCGCCAATTATTTCCACTCGATCTCTAGCACCGAAACTAAAAGAGATATCAACAAGATTTTAATTTAATTTTAAAATATTTTGATGTATACAGGGTGGCTAATTTTTGTGGAATGAAAATTAATTTGGTTTTTTTAAATTAAACACCCTGTATACGATTATGTCTTCTGATTCTACTTAATATTAGATTTACGGTAGTTTTTTGTATTTGTAAATCCGACGCGGCGTTGACAAGTTATTCTTATTTTAAGCAGATTTAATGAAAAAACAGCACTTCAGAAATATTAGCACAAAAACCACATTTTTTAAAAAATTCCTCAAAAAAGCTACTATGATGTAAATGAAACATGCACCTATCACAATAATCACACAACATCTTCACCTGTTGCACAGGGTGTTTGCCGATGGCGTACCAATAGTCTAGTTTTCAAATGGCAATAACTTAATTTTTTCAAATGGAACACTCTGTATATTTTTCTTCAGTTAGAAGCTCTCCCTAATACGCATTAAAAAAATATAGGGTTTTGCACATCTACCTTTACTATTTACTTTAATAATTGACGTTAAGTGACAAACAACATATTTTACACAATTTTTAATAAGAAATCAAGTTACCTATGAAAATGACAATAGGTATATTTTGTTATGGCATTAATTGTCAATATAAAATTTTGTATTGTATCACGTCTACTATATTTAATCGGTATTGTGTATAAAAAATGGATTTTAATAAGAATTATAGTGTTCAAGAAAATATTGATATGATATGGATACTGGGTGAATGTCAAAAAAATGCGTTTCTTGCTAGTAGGGTCTATCGTCAAAGATACCCAGAAAGACGTCATCCACAAAATGATACTTTTTAGAATTTAAAGAATAGATTTGATAGAACAGGAACCGTCAAGTATGAAAAACATTCACGTGAAACTACAGCTGTTACTATTGACAACGAATATAAGGTAATGATCAGTATAGTTGAAGATCCCAATATAAGCACAAGGCAATTAAGTAATCAGTTAGATATTTCCAATACCACAATTAGACGCATAATAAAAAAGAATAAATATCACCCCTATCATATCCAGCTTCACCAAGAATTGTTACCACGTGATTTCGCGCGTAGAGTGGAATACTGTAGATCGTTAATAAACAAGATAAATACAGAGCGTAACTTTTTAAACAAAGTTTTATTCTCCGACGAAGCCACGTTTCATAAGAACGGTTGTGTAAATAGACACAACTTCCATTATTATTCGGACCACAATGAACATTTATTTAGAACCACATCACAGTATCGGTGGTCTTTGAATGAGTGGGCGGGAATAATAGGTGATTATGTAATTGGTTCCTATTTCTTTGATGGGACTGTAAATGGAGCTATATTTTTAGATTTTTTAGAACATGATTTTCGCAACTTATTCCAAAATGTGCCTCAAAATTATCGCAACGGAATGTGGTTTCAATTAGATGGTGCCACACCACATTACCTATTAGATGTTCGCAATTGGTTAAATAGGCAATTTCAGGATCGTTGGATAGGAAGGGGAGGACCTATAAATTGGCCTACTAGATCGCCTTGCCTTACACCTCGCGATTTTTTCTTGTGGGGTTTTATTAAAAATATTGTTTACAAAGAAGAGGTTAAGTACCACAAAAGAAAATATGAAAGAAAGAATTACTGCAGCATTTAGACAGGTGACCCCTGCAATGCTAAGAGATGTGCGTAAATCAATGAAAAAAAGGGCAAGAAAATGTATAAGTGAAAATTTTGAACACTTACTATAAATTTTAATTTTCACTATCGTAGTTTTCTTACGATTAAACTTTGTAAAATTTTGTACTTATTAAAAATTGTGTAAAATATGTTGTTTGTCACTTAACGTCAATTATTAAAGTAAATAGTAAAGTTAAATGTGCAAAACCCTATATTTTTTTAATGCGTATTAGGAAGAGCTTCTAACTGAAGAAAAATATAAAGGGTGTCCCATTTGAAAAAATTAAGTTATTGCCATTTGAAAACTAGACTATTGGCACGCCATCGGCAAACACCCTGTGCAACAGGTGAAGATGTTGTGTGATTATTGTGATACGTGCATGTTTCATTTACATCATAGTAGCTTTTTTGAGGAATTTTTTAAAAAATGTGGTTTTTGTGCTAATATTTCTGAAGTGCTGTTTTTTCATTAAATCTGCTTAAAATAGGAATAACTTGTCAACGCCGCGTCGGATTTACAAATACAAAAAACTACCGTAAATCTAATATTAAGTAGAATCAGAAAAACCAAATTAATTTTTATTCCACAAAAATTAGCCACCCTGTATACATCAAAATATTTTAAAATTGTAGTCCGAGTGACACTGTCTACCCCTACAAAAAATTTTGTTGATATCTCTTTTAGTTTCGGTGCTAGAGATCGAGTGGAAATAATTGGCGCACCCTGTATAAGGATATAAGTAAATAGATATTCCTGTTACCTTTTCCTTTAGGCGAATTAAGTCCTCTGACAATTTCTTGGGCAATTTCTGGCGAAAGTGCTGGTTCTACGTTGTAACCTTGTTTTCTTAAAGAATTTATGTCGTGAACCTGACCATACGGGTTCATAACAAGTTTAAGCGGGTCTTTTTTGTCAGAGCCATTGCTGGACAGTTCTTGACCATTAAATTCCCCACGACCTGCAACAAAATATTACATCAAGTGGTTTAAGACCATACATATGATGCGAACCCTAAATTTATCCTCGAAAAGTTGAAATTAATATAGAGGTTTTCCATATTTTCCATATTCCGGATGACCATGTAATAGAAAGTGACTGTACAATTTTTAGCCAATACATATCCGACGTTTGTCGCTGCCTTTTTCTCAAGTGCTTTGAATTTATTAAAAAAAAACTAATTACTCAAAAAAGATATTAATTTCTGATTCTAATACTTTGTTATTGATGTTATTCCTCTATAGCGACTAATGAAGTTCATAATAGACACTGGCGAAGACAAGAGAGAAAAGTTTGCTCTCAATCCCAGAAAAAATTAATAACTTTACGTAGAGCATCATTTGTTCTTGATACAGATTCCAAAATGTCTTCTGATTACTCCTAAGTTCACTTTATGATCGTTGTAGTGAGTGCATCGAATTCAAATGATGTATATTTTGCATTTAATGCATGGTAAATAATTTTAATACGGCTCTGCATAGAAAGCATCGTCATCGTAAACGAGTCATGTCATTGTCATTTGACTGGAAGGATTCAGCGGCCATTCCAGAAACTTTTTTTTCTCCCGCCTTTCAGAAAGAAAATATTTCGTCCTTGTATACTCCACGAAATTTAATTCTATTATTACACTATGTTACACTATGTTAAAACGTTTATTTTTGTGAAATCTGATATAGGAAATGTTAAACATTAATAAAATCAATATTTATACTTTATACTAGCGTTGGTTTGACGATAAATCAGCAATAAAAATTGAATGGTTTCATATGTTATATTCGTATTAAATTTTGGATGTTTTTCTAATTCTTTGTAACAATTTAATTAGCAAATTATCGTACCTGTGAGAAATTGGAAATAAATGATTACTTAGAGAAGCAATTTATAAATTTCATAATTACAAAACCAAACTTAATTTCCATTTTAATTTTAGAGGAATTTTCAAATAATTTTTGTTTAAAGTTAGATATTTGGTTGCCAAACAAATAACCAAAGAATTCTAGCATTCTAAGTTTGTATGCTATCCCACATTGCTCTAAGTTGTTATACAGGGTGTATCATAAGGAATGGTCAATATTTTAATCATAGATTCAGGACCTCCAAATATTACTATTTTACTAAATATCTCTGGGTCAAATGTTATCTACTACTAAGATACAGGGTGTTGAAGATAAAATTTATTTCTCGTTTTTTTGCATTTATCTCTTTATGCTCCAAAATATACACATGTCATTTTCGGAGGTGATTTTAACATAAACTTCCTCGAACCAGACAATTTTCCATGTAAGTTATTTCAGTCAATTTTTAATTCATATAATTGTGTGCAAATCGTAGATCAACCTACTAGGGGCTTAAGTCTATTAGATCTCATAGTCTGTTGTGAAAATTTAAAATGTAGTAACATTAAAGTTACTGATTGTTCACTAGTTTCAGATCACTCAGTTGTATCATGTTCTATAGGGTTACCAAAAGAAAAATATGAACCGTTTTTTTACAAGTTTCGGGATTATAGACAATTTAATTCTAATGCATTTGTTCGTGATTTACTATCGATAGATTTCAGAGGTATATACAATACCGATGATCTAAATATAAAACTTAATATTCTAAATTCAAATATTTTAACACTTTTTCACATACATGCGCCTCTCCGTCAGGTGAGGATAACTAAAAAGAAAGCGCCCTGGCTGACCGACACGATTAAAGTTATGATCAAATTGCGCGATAAAGCTCATCAAAAATTTAACAGAACAAAAAATATAAATGGCTGGAATTATTATAAGACTATGCGAAATGAAGTGAACTACGCAATAAAGCGAGAAAAAAAGGCTTATCTTGAATTCAGATTACGACATAAAAATAATATGTGGAAAGAATTAAAATATTTAGAAATTATTAAAAGTAAAAACTCATCTACGGATATCCCCAATCACCTACAAAATCCTGATGACATAAACGACTATTTTATAAATGGTATTGGTGGAAACGATAACCCTGATTTTCAACTTTTGAGCTTCTATTCATCAACTCGATTAAATGAACATGAACTTCTTAATTTTCGGGAAGTGGATGAATTAGAAATCTTTAAAATATTATTGTCAATCAAAACAAACGCAACTGGACCTGATGATATCAACATAATTATGCTACTACATTGTTGCCCTTACATTTTGCCACACATATTACATATAATAAATTATTGTCTTCGCAATTCGACTGTTCCCACTTTATGGAAAAAATCAATTGTAATCCCTCTACCAAAAAATGACAATCCAAGTGATTATAAGGATCTGCGACCAATAAGTATACTATGTACTCTCTCTAAAGTGCTAGAGAAAATAATGGATCGCCAAATGCGTAACTTCGTTACAAAAAATAACATCCTTCCCAAACACCAATCAGGTTTCCGACCGAATCACAGTTGCACCACGGCACTGCTAAAAGTTCTAGACGATATTTACTCTTACATAGACGCAAACAAACTATGCATACTAGTGCTTCTAGATTACTCCAAGGCATTTGACAAGCTTAACCATCAAATGCTGGAAGCAGTATGTTATCATATAGGCTTCAGTAACTCTTCACTAAAACTAATTACTTCTTATTTAAATCAAAGGATACAGAAAGTCACATTAGGCTCAATATCGTCAAGAGAAGCAAAATTAAATCGAGGTGTTCCACAAGGCTCAATTCTAGGACCTATCCTGTTTTGTATATATACGTCGCAATTTCATAATTTTTTGAAATATATGAACTCGCACTTTTATGCAGATGACACTCAATTGTACATAGACTTTAAAGAATCCGATGTTGAAAATACTTGCTTAAACGTAAATGAAGAATTGCAAACTATAGTCGAAATCTCTAACAAATTCTGTCTATCAATTAATGCCACAAAATCTAAGATAATGCTATTCGGCCGTAAACTGCCAAAAAATAGAATTAAAGAAAAGTTTAATATAACAATAGGAAATGACAAGCTGGAGTTTTCTGAATGTGAAAAAAATCTAGGATTGTACATAGATAGCTCGTTATCTTTTTCAAATCATATTTCAACTATTATTAGAAAATCATTTTCAAATCTAAAATTAATATACTCACACAAACATCTATTAAATAAACAATCACGAACTGTTCTATGTGAAAGTCTGGTGTTATCACAAATAAACTATGCTGACGCCATCTACGGGCCTGCTCTTATCCAATTTGAAAAGAGGCGTCTGCAGAGAATACAAAACGCCTGTGTTCGCTTTATATGCGGTATTAGAAGACGTCAACCAACTTCGCAACATTTGGCAAGCTTAGGTTGGTTAAATCTCAATGATAGGAGACTTCTGCATGCTTCTGTTTTGTATCATAAAATAATGCTGACAAAAAAGCCTGCTTATTTGTACGAGAAAATAAAAAAAAGGTCTGAAATACACAATATTAATGTACGTTTCAAAGAAAATTTATCCCTTCCAAAATATAGCACCTCCTTATATCGTTCAGGTTTTTCCTACAACATAGCTAAAATCTATAATATGATTCCTAATAATCTCAAGTCATTACCAACTCTGATTTTTAAACGTAAAATTAAAAAACTTATTCGCAGTGGTCATATGAAGTATCAATTTTAAAGAAATGCAAAATACAACCCTCACATCTGATATCACTTCTGGCATTTATGATTTATGATATTTGATTTTTGATTTTTGATCTTTGATTATTTTTGATTTTTGACTTTTTGATTTTTGATTTATGAGTTACAATTTTACTCATGACATTACTTTACATATTATTTTGGTCTTGTGTTTTATTTTAAGATGTATAGTTTAATTTTTCTTAATATTTATGTTATTTAATATAGAAAATCCTATGTTATAACTGGGTACATTCTACAGGTTGCGTGGAAGAGCGCCGCTTATCTGTTGCTCTGTGAACAAGCAGTTAAGCGCGAACGTCGCCTATTGCTCATTATTTGTATTTATTATTATTGTATTTTATTACTGGGGAGCAATAAAGTCATGATTATTATTATTTTTTTTTTTTACTTCTGTGTCAACGGCATCGACTACTATGGCCATTACCCTCGTGTTCTGTGTAGGCTTTGTTACTGTTTCCCAGCGCCACTTTAGGAACAGCTCTGTTAATTAGAACCCAACAGTGAATGGTCGAGTGGGGAATCACACCTGGTATATGAAAATCAATTTCTAAATTTTTAATTAATTAAAAATCAGAAAAAGATTTCTGCCTTTGGTGTGATTCGAACCCACAACCCTTGGATTATGAGTCCAGTGCTCTACCGCTGAGCCACCCACCCCCATTATTATTATTATTATTATTTAATATATTAACTTGAAATTTGGCACGGTTATATTTTTAAGTTAGTAAATCATAAGCTTGTTATCAATTTTGAGATTAGATAAAGAGGGCGCCACCTTCACTCTACTGGATGAAGATAAGTATCATTTTTTTTATTCCTGGCCTTTTTTGAATTTTTTTCGCTGTAAATTTGAACAAAAAAGGTATACTTGTTTTAATAGCATAAATTCAGGTCATTTCCAGATATTTGCATTTAAAATATTTTAGCCACAGTATATTTAATTTACCAAATTTCAAGTCAATATATTAAATAAAAAAATTATTGCAAAAACAAAACGAAAAATTAATTTTATCTTGGTAGTAGATAACATTTGACAGAGAGTTATTTAGTAAAATATTAATATTTCGAGGTCTTGAACCTACGATTAAAATATTGACCATTCCTTATGATACATCCTGTATAGGTAATATGTTGTTGTATTAAAAAATATACAGTTCACTCTTTTTGAACTCTAGGTTGCTGAATTCACCTAAAATCAAGACATTAAACAAAGGACCCAATGGTTTGTTCAGAATGCAGATTCACAGTGAGCTTCACTTCATGGCTAAGACAACATGCTTTTAGATCCTGGATCAAAATGAAACAAAACCACCAAAAGAGGATGAAATCTTTAGATTTAGTGGGGTAATTAGTCAAATATCTGCATTACATTGTACAATATTAAGAAGTAAAGGCAACAACTCTTACCTGGAGACACCAATAAGTCTTCAGGACATTTAGATTATGTTAAAATGATTAAAATTTCGATCAGATTAATTAGTTAAAAAAAAATGTCAGAAACATTTAAAATACAAAAAGTTTTAATCCAATGGAGCTGTATGGGAATGGTTTTGAGGATAAAGTCAAACAATTTTACAAAAAACTGAGTAAATAAAAAATTGTTTTCTGTATCGGGCTATTAATTTATCAATATACCCCCGTAAGACAAATAATCCATTCTTAATTGCTACTAAATATAAGTTCCAATCGTTTCAGGTATGCTGGCCTTTAAAGTATTGACACCAGAAAGACACTCACATAGAAAAATATAGACAAGACACCAAATAACTAACCTCTAAAATTATAAAACTAAAGTTATTTTAAGTCCGTATATCTTTTTAATTAAATTTAAAATTTAATTTGAAATCTACAGCTGTCCGCACTGACACCTAGACATTATCTGAAGATAATTTTAGTGCTATTAATTCCATGGTTGCACAATCCGAAATGTGTGGGCAGATGGCCAATTTGAATTCTTTTTTTACTTCCGTAGCCGACATAGAGTGTGTGCCTAGTAAAATGTATGCCAGGGCTGGCCTTTAGGGAGGGGAAATGAGAAAACTAATTTCTCTCAATCATTTATTCATGCTTATTTCCTGAAAGTCTTACCTTCTCCTTCATGTACCCATTTGACAGAACGTTTCATCCTTTTCACATACATAGACTGTCCTTTACTGCTTTTGTTACTTATATCTGACAGGGAACTGGAAATCCTGTGTGCTAACTTGATCTGATCCTCCACCGTTGGATGAAATCCCTTTTCGTAAAACGCCGACGAGGCGAATACCTTTCCTGAAATTCAAAAAGCTGTAAAAGTTTTAAAACAATAAAAAAACCAGACATAAAAGACCACACAAGACCTATCAAAAAGAGATTTGTTGGGAATAATTATTCGGCAAAAATAAGAAACTTATAGCTGAAAATAAAAGCGTGAAAAGACAATGGCAACGAAAGGGTAACAAATTAATTATATTTAACAATACAAAAACTCTGAGAATATCAATTTTAAGAATGAAACCATATATTCTTATTTCAGGAATATTACATTACGAAAATAATATAGAATCGTATAGAGCAAAAGAAAATTACTGCCGAAATAACACAGCTGTTAAAAATAATAGATTAATGAAAGAATATTCCGAATTAAATATATAGAATAGTACACAGAATTGAGACTATTCAAAGCTGGTGTACCGTAAGGCACCATCCTAGGCCTAATAATGTATCTGATGTATACTTCCGATATACCAGAAACGTAACAAAACTATCACAATCTACTATTTTATTTCTTGAATAACTAAAAAATCTTACGGCTTTTGGTGGGTTTGATTTGTTCTCCATCTGCAGGTGTGAAGATCTTTTCCAGATTAATTGTTTTTGTAGGGGCATTTTCATTCTGTAAAAAAATTAAATATGAGTATTTATTTTTTTATTGCTCAGAAATGTAGGTGCAAGGATATTGAGAGGGATTACATCACAGACTAGAGTGGGAAAATAAAGCTATGTCTAAATTATCGTACCTTGTAACTTTTTAAAACCAAACCCGGATAATGAGAGAGAGAGAGAGAGAGAGAGAGAGAGAGAGAGAGATAGAATGTGCTTGCGAACTATGCAGACGAATTCAAAGATAAATAGAATAGAAAGGGTTAGAATTTTGAAATTTTTAAAGTAATTTTCACAGTGTGTCCTACTACTTAAACCAAATACATAACGAATTGCTCTTTTTTATAATTTGAAAATAGGTTCGAAGTGGTATAAAGCTACAAGAACCACAGAACGACAAACCATAGCGAAGGTGAAATTTGAATAAGGAAAAGTAGGTCACTAATGCAGTAGTAGGGGTTAGACTTTATAAGACTCCCAGAAGAAAATAAAAAATGTAAAGCTCACAAGGACTTTATTAAAAAAATTGTACATTTTTGGTAAACTGTGACATATTTTTTGTAATATTTTTGTTTTTTGAGATATTGTTTTGCATACATGTTATATACCTCGCTGTTAATATGAAATAGCTGGAAATGCTAAATAAAAAAAACATGCAGAACATAATTTTTTTGCCAAGGTATCAATATGAGTGGACCATTTTAGGAATTTGTCTATATAAAGACCTAAAAACTTTGAGTTCACCGTTAGAATCTGGCTGTAAATTTGTAGTTTCTTGATTAAGATTAAGATCAAAGGCCTTTGCGAAGTCACAAAATACTGAAGCTGTGAAAAGTTTATCATTAAGTGATGTATATATTTCATTAATAACGGAAAACATTGCGTCATTAGTGCATTTTTTAGGTAGGAAACCATACTGATGAGGTGTTAGGATGTTTTGTTTGGAAAGAAAGGGTAGTAGGTAATAAAGCAATAGGTCTATAGTTACAGGTTTCGGTTTTGTCGCCACTCTTATGAAGTGGGATTATTATAGATGTTTTTAGACAGTTCGGAAAGATACCAGATTCGAAGGATTCATTAATCAGCAAAGTTAACATTTTAATTACTACATCAGGTAGATTTGAAAATATTTTAGTGGACAAGCCATCATTTCCACAGGAAGATTTATTTTGAATGCTGTTTCTGGTTTGCTCTAGTTCGTGCCTAACTACTGGTCCTAGGAAGAAACTATTAGTGATCCTTTTAGTAGGTAGTAGGAAGGAGAGAGCATCCTGACCCGGAGCTATGTTAGAGCTGTTATTCTTACTTACATTAACAAAATAATTGTTTAGTTCATCAGGGCTAGGATTAACAGTGTTTGAAGAACGGGTTTTATTTCTCAAGTCATTTATAATAGACCAGGTTTCTTTGGAAGAGTTTTTAGCTCTTGAGATCCGACTTTAGTAGATTTGGTAATTTTCCGATACAGTTGTCGATATAGTTTAATATTAGGGGGTTATCTGAGAATTTTTTAATATACATAAGTGACCTCGTATTGTTTGAAGAGATTCTTATTCCTTTAGTTGTCTAAGGTTTAGTTTTAATGGGGCGAAGGGGAAATGCTGAAACACTTGTGGTGTGATACACTGAAATGTTATTGTATATTATTTCATAATAAAAAGCAGGTGTATATATAATTAGCCGTACTACCTACCATTCCAACTTTAAAAACCTTTTTGCTGAGGCTCTGAAGAAACTGGCTCGTAGAAGGATCTTTCATATCGGAGGGTTTGAACCCTCTGGATCCTTCTAGAACTTCATTTATACTCGCGCTTTTCCTGATTTCGAACGATTTTGAGGGCCACGATACCGTTGGAGTTGTGGGTACTGATGATGGAACATATTTCGTACTTGAACTTCTGTTTATACTGTACGATTCTTTCGAATAGGAATAGGAGGAGGACGTGTTATCGGATTTGGAATCGATTATTTTGGAAATTATTCTCATTTTTGTTTATCAATCGTATCGCTACTAAACTCATTTTGGTTAATGTTGACAAAGGAGTTCGTATGGGTAATTATTTGAGGAATGTCACTTTGTTCGTCGATAGGGATTCTTAAACAAAAATAAAAAGGTAATTTCAAAAAAAAAACTTAAAAAATGTACTCATATTAGTCGAATAGAACTTAATGTTAACAAAATAGTGGTTTGTGGTATTTTATATTACAGTTAGAGATTACATCCTTTAAAAAAGTTTGAAAAAGCAAATAATAAATTGAAGTTAAAATTCCCTACTGTCTAAGTACTTTTCCAAAAACTCTTTTAGAGCGGGTATACAGCCTACATATAAAGAATTAGAAGACCAAATTAAAGAGGGATTTAAATTACAAGAAATAACGAATATAGAATGGAATACAATAAATGTTAAAATAAAAAAAATAGAAAATGAAATGGAGCAAGACAGAAAAATATGGAAACAAGAATAATGAACGGTGGTAGTTATATCCTAAAATATTCCTGCAAACGTTAAATAACAAAATAAAATACATAGAAAATATGGAGGAACTTAGAGAAATAATTAGAGTTAATTTAAAGAGACAAGCTGTATTGTGGTTTAATAGCAATGTATTTGAAATTGATAATTATAAACAATTTGAATGTAAATTTTTTAACTATTTTTTGTGGGAAATGCTCAGTCATTAGTAAGAGAAAAATTGTATTTTGGAAAGATTGAATATAACAGAAATATAAATTTAAATTACTATGCTTTAAAATTATACACTCTTGCAAAATTTCTTGATCCTCCTATGAGAGAAGAAGAGATAATAATGTCTATTGCAAGACATAAATCATTTGGAACAATTTTTAAATTATTTATTAAGAATTGAAAGAGGTTTATTATATAATATAAATTCTTCTAATAACAGTAATTTCAATAATTACAGACCAAATTTTAACAGAAATTACAATAATAATGAACATAAGGACATATAATACTAAATGTTTTGTTGTCAGTTACGAGAATTTTCAGTATTCTTGTTATAAAATTCAGTATTCTTGTTATAAAAATTGAAAAGTTTTATGATCTTTTTTTAACTCAAAATTAAAATATTTGATAATGATGGTTCTAATAACACCCTTTTGAGTTTTTTTACACGTACTTAATCGAATTTATAAAAACCTTTGTTACTAGAAAATTCTATTCATTCTAATGATGTTATTTGTAGAGAAAATAACCAGCCAAATATTTTCAAGATCAACTCGTATGTAAACCATACATATAAAAATAAACACATTAGTTATTTTTTACAGTTAACTAAATGGAAACATGTGACAAATGTATCGAGTTAAAAATACCTTATATTTATTTTTTATTTGAATCGATGTAAGATTTATAGTATTGAAATATTTATTTATGTATTTTGTTAGAGATTTTTCTAAACATTCGTTAATTTATTTGGATTCCTTGAGATTATTAAGGATATTCAGGACGAAAATTTACAAGGTCGAGATGAAGATGTGGATGAATGTAGTGTAGGAAATTTTAGGGGTTAGATATCGCGCTTGCTAAAATTCCATTTTAACATGAAATATTATCAGTAGTAATACCCCTAGGGCCTTGATAATACCGAGATAATTTTGTCATAGAGAATGCTGAAAGCGTGTTGCTTGATAATGGCCCGAGGCCGAAGGCCGAGGGCTATTATCCTTAAGCAACACGCTTGAAGGATTCTCTATGACAAAATTTTGAGGATTTATCAAGGCCCGAGGGGTATTCGATAAGATAATTTTTTACTTTGTAGATTTAAACATTTTTAAACTAGTTGTCAGTTTGACGTTTAATTAATTTTTAATCAAAAACTTGACTTGCTGAAAACACCAAACTGAAAACACCACATGTAGGGTGTTATCGCTGTAATCCATAGCTGATTGGATGAAATTTGACACATGACTCTAAATTAAGTAATTTGATTGGTTACAATAGTTAGTAAAAAATTATCTAAGTAATCTTTTTTACAACATATATGGACATAACCAATACAGACTAATTTTTAAAATCAACATGCATACATACTGGGGAGATCTACAGATTCACTCTTACATACTGTTGCACACTAGATAGATAATAAAATTTGTACTTAAAAGTGTCTATAAGGTTAGGGCGAGATTGAAAACGCCATACGTAATTCAAAAAATAACAAAGCGGCTGTCTCCTAGACGAAAGAGATATCACAGCACTACATAAAGTATTTAAAACTATATATGAGACAGGTCACTACCCCAAACAGTGGTTGTGCTCTACCTTCATCCCTCTACCTTCATCCCTCTGCCCAATGCAAGAAAATGTGAAGATCATAGACCTATTAGCCTGATAAGCCACACTAAAAATATTCCTTAAAATCATACACCAGAGAATAGGAGACTCGCAGTTTGGGTTTAGACAGGGGTTAGGTACAGAGAAGCGATAATTGCAACACAAATGCTTGTCCAAAACTGCTATGATCAGAGAAATGATGTGTCTATGTCTCATAGATTGTGAAAAGGCATTTGATCGCGAAAAACACCACAAATTAATGCAGCTCCTCAATAGGCTTGATATAGACCAAAAGGACATTAGATGCATTGAAAACCTATATTGGAAGATTAGAAGTGAGGTATGACAGGGATTTGTGCTGTCTCCACTCCTACTCAACTTACATTCGGAAGCAATATTCCAAGAGGCTTTTTGGAAGACGTGGAAATGGGAGTCAACGTTAATGGAGTGTGGATTAAGAATATCCGCTATGCTGACGATACGGTCTTAATCGCTGATAACATACACGACCTACAAGAACTGGTCAACAAGGAACAGAGCAAATCAATGGGCTTAAATATCAACATAAAAAAAACAAAGTTTATGATTATCTCTAGAAACCTAAATACGTTTGAAAACCCCAGCATAACATTTAACGCAGGGTCCATAGAAAGAGTAGACAAATTTAAATACTTGGGCATCTGGCTTTTCGAAGACTGGACATCAGAGAGGGAAATAAAATGTCACATTGAACAAGCTCGACAGGCATTCCTGAGGTTTCGAAGAGTGCTTACCTGTTTCGATTTTGACCTTAATCTGAGACTCAGATTCATTAAATACTATGTTTGTTCGGTGCTTCCCTACGGAATGAAGGGTTGGACAAATTAGAGGCTTTCGAGATGTGGCTGCAACGCAGAATCATGAAGATACCTTGGACGGCTAGATTAACAAACAAAGTAGTTCTAAGACGTGTCAGCGATGTCCTGGCTGCGAAGTATCAGACAGTGGACAGGACTACGCGATATACAATCGTTGATACACACCGCAAGGAATAAAGAAGCAATAGAAAATGTTATCGCAAACATCCATTAGTGGATACGCATTGGAAGAAGAAGAAGATAAAGTAAGGTAGATCTCCATCAAATAGAAGAGGGAGATCTACCTAACCTGAAGTCTACCGACATCCTGAACTTTTTGAAAACAATAGGACTGGAGGAACTGCTCTAATCATTGAGACATCCTTAACGAATGGGTAGCAGAAGGGGGCACAATAGATCTTATTGGCCGCAGAGTATCGACACCCCCATCAACAGATACATAGATAGAGGGTAGAGTTGTCTTTCATATTGTATCAGATTGTCTCACATCTTCATATTTTAAATTATTCTAAAATGGAATAATTAAAGATGCCAATGATTTCGAGTATAATCGTTATTTAATCAATTTGTTTGTTATGTATTCAATTTTAAATGGGAAGAAGTGCAAAGAAGAGAAAATATTGCAGTCATTCCTTAAAATAACATTTTCTATAATAAATATGTAACACCATTTACGGAATGTACACAACAAATAATTTTCCAACCTTGCAACTCATCCATGGAAAGCAGATTCAGAAAAATATTTTAGAAGATTGTTCAACAATGATTCTAGTATATCAAAAGAATGCTTAAATTGATTAGAACTTTAAAATGTAGTAATATAATGGATGTCCCATTTAATAAAGGTAAGTATAGTAATTCAAACTTTGTCTAACAGTTTATTTACTTCTTTGTAAATAAACAAATCCAAAACAAATATATTTTAATGGCATATAAAAACTTTGTAATTATGATTATATTGCGGTATAAAAAAATTATTTGCTTAAACTTTAGATACAATAGAATAAGTAATAAAGACTATATGAAACTTTTTCGTGAAATCAAATAGGGTTTTAGGGTAGGTTTACAAATTTATAAGGTTTCAAATATTTCAAAAACAAAAAATTAGATTAAATGCAAATTCATTATATACAACGTTAATTTGGCACACCTTGCTTATTTGCTCTTGAAACATCCTGTATATAACTACGTAACTATACTGAATATTTTTAATCGTTAGTAGAAATTGAAAGTGGTACATTCCTCAAATAATTTAAAAATCCACAAACTAAAAATACAATCATATTTTATATTTCGAACTGTATATTTACTTTCATAATTATACCAAAACTGCGACTGTCATCTGAACTCCTTTGTCAATGTCACAAAATCAACAAATATTAAATTTTTCTTTCCTCGGGGTCACAAATCACTTTACTCGGAAAACTAGCACGAAACGCGAAAAGAAAAAGAAAAGATTTTCATCAAAGTCTATTCTGACTACTAATTTTAATGATGCAAAAACGTTTTGTAAGAAATATATGTTTAACAAAACACAAGTCCAGAAATAAATCGGTTGGGTAGCAGGGATTTCGTTTGTATCTGGACCATATCCAAATACATTATAGTTGGAAGGCTACGTTCGTTTACGTATAACTTGATTTATTTCATAGAAAATTTCATGTTTATTATATTTTCATTTTGAAATGTTTATATCGTATCAAAATACAAGGCGAGCCAAACAAGTGGTGATTGAGGTTTGTTTAGTTTTCAACTTACCTTATAACGGAGGCTCCTAGAATGTGTGAGAAGATAAATGAGTTTTTAAGACATGTTTTTTTCGCGACATAAATAAAATCAACAGGAATAATACATTATAAAACGGGCTCGTCTGGTTTACAAGAAAGATAGAAAAGTGGCGTTGCCTTTAACATATATTCCAGGCACTACGCAATAAATTGCTTTGCTCATGAACGATTAAACACACAGTGTTTTTTAAAATCCAAAAATATATTATAACTCGTAAAAATAGTACGTCTAGTTTAAAATGGGTGTAATTAATTCTAATTATAGCTTATGTACTCTGTAAAATTGGCTCCTCTAACATAAGCTGAGTGAACCAAATAATTGTTCTAGACGTTGAAGCTGAACTGATAGATTTTTTCGTTTGTATTAACAATCGTTACCGAATTGCATTGTGTTTGGCATATGATAGCAATGATTGAATCACCAATTTAAATAACTTTATAAGGCTCAGCTGTTTTGCCATATGTCTTATACATGGCAAAGTGTGTTTTATAGAAATAATCCAAATATTAAAACCGCACTGTTTTTTATGGAAGGCTAAAGCATTTCGGAATGATCTCAATTTTTTAAAAAAAAGATCTATTTTATGGATATATAATTTAACGATTAAACCAATTTTTCCTCTTTTTATACAGGGTGTTTCATAGTTAAACCGACATACGGTAACTGTAAATAGAGGGTACTTAGGTGATTCCAAATAACCTTGGTTAATGAGTCTAACGCCTTTAATAACCGAGATACGGGGTGGTCTAACGAGATACGGGGTGTTTCATCCATTTCGGCCAATATTTGATAAGCCGTAACTTTAGAACCACCCTGTAGATTTCTCTCATACTTGGTACAGGTATAGTGTGTTAATAGCCCAATCCTATAGTGTAAGAACTACAATTAAAATCCAGATCCTGATTAAGAAGAATTTGTAAAATTTGAAAATCCCTAAAACAACATCCTGTATATCAGATTTTTGAAAATTGGGATGGATATTTGAAAAGAACGGAAAAAAATGAGTTAAAGTGAAAAATTTTTTTAAGTGCACATCCCCTTCTACATTTTCACAAGCAGTAACTTTCGAAGTACCTAGTAGATTTCTTTCATATTTGGTACAGTTATCATTTTTTAGTAGCCCAATCGTATAATGTAAGGAATATACTACAGTTAAAATCCAGATACGGATTAAGAAAAATTTGTAATTTTTGAAAATCCCCAAAGCAACACGCTGTACATCAGATTTTTTTAAATTGGATCAGACATTCGAAACAAATGGAAAAACTGCGATATTCTGACATATTTTTACAAATGCATATCTCATTCTATATATTAGTAACTAAACTTTTAAAGTAAAAATTCAATTAATTCAATAAGTACTTATTGTTATTTTCATAAGCCATAACTTTGGAAACACCCTGTAGATTTCTTTCATATTTGGTACAGGTAGATTGTATAAAATCCAGATACGGATTAAGAAAAATTTGTAAAAGTTGGTAATCTCTAAAATAGCATCCTGTATATCAGATTTTTTTAAATGTAATCAGATACCTATTTAAAAAAGAAAAAGAAAAGAAAAAAGATGTGTTATAATGTTATAATATTTTGATGAGTGCATGTTCAATTTTCATTCAAAAATTGAACATAAATCGTAATTTGCATAACGATTATTAGTATTGAATAAATCTGGCAACGCCGTGGAAACAGGCCACCTCGCACAAGACGATGAGGTAGATAACAATAAAAAACAGTCTAGACACTCTACCTTGACTTCGAACGTTAGAATTAGCCAGGAGAAAAACAATTTTTTTATCCAGCTCTTGGTCTCTGGATGCTTCGTTTTGCTACCGAAAAGCAGCGCGTGTTCGTAATCTTATTTAGTATCTCTCAAACCTTTGTCTCGTTCAGATCGCACAAATCGATGTGATTTGCAATTTCAATTTCAAAAGTCATTTTTTACACATTCACTCAGTGAATTGCTCAACTAGTTGAATCACCCTAGTTATTTATAATTACTTAAAGTACATGTTATTACTTGTTGTTTTCTATGTGTTATTGTTTTGTTCGTCGTTAAAGAAAATTTAAATAAAAGGTGTTATGAAATTCCTGACGTTTTATTGGTAGACTGGAGAGAAGGGAAAAAGAATTCTTGTGCGTCTTACATATATACAGTCCACATTATCGAAATCAAAAAATCAAACAGGGTTTAAAAGGTCAGCAAAACAAGGCTGTACCGGGAAACCGCTGCAAAGGTGCTCAAATCACTTCAGTGCACAAAAAAATACAGATTAAATTTTTCGGATTAATTCCGGATACAAAACTAATTTTTTATTTTTTTTAAATAGGTATCCGATTACATTTTAAAGAAACTGATATACAGAGTGCTATTTTAGTAATTATCAGCTATTACAAATTTTTCTTAATCCGGATCTGGACTTTAACTGTAGTTCTTGTATTATACGATTGGGCTATTTAAACAATCTACCTGTACCAATATGAAAGAAATGTACAGGGTGTTTCCAAAGTTATGCCTTATTAGTTTCGAATGTCTGATCCAATTTAAAAAATATCTGATGTACAGCGTGTTGCGTTGGGGATTTTCAAATTTTACAAATTTTTCTTAATACGTATCTGCATTTTAACTGTAGTATAGTCCTTACATTATACGATTGGGCTACTAAAAATGATATCTGTACCAAATATGAAAGAAATCTAACAGGTATTTCGAAAGTTACTGCTTGTGATGTGCACTTAAAAAAAATTGTGACTTTAACTCATTTTTTTCCGTTCTTTTCAAATATCCATCCCAATTTTAAAAAATCTAATATACAGGGTGTTGCTTTGGGGATTTTCAAATTTTACAAATTCTTCTTAATCTTAATCTTAATTCTAGTAATTACACTACAGGATTGGGCTATTAACACACTATACCTGTACCAAGTATGAGAGAAATCTACAGGGTGGTTCTAAAGTTACGGCTTATCAAAATATCGGCCGAAATGGATGAAACACCCCGTATCTCGGTTATTAAAGGCGTTAGACCCATTAACTAAGGCTATTTGGAATCACTTAAGTACCCTCTATTTACAGTAAACTTATGTCGGTTTAACTATGAAACACCCTGTATAATTAAACACTGACATTTTTCCACACAATCAATGAGTTTACTCTCTCTTCCTCATTTCTGAATACTAGGATTACACAAGTGCGAAACTGATATCAATTTAATACTAAAAATCTCTAATTAATTGAAAAAAACTGACACTCACACTATTGTACATAACTATAGAAGGAACAAAACACAAATAATAAAGCGGACATTTATCTTGCAATGTACTAACAAAAATATTATTTCGCAATTTGCAATTAATGGCTTCAGTGTACCTAGTCTTATCAAACTGTTTCTCATAGCTACTTGGTTATACCTACGGCTGATTCCAACATACGCAATTGAGTTCATCATATTATTATATAGCCACCCGACGATTATCATCACTATATCGCCAAGTTATTATAATTTATATCAAGTTTTCAATCCAACCAAAAAACATTTGAATTTCTGGACGGAGATTAACAATTGCTCAGTTTATTTTTCACACACGTATAACAGATATTAATATATTTAACTGGAAGATAAAAATAACTTGCAATATACAATATAACATTAGATTAATAGTCATCTATTCGAAACATGACTGCTTCTGTTTATATTTTCTTTGTAAATCAAATGTGTAATTTGTTATTTATTTCAATCCAAAAGAAAGCCAAATACCAACTATTTTAACTGATACTGCTAATAAGCCCACGCGAGTTTAGAATTTATTTAATAGGAAATTCGAATCAATATCTTT
This sequence comes from Crepidodera aurea, assembly GCA_949320105.2. Lineage (NCBI taxonomy): Eukaryota > Metazoa > Arthropoda > Insecta > Coleoptera > Chrysomelidae > Crepidodera > Crepidodera aurea. The sequence continues at coordinate 103,919,552 of OX439472.1, forward strand.
CTTAGAACGAACTCATCAGATTTTCTAGTCAAAAGCTCATTGAGCAAAACTAGAATATTTATGATTTAAATTTTGGTACGGGAATAGTATATTCTGTAACAAGATTGGAATGAGAATTCGACACGAGTGGAGGATTCCGAACGCGAGCGAACGCGAGCGTGAGGAACCACGAGTGTCAGATTTTCATTCCAACAGAGTAACAGACTGTACTTTCTCCACGGACACAGAAAGTAGAAATTAAATATAGTAAAATGAAACCTCAATCTCTCAACATTGTGTAGGTAGTATTTTTATATTCAAGCTTGGATTTTTGCGGTAGCAAATTTTGAGTTATATATTCGGCAATTTTTTTATTTCTGGAGGAGTATTTTCAAATTCTACATCTGAATCGTTTGATTTTCTTCTCCTTTTTAATAAATTAAAAGTTTTTACAAACCAATATTGAGACCACGTCAACTAATACTGACAGTTAATTTGACATTCATGGCAAACCTTATTTTTGTAAACAATTAATCTCAAGAGCGAGAATGTTTCTTTTCTGTTATTATAAGTGGTTTCAGATAACTACATTCAGTAGTGGCCGTGGAGAAAATTTATTCTGGTATAATATTGCTATTTGAAGTAAATAGAACATAAGTTAACTCACCTGCTCACTTCTATAGGAATAAGATTCTTCCAAAACTTTTCCAAACGACTCATTTTTCTCAACATAATTGTCCAGATCCAAAATGATCTCCTTGAGAGAATTCCTAATGTTGCCATCTTTAATTTCCGAGTTATATTTCGTACCACCATTTTGTTGACTTTGTACTGGAGAAAAGAGAGAATTTATATCTAAAGGTTCTAAAGGCTGGACAGGTGTATACCCCAATTCTTCGAATATACAGGAATTTTGGTACGGTGGATTATTTATTGGCGACGGTTCTGGTTGTTTTGTGATTTCATAAATTTCTTCATTATCTTCTTTAATCGATTCAGTCGGGGAATCTATTTTCAATTCAGGTATAATCAGTTTCTTTTCTATATTTGTATTTGATGTGGTGGTATTTTCTTTTTTACTTTGCAAAGATAAATTGGCTTGATTTACCAGATTAAATGACTTTGGAACGTCAAATTCTAACGGTGCAAATGGTTTTAGTGGTTCAAAAGATTTGAGCGGTTCCAAAGAATTGTATCCTAAATTAGAAAGGGGAGCTTGAGAGGCTTCTGTGGAATTTGGATTAGACGATTCGTTTGAAGTGGACTACAAAATACAATAGTGCGTTAGTACTTGTATTTGTTGAGCTTCAGTTACTCATTTATTTATCTTTTATCAAAGTTAAGTTGATTTATTAATCAGTATACAGGATGACGTATTAATGTGTCTGATTATTTCCCTTGTCTGTCAAATATCAATTTTTAACCAATCACGTGCTTGGAAACTGATTTGACGCAGCCAATCAAAACAAAATAAAGCGACTATTCACCTTGGTGGTAAATATTCGGCTATTTGATCATCGTCCTCAATATTCACCTGAGGGACGGTATCCAACAATAACGAAGCCGACCGTAAATTTCAAATTTTTCAAATAAAACCTATACTAATGGTATTATAAAATTGCTTATAGTTAATAAATTATCGATCTTTAGTAGCAAATACACAAATCCAACTGATTTCGCACTTTTTCTGAAACTATAAATATATTCATTCATTCCTTTCTACCGTCTATTTTACGACAAACATTTTGATAAAAAGTATTAACAATGAGTAGATTCGGGAGTAAAAATCTTCAAGAAATTGATAATATAATTAAATTAAACGTACCTGCTAAGACAGTAAAGAGCAAAACTAGTATAATTTATACGTACGTACAGAATTTTTTGTGACTCGGGAAATAATCTTATTAAATATAACGCGACCTTGATAAATTAGCTACTATTTTTATTGGTACTAAATTTCTCGTATATTTTACAATTTGTCTCGACAATTTTGGCATTAATAATCAAAGAATAACTCCCTCGAGCTAAAGCTCTCGGGAGTTATTCAGATTATTAATGCCAAAATTAAGTTTCGACGAATTGATCCTAAAATAAACTCGAAATTTAGATACAATAAAAATAGTCGGCTATTTGTCAAGGTCTTGGGATATTACTGTCGAATATTGAATATACCATAAAAGTTTTAAAAGTTTAAAAGAGTTTATTGGAACTAACTAACAAACCAAATATGTTAATGAGCTAATTTGTGAAAAATAAACAAAAAATGCGGGTTTTTAAACGTAAAAATATATAAACAAAGAATAGCAAGAAGCAAACGTTGAGCTTCCTTAGCAATAACAGGTGGGCAAGAAGTAAATATAGACGAAGAAAAATACGAAACAGCAGAAATATATTTTTTAAAAAATGAGGAAGAATTATTACATATTGAAAAAGAGACAAAAACAAAGTCAGTGAATATTATGGATAGAGGGAACTGCTTTAAATTTTGACAAAATATGTAAATCGAAAACATCCATTGGTTGAGCTAAAAGAGAGACTCTTAGTGGTAAAGTTTGAAGGCATTATGAAAAAATTGAAATAAAATGTCGAGCTATTATTAAAAATATTTCAATTCAACCAGTTATAATAATAAATAATACATTGACATAAACAAAGGTAAAAAATAGGTAAACCAGTAAGGAATTTTAATTTATTAGATTCGACATCCTAAGACCGGTTTCTGCCTTTCGGCTTCATCAGTTAGGCTTTTCGAATCCAATAAATAAAAATTCCAAACTCGTACAAGTCAATAGCTATATCCGCTATAAGATAACATTTTTAGATGTGCTACCATCTATGGTAAGAAGAGAGTATTGACATTAAATTTTGACTGAATCTAATCAAGATGTCACTCTCTTCTTTTTTATCCCTTTCAGAGATTAATACAAAGTGAGTAAACCAGTAAGGAATTTTAATTTATTAGATTCGACATCCTAAAAAAGAAGAGAGTGACATCTTGACTAGATTCAGTCAAATTTTAATGTCAATACTCTCTTCTTACCATAGATGGTAGCACATCTAAAAATGTTATCTTATAGCGGATATAGCTATTGACTTGTACGAGTTTGGAATTTTTATTTATTGGATTCGAAAAGCCCAACTGATGAAGCCGAAAGGCAGAAACCGGTCTTAGGATGTCGAATCTAATAAATTAAAATTCCTTACTGGTTTACTCACTTTGTATTAATCTCTGAAAGGGATAAAAAAGAAGAGAGTGACATCTTGACTAGATTCAGTCAAATTTTAATGTCAATACTCTCTTCTTACCATAGATGGTAGCACATCTAAAAAATAGATCATTGAGACTTTTCTATCCGTTGTTATTAATTAGTTATAAACAATATATTAAATTTATCAAAAATCAACAAACAATATACATTTTGGAGTAGTAAAATTAACGAACTTGGAAATGTAAAAGTAGAAATTTGTCACAATGTAGGTCGAATAAGGAGAAAGAAAAATGGTAAACATACACTCACGAAAGTTGGGGGTAATTTTTCTTAATTTTTTTCTCTATTAAATCCGTAATATCTCCTGATTTCAAGAAAAAAAATATAATGAACATATTAGAAGAAATACTTCTACTACTTGAGGTGAAAGGGACCAAATCCTTTTCAGTTATCAGCTGGTCAGTTTCTTCCAATAACGAAGGCAAGGTTGGATAGTGAGAAATATAATTTTCAAGGTTAGCGCCTTTCCTAACCTCCATTACAATACTGTATATGGTATTATAGAAGACATTTTTATTTAAAACATATGACAACACTTTTGCTATGGTTAATGAAATGGGTTGTGTTCTGGACTTCAGTGCCTAGTGCTTATCAAGTTTTTGATGTTTTGCGGAATAATTCTACTGGTTAGTTGGGAATCTGAGGCTGAATTCGACCACCTCTATACAACTCGCGAACATCCACCTAAAAAACATGAAATCCTATGTAAAATGACCTGCCGGATTCGAATTTTTTATTCGCCCTTTGATCCGGAATTGCGAAATGTGTCAAAACATGACATTTTTGAAAAAACTGAAAATTTTCATTCAATATTTATTGCAAACTTTGTTAATTGGTGTCCGATCGTTATGAATTTTGGATATGATATTTTTCAGTACTTCCCCGACATAGTGTTATAATATTAAAAAATGTAGAACGTCAAATAAAAGCTACGTCATTTTTTTTTTCGCTAGATGACACAAAATATCGTCATTTTACAGAGTAAAATGGTGAGTCGAGAAAATTTTTAAAGATATAGTCCAGTAACTGAAAGGTCAAACGTGGGAATAAGTCTGGCATGAGTTCCCACATAGCGCATTTTGTAGGTCATCGCAGGTGTTTTAACATGAGAAAATCCTTAACGCGTTGTGGTCAAGGGGAGGGACTGAAAATGGGCCCCAAAACCTGGAAAATGGGTTTCCCGCTAATATCTGGCTAAATATGCCAATTAGAGAATTTTTGTTCAGACAAAAAATGGAGATCAGCTCTTTCTCTCTTATCATTTTCTTCGAAAATTCAATAGTTTTCGAGATAATGGCACTCAAAAGTCCCCTCATTTCAGCTGCTGCTCTACCTTCAGGAATTCCGCTTTCTATGAATTAACGCGTAACCGGGCGGACGAATTGTTCAATATCTCGGAAAAAAATTAATATTTTTCGATGATTCAAAGTTCATCGGAATGGGAAAACCCGTAGCTACAATTCCATGTGACTTGAAGTCAGTTCGTATTTACCAAAAATATTTAAAAAAGCGGTCAAAGTTTTTTTCAACAATATTTAGAGGCTGCTTCATTAACTTATTCATATTTTCTTTAAAAATAGTCATTTATTCTAATTTTGCCTTAATAATGGGACCTTAGGGGGTCTTGAATGACCTCAGAAATTTTTTTGCAATACTTTTCTGGCGTTCTAATATACAATTGATTTGTTTATTTGCATATTTTAGCCGATTTCGGAGTTCCAGGGAATCTTCGGAACAAGCGCGAATTATAATCTTATGATCCGTTATATTGATTTCCAATGTACATCATTTCAAAGCTTAGATGGTCTACTTTTCAAATATATTTTTTTATTTTTAATAGAGTCTAATAATTTTCGAGAAATGAGGAAAATTGGTCACACGAGTCAAAACCGGCCTTTTTTTGTTTATCCATTTCTTGTTCCCCGCTCTTTATTTCTTGAGGATTAATAATTAGATGAAAGTAAATTTCTGAGGTCATTCAAGACCCCCTAAGGTTCCATTATCAAGGCAAAATTAGAATAAATGACTATTTTTAAAGAAAATATGAATAAATTAATGAAGCAGCCTCTAAATATTGTTGAAAAAAACTTTGACCGCTTTTTTAAAATATTTTTGGTAAATAGTCACATGGAATTGTAGCTATGGGTTTTCCCATTCCGATGAACTTTGAATCATCGAAAAATATTAATTTTTTCCCGAGATATTGAACAATTCGTCCGTCCGGTTACGCGTTAATTCATAGAAAGCGGAATTCCTGAAGGTAGAGCAGCAGCTGAAATGAGGGGACTTTTGAGTGCCATTATCTCGAAAACTATTGAAGTTTCGAAGAAAATGCTTACGGCCATTTTTGTAGAGAATGAGCTGATCTCTATTTTTTGTCTGAACAAAAATTCTCTAATTGGCATATTTAGCCAGATATTAGCGGGAAATCCATTTTCCAGGTTTTGGGGCCCATTTTCAGCCCCTCCCCATGACCACAACGCGTTAAGGATTTTCTCATGTTAAAACACCTGCGATGACCTACAAATTGCGCTATGTGGGAACTTATTCCCAGCTTTCGATCTTTTCAGTCCTTCATTTACTGGACTAATAGAGCAAGGAAACTTTTTTATTTTAACTTTTTTTTCATACGACGTTTAGTTTGGGTTGTGTAAGCAAAAGTAAGATGCAATATAAGTTTCCAGTGTGAGAAAATGCATTGTAAAATAAATATTCTCAATATTTCCCAATCTCATAAATCGCACTATACCCCCTATAGTGTCATATTAATAAAAAGTACACAACCCAAACTAAACGTCGTATGAAGAAAAAGTTAAAGTAAAAAAGTTTCCTTGCTCTATTGGCAACATTTTTCTCGTTTATAGTAGTTAACTATCTCTAAAGATAATTAAGTTTTCTCGACTCACCATTTTACTCTGCAAAATGACGATATTTTGTGTCATCTTGCGAAAAAAAAAAAGACGTAGCTTTTATTTGACGTTCTACATTTTTTATTGTTATGGCACTATGTCAGGGAAGTACTAAAAAATATCATATCCAAAATTCATAAAGATCGGACATCAATTAACAAAGTTAAGCACTAGTTTGCAATAAATATTATTTTAAGGAAAATTTTCAGTTTTTTTTTAAAAATGTCAGAGCGAACAAAAAATTCGAATCCGGCAGGTCATTTTACATAGGATTTCATGTTTTTAGGTGAATGTTCGCGAGTTGTATAGAGCATCTTTAAAACTCTTCCTAGAGGGCCTCAGATTCCCAACTAGGTGGTATCGTCCTAAAGCAGGACATTCTACCAGATATCACTTTATTGCTTGTTTACACAGTCAATTGAAAATTGTGTGATTTTATTGCTTTTTGTTTGATTTTCTTTTGATCCTGAAAGGGCATTTTACCTTATTTATTCGAAATACTTTAAAGCCAATAAAAACGAATAAAGATAGTAAATACTTTTTGAAATTTGACAGGAAAATAGCCCTGATTATAGTCTATTTTTATGTATGAGAGAGTAATAAAACAGCATTTCTAATGCAAAACGGTCATTTTAAATATTTTTACGGAATAATCTAAATATTTCCCAAAATTGTCATAAATGTACCTGAGCTAATACAAGTTTTGGGTCTTTTATTGGTCTTTTATAACCATAAGCTGTACAGAACAATAGAAAAAGGTTTGTACAGGCCAAAAGCCCTGTGTATTAAAGATAACATAGCCGTATCTTAAGATTATTTTCAATAAGTACCTATTTGCCAATTTTGATTTATTTTAATTCCAAGAATTTCTTACAGTAATCGAATTATAAGTAGATAAATCCCTTACCAACAAATTTCACCGAAAATGCGATTGTAGGTTTTCCATTTAGTAAGGAGGTCCAGTTGTGTATTCTTGACAGCTTACTAAATGTCGTTTAGTTGCAACATGCAAGGTGCAGTGTGCAGTCTATTGTAAATTCTAGTGTGATCATGGAAAATTTGGAAGTACCGCGTAAACGACAAAAAGTCGGTCCTTTAACAGTTAATGAAAAAACATTAATATTTAATTGTTTTAAATCATTTACAGACAAACATTTATGTAAAAGTGTTGATGACACAGTGGAATTAGTTAGTAGTACGCTTGGTGTTGGGAAATCTACGATTTACAGAGTTGTTAAAGAAGAGAAATGTGGCGAGTTTCAAACAGCACGTAAAGCTCCAGGAAAACCAAAATTTCAAATAGAAAATCATTTGAAAGAAAGACTTCGAAGGAAAGTGTATGCGTTCTTCTTTAGAAAAGAATTTCCGACAGTAGACAAAGTTCTTGCCACGGTTCGAGATGATAAGGATTACCCTGAAATGAGTCGAAGCACACTATGGAAACTTTTAAAAGAATTAGGTTTTCTATGCAAAAAGCATTCCAGAAAGTCTATTTTAATAGAAAGAAGCGATATTGTAGTATGGAGAAGAAATTACCTAAGGACTATAAGAGAAATGAGAAACCAAAGAAGAAATATATTTTATTTAGATGAAACATGGATCAACGAGGGACATACACCAAATAAATTTTGGCAAGATGAAACTGTTACAAGTCGAAGACAGGCTTTTTTAAATAATTTATCTACTGGTTTAAATCCACCATCAGGAAAGGGGCGCGGACTGATAATAGTACACATCGGTAGTTCAAACGGTTTTGTTAAAGGTGGTTTATTGACTTTTGAATCTACTCGTACCGGTGACTACCATGAGGACATGAATGCCGATGTCTTTAAAGAGTGGTTCGAACAAATGATAGATCTTCTTCCTCAGAACTGTATAATAGTAATGGATAATGCAAGTTATCACTCGAGACTTACAGAAAAAATGCCCACAACCAAGTGGTTAAAAAAATATTTACAGAATTGGCTAAATTCAAAGAATATTAAGTTCCATCCCGGTTCTGTGAGAAGAGAACTGTATCATTTGTGTTCCCTTCATAAAGAGAAATTAAAAAAATATGAAATTGATGAAATTGCAAAAAATCGTGGGATGACGGTGGTTAGATCACCACCATATCATTGCGAAGTAAACCCGATTGAACTGATATGGGCACAGATAAAGGGAGAAGTTTCAAGAAAAAATAATTCTTTTAAAATGAGTGATGTTAAACAGTTGTTTTTGGAGGCTGTAAATAATGTGAAGTAAATCATACGATTAAAGAAGAACAGAAAATGTGGAAGTTGGACAATATTACTGATGAAATGATCGAGCCACTCATTGTAAATATTGGTTGCGACAGTTCATCTTCTGATTTCGATTCTGATTTGGATTTGTAGGTAAGAAGTAGTTTTTATATTAAAATTATTATTTATGAACGTAACGTTGTTTAAAAGTCAAAGTTTAAACCCTTATACCTACATAACCCGTTTGACACAATGTTCTTAACATACCCTGTGGAAAAATAAAATATTTTAAAAAAAATTGCACTTTTTTACCTTCAGCTGTTTAGAAGTTATAAGCAGGTTAATTAGGTGAAAATATAAGTGTACACCCGATATATTTATTATATTTATACAAAGGTTATTTCATACGAAAATACTCGAGGTATAACTTCACAAAATATTTTAACTGTCTACTAAAAGAAGTGGTACGCCTATGGATTACGAACGCTTTATTATTTTAATACTCTCTCATACATAAAAATAGACTATAGAGAAGAGATCTCAAAAATAATTTTTCAAATGCCGCCACACTATTAAAACGCAAATCAAATATACAACACTAAAAACAATTTAACCCTTTGAAACACTTATTAAATAATTACAAATTATCAACCTTTATGATAGAAGTAAAGCCTAAATTGCGAGTGATGTTGCCACAGACATTGTAGCGGATTCGGGAAGCCACTTATTATCTACTCGTATTAGTCGGGAGCCTGAGAGTGTAAACATGTTTCTCACCCAACAATGTTTGGTGTTTTGTTTATACAATATTTTTTCGTGGTTTATATTTTTTGTCCCAGTGAAAGGCATCCTTGGACTAAATGACAACCTCTTCACCCCTTTGATGCCGCTATATATAACTAAGATACCCAGTATTTTAATTATTATTTTGAAACCATGTATCTGCCTCTTAATTATTGCACTAAGGTCTTGCGATATACTTACTAAATGAAAAAAGGAAAATATTGATTTTTAAATGTGTAGAAATATTGAAATAGTAGGAGGTAAGGTGTAAAGAGTAACTGAAGCTTCAAAAAGTTAAGAAAGAGTGTCATATCTAAGAAAGAAAGCAAGCTATATAGAACTGGATGCTGCCTATTAGTCCTAGCTCTACAATTACCACTAATCGTAACAAAATTGAAACGTGATGTGTACTTTCAAAAAAATTCAATTAAAATATCGGATAATATTGCTAAAAAAGGTAAGTTTTATTAGTTTGTATGCTTCTGATAATAAAAACACAGATCATGGATATAACAAAGAGGAAAAGAGAACATTTGTTCGAGAATTTGTCCATTCGCCCTGGTATACCACCGTTAATTATTCAGCTATTTCAGAGAGGTCGTTGAATTTATTATAATTATGTAAAATTATATCTATTAAAGTCAAAAAATAATAAATAGCAGAAAAAATCAAGTAGCTATTGCGTTTTGCGAAATAAACTGGTTTATTTAAATTTGTTAAACTTTATAACTTAGTTACGTAACAAATATACGTTTAAAACAATGCAAAATTATTTCTAAAAGATACCCATCAAATTTCATGAATTTGTTACATAAAAATAAAAAATTTAGAAAGCTAACTATTACCGCTAGGACTATTATTAACCTTTTGAAGCTCAGTTCTGAAATAAACCAAGAAAACATTTTATTACATCATTTATTAAAGGAAGTTGATCTAAAATTACAAGACACTGATTATTCTAAACAATCCAAAATGCCGTAAACAGTCAAAGACAAGCGTCAGTTCTATATAACTCTTGATGTATTCGTAAAATTATAAAATGTCTTTTTCAGTCAAAATATTGATTTATTTTTATTAGATATGTAATTCGTTTACTAGATTTTGTTGGAATTATCCACTTAAAAAGTTTTAACACATTCGCTACTCTGTCTCGAAAGGTGAGACACATAAGGATTAAAAATATACTTAGAACTTATTGTAGATATTAACCAATTAGTGACTTTTTATATTCAATACAGTATTTATTTAGAGAACAGGATCTAATATATTTATGCCATTATAAAATATTTTTTTTTAATAAAAACAATCTTAAAATGTTTATTTTTGGTGTGAAAATAGGAAATGAACCTCGTCATGCAAATTAGTTAATCCAACTTACAATCTGGAAGGTATTAGTTTAGAATTTTCCTACACATATTAGTCTGACAACTCCAAAAAAGTATAAAATTATTCACTCTTCATAGTTTCATACAGAAATTTGATATCACCAATCGATTTGTTGATCTCACAATTCCCTATGTCCAAAATATCAACCAAATTATTTATCATTACCCATTTTTCCATTCACAACATTCCAATCGTGCGTACTATATTCAAATATTCCATTCATAAAATTAATTTGGTCAATCACTAATTGTCATTTTTTTCACATATAACCAACACTTGTGTTATTAAAAAACTGTTTTGTTGAAGACGTAAGAGGCCTGAAATTTAATCAATGGAATTATAATGACTTTGACGTCTTTGAACGTGATTTATTTCAAATTCAATTTTAGTTAAATATTTTGGAGCATTGGACATAATATGTGGTGGTTAAATTATCGAAAAAATTGTGATTTAAATTTAAAAAACTGATGTAAACATTTCTTTCCGTTCAGAAATTACGAAGAAAATTTATTTTTTTCTTTAAACTACAGTAGTGATTTTTGACACTTGTGTATTATTTCTTTGAATTTAAAAATATATTTTTTTTGGATGGACTTGCTATCACTGTAATTATTCAAAATCATTTTATGATAAATCTCAAATTTGTTAAGTGTAAAGCAAACAAAATGATTAATCAACTAGTTCCTCAACACCTTTAAATAATTGATAAGTTTGTTAAAGACATACATAAATATTACACACATATTAAGTACCAGTTATAGTCAGAATAGTCTGTTTTATAAGGGATTAAAGCAATATAATGAATTGCCTGATTTTATTAAAAACTGCAATAATTTACTGATCTTTAAAAGATCCTGAACTGACTATATTAGGTTGTAATAATTATAAGAATATACCTATTTATTTTTGTTATGAAATTTTGCTACATTTATTTTTTGTAAATCTTTTTGTAAACTTAAATGTAAAATAATACTAGTAAGTGCTAAATAAAGGATTATTGTTATTATATTTTATCTTTTTTAAACTATTAATTACATATAGAAATATCTATATTTTAATTTGGTATAAATAATGCAAACGAAATGCCTTAATAAAGTGTTTTTAACAAGAGGATCCCCTTATTAGTTTTTATTGATTTTTCAGTGAAAGTTTTGACTGATCTAACAAAAATGTATTAATCTCTGAAAGGGATACGAAAGAAGACTAGAATCAGTCAAATAAAAGCTTTGCAACACACAATGCAAATTGTGTATGCAACTCCAATACATCGGGAATTATTTGTTTTAAAAATTGTCAATACTCTCTTCTAATCATAGATGGTAGCACATCTAAAAATAAGAAGCAAACTTGGCACGGGGCGTGTTAATTTAAAAATATATTTTTTGACAGAACAATGACAATCACAAATGAGTTCATTAACATAATTATACTACAAAATATTTTGTAAAAATTATATAAAAATATTTTAATCTTCAATACAAAACTAATCTGTTTAAGTGGATAATTCCGATCTATATTTGTCTTTTTTTTTTATTTACATAAATACATTTTGAACTCATCCTTGTATTTCGTACTCTTCGAATTCTTCGGATTCGAAACTTTGAGAGGATTCGAAATGAGTACTGAATACCTTTTTATTTTCCGATACTTGGGCGCTTTCTGATTGCATCACATTTTTTGTCGAATGAATTTGCTGGCTTCTGTTGTCTTCTACCACTGATTTGTTGATGGTGCTGTCGAAAGTGGCCTTTTTCTCTGACACTTTAGTGTGTCCAAGATCTTTGTGACTCTATAAATTAACAAAAATGATTAATATTATTAGTACTTGTTTGTTTATTCATTTATCAGTTCATTCTTTCACTCATCAATATCAACATCCTAACTCCTAGAGGTATAAAACCAACGGCGGCTCTAGGGGGTAATAGGGGTAATAGGGGTAATAATATTTCTCATATCTGCGTAAACCAAATTTTAATTTTTTTGAATTTTTTTGTAGATTCTAGGTCCATTTATATCCTAAAAAACTCACTTTTCCCCCCAAAAATGGTCCAAACATTTTTTTCTGTAATTTTGACATTGCCAATCGTTTCTTATACAAAATTCATACTGCGTAAACAAAATTTTAATTTTTTTGAATTTTTTTTGTAGATTCTAGGTCCATTTATATCCTAAAAAACTTACTTTTCCCCCCCAAAAATGACCCAAACATTTTTTTCTGTAATTATGACATTGCCAATCGTTTTTTATACAAAATTCATTCTGCGTAAACAAAATTTTAATTTTTTTGAATTTTTTTTGTAGATTCTAGGTCCATTTATATCCTAAAAAACTCACTTTTCTCCCCAAAAAACGCCCAAACATTTTTGTTCTGTAATTTTGACATTGCCAATCGTTTCTTATACAAAATTCATTCTACGTAAACCACATTTTAATTTTTTTGAATTTTTTTTTGTAGATTCTAGGTCCATTTATATACTAAAAAACTCACTTTTCCCCCCAAAAATGGTCCAAACATTTTTTTTCTGTAATTTTGACATTGCCAATCGTTTCTTATACAAAATTCATTCTGCGTAAACAAAATTTTAATTTTTTTTGTAGATTCTAGGTCCATTTATATCCTAAAAAACTCACTTTTCTCCCCAAAAATCGCCCAAACATTTTTGTTCTGTAATTTTGACATTGCCAATCGTTTCTTATACAAAATTCATTCTGCGTAAACAAAATTTTAATTTTTTTGAATTTTTTTTGTAGATTCTAGGTCCATTTATATCCTAAAAAACTCACTTTTCTCCCCAAAAATGGTCCAAACATTTTTTTTCTGTAATTTTGACATTGCCAATCGTTTCTTATACAAAATTCATTCTGCGTAAACAAAATTTTAATTTTTTTGAATTTTTTTTGTAGATTCTAGGTCCATTTATATCCTAAAAAACTCACTTTTCTCCCCAAAAATCGCCCAAACATTTTTGTTCTGTAATTTTGACATTGCCAATCGTTTCTTATACAAAATTCATTCTGCGTAAACAAAATTTTAATTTTTTTGAATTTTTTTTGTAGATTCTAGGTCCATTTATATCCTAAAAAACTCACTTTTCTCCCCAAAAATCGCCCAAACATTTTTGTTCTGTAATTTTGACATTGCCAATCGTTTCTTATACAAAATTCATTCTACGTAAACCAAATTTTAATTTTTGTGAATTTTTTTTTGTAGATTCTAGGTCCATTTATATCCTAAAAAACTCACTTTTCCCCCCAAAAATGGACCAAGCATTTTTTTTTTGTAATTTTGACATTGCCAATTGTTTCTTACACAAAATTCATTCTACGTAAACCAAATTTTAATTTTTTTGAATTTTTTTTATAGATTCTAGGTCCATTTATATCCTAAAAAACTCACTTTTCCCCCCAAAAATGGACCAAACATTTTTTTTCTGTAATTTTGACATTACCAATCGTTTCTTATACAAAATTCATTCTGCGTAAACCAAATTTTAATTTTTTTGAATTTTTTTTGTAGATTCTAGGTCCATTTATATCCTAGAAAACTCACTTTTCCCCCCAAAAATGGACCAAACATTTTTTTTCTGTAATTTTGACATTACCAATCGTTTCTTATACAAAATTCATTCTGCGTAAACCAAATTTTAATTTTTTTGAATTTTTTTTGTAGATTCTAGGTCCATTTATATCCTAAAAAACTCACTTTTCCCCCCAAAAATGGACCAAACATTTTTTTTCTGTAATTTTGACATTACCAATCGTTTCTTATACAAAATACATTCTGCGTAAACCAAATTTTAATTTTTTTGAATTTTTTTTTGTAGATTCTAGGTCCATTTATATCCTAAAAAACTCACTTTTCCCCCCAAAAATGGACCAAACATTTTTTTCTGTAATTTTGACATTGACAATCGTTTCTTATACAAAATTCATTCTGCGCAAACCAAATTTTAATTTTTTTGAATTTTTTTGTAGATTCTACGTCCATTTATATCAACAAACTCAAAATATTAAACTTTTATATATATAACACTAACAGCCGACGACGTTGCCCCCCTCCCCCAAATCTGGAGCCGCCCTTGTATGAAACAGGGTGTTTAATTAAGCCATAGGCAAAAGCTAGTGTGTAATAAATAAATATAAGAAATGTTAAGCACTTTTTCTTCCTAAATTTACATTTATGAATTTGCATGAGAAATGATTATTCCATTAAGTACCTATCTGCAATTAATTAAGAGTTAATTGTGATATGTAAAATTTATTAACAATCGTTTAAAACCACTGAATGAAAAAATATATTTAAAATTCATATAAAAGTAATTATACTTCGAGCTACAATACAGAAAAACTTACTTGATATTAATTACAATTGTATATAAAAAAGTTTGAATACTAGAAATAAGAGATAATTGTAATTAAAAAAGGTTGAATTCTAAATGGATCGTTTATTTTTTTAAATTTTCTTCTTTTCATATCTCCAGATGAAGCTTATGGAACTATAGCATTTCTAAAAATTTGCTACAGGTTGATAAAAAAACTACAAATTTTTGACCAACCTCTTTGTATTTTTTATCAGCTGTTGATTTAAAAAAAAATGGCAATTTCAATGTTTAGATTCTAAAAATCAGTAATTAAACAACGTTAAGAAGATGTTAGAGTAACAGAATCTAAGTTAAAATCTGTGGGTTTAAAACTATCTATGCGAAATTGCATTTTTTGTGTTTTACTAACAGTTAAAAAATAGTTTTACCTTTTTACTAACATCAACTTCAGAATTCGCTGTTATAACGAGGTTATCAGCATTTAGCAAGAGAGTAACATCGTATTTATTGTCAATATTATCGAATAATATAATAATAAAATATTGTAAATACATAGTGCAAAAAGCATTTAACTGAGAGGAATATAGAATGTACTATATGTAACGTGAAAATGTTTAAAAAATCAATTAGAACTTAAGCCATAACAAAAAATGAATGAGAATGAAACGCGCATTTGAAATAAAAGATATTATCCAAAATATTTTTCTTATGAGCTCTATATTTTAATTTACCTCTGATAGTGTCGTTTCTTCCGTCTCTTCAGTTTCTTCTTCCCTATTTCCTGCTCCTATGGCTACTGTTTTGTTTTCGGGAATAGCAACTTGTGATTTTGACATTTTAGAAATTTTTAGTATCTGCTTCTCAGTTTTGCCTTTTCTACTTTAGGATATCTGTAACAAAACGGAATAATCAAAATCTGAAAAACAATTTTGAATAGGCTAATGAAGAGGGTGGTCAATTAATTTCGTTAAATATCCTAGACAATTCTTCCAAAAAATATTAACCACATTTTACTACTCGGTTACTCAAGGAGCTAGTCATTCATAGACCGGTTTCGGAATTGTTGTGCCTCATCAGTAGGGAGTAGACAGCTCGACACGGCATCCAAGCCATGTTTGAAGACCACGGTGGGTTCATAGTGGAACTGTTTGCATTAAAGCAAGTGTTCAGAGCGAGGAAAGACCAAAAAAATTTAAATTTATTTTTAACTGATTAATTAAAAGCTTAATCAATTTTATTTTAAGAACCATACAAATCTACTTAGTGTTTAACTTTAGGTGACAATTTATTTTCCATCATTCATTTTAATTGAATTTTAATTTGAAATGGTCGAACGCTAAAGTTTTACTAATTAAGAGTCTAACAGGTGAACTGAACTTCTGCCAAAACAGCGGTGATGATACCAGTTTACTAAATTATATGACAAAAGCTTTGCATTGTTATAAAATAATAACTTCTCAGTCTTTTTTTTTCAGAATTTTATTCTACCGAAAGAGACATTATCCTGCTGTATGAAAATTATTACCGAAGATATAAAAAGATTTATAGAAAAGTCTGCGCCGCTGCCAAAAAATTATCTCTTCTAATAAATCAAAGGCGGTTTAAACAAAGCATTTGATCTAGTAGATCATGATCTACTTAATGTTAAACTTTGTAAGTATGGTTTTAGAGGAAGAGTTGGTGAGTGGTTGAGTTCCTACCTAACTGACAGAAATCAGTTAACAGTCCTTAATTCTTGTCTATCAGAAACACGTTCAGTTAATTGTGGCCTACCTCAGGGCTCTGTCCTTGGGCCTCTTTTATTTTATTTTATCAATGACTTAGCTCTGACTGTTAATAATGGCAGTATTGTACTATTTGCCGATGATACTTCCTATCTATTTTGTAATAATGATTTAAATTAACTGTTGAATATGATGTTAAAAGGTGTAAATTCAAAACAATAAAAATATCTTAAATTCGATTGAAATCATGTCCCGGGTATTAGATTATGGGTGGACACCCATCATATCACAAAAACTATAAATAGTAGCATGTTGGGAAAAACAAATTCAAAAGAAAGTTGATCAAGAGAAATGAATAGAAAAAAATTATTAAATACAAAAAAAATAATAATTCATTCCTAAATTTAACTTAATTTGGATTTTCCACGAATTTCTGTCTCTCTCATATAAGCAGTAGTAAAGAGTGGGACAATTTAATGTTCAAAATGCATGTAAATTTCTTCTAGATGTTCTTATTAATTTTAAATTGATATGAATTGTTTAGAAGAAGAAATACTTTTGCAAAATTGGTGAAAATCGCTTTCAAATATCTTCATCTTTATTATTGAAACCGCTAAAGAATAAAAGAAAATGTAAAGATAAGACGGGAGTATGGACAAGTAAGAAATAATGAAAATTATTAACAAACATGGAAAAAGTAAAAGAATTAATATTATTACCAAAAAAGCTTGGGAAGGAATTGAAAAAAAAGTAAAATGAAGAAAAGTTCATCAAAAGTATCTGTTACGTTTTTAATTGATGATAAACTGTGTTTTTGAGCTGTACGAATATAGATAATCATCAAGATATTATTGCTTGATTACATTTCGTGAAATACCAGGAAATTGGCTCTTAATAAACTGACCAATAGATGGTGAAAAATAGTTCTAAATGTCAGGACGTTCATTTGATATATATCAGGTTCTTTTGTTGATCCATTCTTTGTCACATCTATCCTTATTCCTGATTAAAACTTAAACGAACATCTTAATAACGCCTCCAAACCATATATCAAAGAAGAGACAAAGTTTGGACCCTGCAGAAGAAAATAATTCCAGAAGACTTAATTTTTCTGGCTTGCCAATATTCCATACTGAAAAGTAAGCCAAATATATCGTTTTTAACTATTTCAGAAAATTCTAACATATTATACTGTATTTGAAAATCAAGAGAGAGTAAATTCCCAGAAATGTTTTGCAGTTATCAGTGTTAAAGGCAGTAAACCATAGACGTGCGTTTTCAAAATTAAATTAATATGGAAATAGAAATATTTAATTTGTTTTAGTTATTTATACCTAGATTACCAATTTTAGATAGATAAACATAATTCGTAAGTAGTAATTTAATTTGGGTAAAATGAAGAAAAAGTCAATATTATTTTAGGCATATGTTTATTTACAAAATATGTATATAATATGTACAGATAATTACAATTATTTATAAATTAATATGAGGAGCTAAAAAACAATTAAGTAGGTATATGAGAAAAAAAAAACCAACCGCAAGGATAAAATTTGACGAGCAACATGCAAAAAATACGACAATATTAAATCTTAAAAAATAAAAATCTTAAAATAAAATTAAAGTACATAAATTAATAATTTTAAAGTTATGGTTCCTCGCACTCTGTGTCAGAAGATTCACCATCTGATTCTAGAGAAATTACAATGGGCTCTATAGTAATATCAATTATGTTATCTAGCTCCCACATTTTTTTTCTATTTCTGTAACGTGTCTAATACATTTTTGCCAATTTTCACTTGTTACTTCAGATATTGCCTTATTGAAGAGATTTTTAACATCTGATAATTTAAAAGTAGTGTTATTTCTGGCAACATAACCTTTAACTTGAGCCCATATTAATTCTATCGGATTCAGCTCACAATGGTAGGGTGGTAAACGAAGGATTTCAATTTCTCGTTTTTTGGCTATCTCCTCAATATTATATTTTTTATAATTTTGCTTATGTTTTTTAGCAATAGTTAACAATTCTGCCCTCAGCATTGTATTGTCAAAGGCTAAATTTTTAGAAGATAACCATTTTGCAATTTCACCCTTTTTCCATTTAGTGGTTGGTAAAGGTTCAAGTAATCTGGAGTGGTAACTTGCATTGTCCATTACAATAACCGATCCTTTTGGTATGAATTGAATCATCTGTTCAAAATATTCCTCAAACACGTCTCCATTCATTTCTTCGTGATAATCAACGGTTTTTTTTGATTCAAATAAGAGTAAACCATTCTCAAAAAAACCGTTTGTACTGCCTATATGACAAATAATTAATCTTTTACCTTTTCCTATAGGTTCCTTAAAACCAGTAGTATATCCTTCTAGAAAAGCTTGATGGGATGATTTTATATTTTTGTCTTTCCAAACTCTTCCTACACAATGTCCTTCATTAACCCATGTTTCATCTAAATAATAAATGTTTTTATTTTGAGCTTTAACTTGTTGTATTCTTCTGAGGTACTGTCTTCTCCAACATACAATTTCTTCAGAATCAATTAGCATTGAGTGTCTGCCCATTTTTTCAAATTTAAAGTTTAACTCATGTAACACTTTCCATAGTTTATCCCGGCTTATTGTGGGTAAATCAACATCATTCGTAATGGCTTGCAAAACTTTATCTAAAGTTGGTATTTGCTTGTTTATAAAAAATGAGTGAACAAGCTTACGAATAGCATTTTTAAAAAACTCGTCCACGTTGACTTTTAATAGTTTTGGTCTACCTGGTTTCGGCTTTGGTGAGGTTACTCCACCTGATTTTTCCTCCTTTAGAACTCTATATATTGTAGATTTTCCATATCCCATTGCCTTAGATGTTGTTTCAACTACAGCATAACCTTTCTTTAAATATTCATCGATTTGGTGACAATATTATTTGGAGAACTCAGGATATTTGTCCTTTTTCACTTCAGACGAGACGTAACAGTTTGACTGCTTTGGGATAACTTTATTTTTAAATTTCTTCATAATTTCTAAAGCATTTTAAAAAACAATTTTAAAATTATCTTGAAAACTATCGAATGTCTTTTTATAACGAAATTTTATCTCATTTAAAATCAATTGCGTAGCATTACAGGCTCCTAATTTTGTTGCAATTTTATCAAAAGATTTACGATCAACATGTGAAGTAGATAAATAAATATTATTCCAGAAGTTACTCGACCAAGTTTATGATCCTAGGAAGCAATCGCGGTCATAATTTATTCCTTAACATATTCCTGGCACGAGAATTCGATAGAGCACCAAATGAAACTTGTTTATTAGACGATCAAGTTTAATTGTCTAGATTTTTTATTTTTTTTTTGTTATTGTAACGCATTCCATTTGGATCTCTTTGCCAAATTTAAAAGTGAAATAATAGTTTTTAAAAACGTCACTTTCTGATGCGTTAAAAATAAACCAGCTCCAGACTAGTAACTAGTAACACATGTACGTATAAAAATACATTTTTCATTAGTTATACGCCAAAGATCAGTTCGTTTCCATCAAAATTGATTACAATAAACAGATTTTTATTTCCTGTTTAGAACGAACATTTTGATATTGCAATAAGTTGAATTTTGAGGTGGATAATTTGTTTTATCCTGACCGGGATATTATAAGTTTTATAGTTACGCAATAAAAAGGGTTATAGCTCTCTGGTTATTAGAGGTGCCTTAATTCCCGTTGTTAGGATATTTTGACGTTTGTTGAATATTGCTGTGAGTGTTTCATTATATTTAGTGAATGTCATTGCTGCTTTGTGTTATAAATTTTATTAAAATCGATCAGAAATAAAATAATCTATGTACCACGGGAATTAATGAGCCTTGATTACCTCAGGAAATTGCCTTGCCTTCGGGAAATAAGGCCCTTATTCCCTTGGTACATAAATTACTATTAGTTTTTTTTAGAATGTTTGTAAGTTTCAACAAAAATCATACAATTTTCATCTTCTGGTGATGTTAAAAACACTTAAATTTTGAAAAAACCTGATCTAAATTGAATTTGTAAAACTAGCTGGTTACTATCAAAATTGGTAAGAGATAGATATAGGGAACGTTGAATAAACTTAGTTTTTAACGTATAATCTAAAAATGTCATAAAATACAGGGTGTTGCATTTATAAAAACCTAACTTTGATAAATTACAATTTGCTGGATCACCCTGTATAATTGCAAGTAATTTAAACAAATAGATCTTATCAATTTACATATGTCACCAAAAAATTAAGCTGATATATTGTACCGTTTAGGCACAAGAGAACGAGGGAATAGTCGTGGGTCACCCTGTATAGTTATTTTACAATTATTTTAATTTATTAGAAAAATAGAATAATTTAATTTAAATTCTCAGGGTTCTAGTTAATTATCTGTTGTTTTTTATTTAAAAATAGAAAAAATATTGTTACTTGTTTATTTAATTAAAAAAATTTAGTATTAGCCTCCTATAATTTTGATTATTTAACTAAAGTTTTTAGGCATACAAAAAATCTTTCTAATGATGTAGACCGGTTGCTATTCGACCATGTTTTTAGAGGATTAAAAAATTTGGGATGATATTCGACCTTAGGTTATACGCAAAATATCTTACAAATAAATTATTGACTAATTAATTTTCCATAACACGCTTCAGACTTTCAACTAAACATTTACGTCGAATACTATCATTTTATACATAAAATTGTCTCTCAATAAAAGTTATGGTAAGTATTTAAACATGCTTATTTTGTAAAATAAAGTATCACCTCTGAATCATCCAGAAAATTTAATTTCCCCATCATCATTCTCGAAAACTTTTAAAAGATTTATAGCGACAGAAAGTTTATTTCCTGTTAAAAGAAGAAATACTGTAATGAGTCATTTACGGCTAACATTCGTGGGTACGTGTATAATAACTGATTTTTCTAATGGCACATAAAACAGACAATTACGCATGCAAAGCCACGAACCTACGCAAAAGTGAACGAAACCATTTCGAATTAGTGCCAAGTTGTAATTACAAAAAAAGTCGAACAGGGAGATAAATGTGAAAAGCTCGGGTTAGATCTACTAATTTCGAAACTGGACTTTACAGGCGAAACTGAAATCGAATTTTTTATATCGAGATTTTTTAACCTAAATTTTTTACTTTTCCATACAATTTTTCAACCATTTTCTTTCATACAAACCTTGTTCTGACAATTACAAACACAACAAAAAAAGAATTAGCCAAATAGGTCCAGACTTTCTAAAGTAATGCGCTTACAAACATTCAGCAATTGATTTTTATTTATGTTAACTACAATTGTTGAATGTAAGCTATATTATTGGTATTTAAAAAAATATTAAAAATTTAGGTGTCGTTTTTGTTTATTTAGAGTCAGTTTGTGCAGTAAAGTAACTTTATCATCTTAGTGCTGTAATTAAACCTTCCATAAAACTATAAAACTTTAACTCTTTCCCTACAGTAACGTTTTTCTTCTTTTTTTCTTTCTTAACTTTCTGTTCAACTACATACTCAGTCATTATAACATTCGAGCTTCGAAAGCTTGCTTTCAATTTTTCTGGATCTTCTACTACTACAGGTTTAGTTTCTATTGGTTTTTTTAAAACCGGCCAGAAATTAGTACTTTCCGGTTTATTTTTAGGTCAGAAAATCTCATTTTGTCGGACCGAGCCAGAAAATTATTGTGATAGTCCGGTAAAAGCTTTTACCGAACTCATTTTTATTTACTTTCCGGCCTATCTTTAATGAAAAAAATAATAATATAGTTAGTCTAAGATAGCGGTTTCTATAGTAACCGAGTTTTGTATTATTTAAAGCTATAAAATAACTTGACATATTTTGACGTTTAGTTGAAAACGTGACATTTATTATAAAATGGATATTCAAAATGATGCATTTGATTGTGAATTAATGGAAGATGAAATTATACCAGATGAAATTGTTAAGGCGGTCACCCAAGCAACGTTTGATTTATTATTAAATTAGTTAATAAAGAGTTCTTGTTATAAAAATGTAAACTGAATAATATGATGTTTATAGTACAACACTGCACGTTTTAAAAAAAATATTGTACGTAATACGTCCCAAAAGTGCTTTTGCTGGACTCGCAGGCTTGCAGGACTCGCCTGCGGCTCGCCCTGCAATTTGCCCGCTCGTAAAAGACCACTTTCGGGACTTGTTACGTAATAGTAGTTTACGTAACATGTCCCGAAAGTGGTATTTTACTGGATGAGTGGGCAAATTGCAGGGCGAGCCGCAGGCGAGTCCTGCAAGCCTGCGAGTCCAGTAAAAGCACTTTTGGGACGTATTATGTACAATATTTTTTTTAAAACGCGTAGTGTTGTACTATAAACATCATATTATTCAGTTTACATTTTTATAACAAGAACTCTTTATTAACTAATTTTAACAATTGCTTGGGTCGCCGCCTTAACAATTTCATCTGATATAATTTCATCCTCCATTAATTCACAATCAAAAGCATCATTTTGAATATCCATTTTATAGTAAATGTCACGTTTTCAACTAAACGTCAAAATATGTCAAGTTATTTTATAGTTTTAAATAATACAAAACTCGGTTACTATAGAAACCAATTGACTTCAGGATATACTGTGATATATATCGGAGAGTATAAAATTACAATATTTTTTATAAATTAAAAAATTACGTACTTGCAACTTATGTCTGTTACTTTGAAGCCTCAAGGTATGTTAACCTCGTGTATTAATTGCCTAAAAAACAATAAAATATCCAGTTTTATTATTTTATATAATAACAGTCAAATAAAACATTGTGAAATTTATTTACAAAACGCGTCCCGAATGCCATTAGAATGAGGCGTCAAATATTTAACTGGCAATATTTGTGTAACAAAATCCCACACAAAATATTTCTCAAAGTTGTTTAGAAATCGGGCTAAACTTTAATGCACGATAAAATAGTCTTTCACTTGATTCTCTCCATAAATCATATTACAAAGTAGACCGGGAATATTCATAAAAATCTGAAAATAAGGTTAACATTTTCACCTTCTTGTGTACAATTTTTTTTAATGTTAAAGACCCTTTAAATAAGTGTAAATTCTTTCTAAATCCATTTAACGGGGTTGATCAGTCCCCATCCTCGTTTCATCATTATACTTGTAACTCTTGTAACTCCTGCCCTGCTTAAGTCGTCTTCTACTTCTGCCAACCATTTCGAACTTGGTCTTCTACGCCTTCTTTCTCCTCCTGGCTGCCATTGTATCATAGCTTTTGTTATTACTTCTGGTCATTGTCTCCATATATGTCCCAGCCACTTGATTCTTTAAGCTTTAATTTTCTGTAGGTATTATATATTCCTGCTCTTCACTGGACCCAGGATTGTTCTTATTATTTTTCGTTCGTTGATCCTTAACTTATCTTCTTCTATTTTCGTCATGCGATCTGCTGCATACATTGTTATGGGCCTTATTATTGTTCTGTATATGTTCATCAAGAAATTAACCTCTTGGTGGAATCAAGAGATAAATCACACAGAACGGAACAAAATTATAAAGAGTATAAAGATCAAAGACTCATCGTCAAAAATATGGTTAAAGAAGAGAAACAGAAGAGTTGGGAAAACTTTGGTAAAAAAATGGAGGAAAATAGCAGGGATAACCAAAAACTATTTTACAGAACGCTAAAAAATATGAGAGGGAGGAAAACAACAAACACATCAACAGTAAAAAATAAACAAGGAGAAATACTAAATAATGATAGCGATGTAATGAAAAGATGGAAAGAGTATTTCCAAGAATTGTTGGTGGGAACATCTGATAAATAAAATGTAGATGAAACTGAATTTATAAGGGAGAAACAAGAACTAGAAGAAAATTTTACACTGATCGATATCACAGAAGCTAACCAATCACTCAAAAATGGAAAAGCCCCAGGTCCCGATAAAATCACTTCAGAAATGCTAAAATATATGGGACAAAAGGGAACAGAAATATTACTGGATGTATGCAGAAAAGCCTGGATAGAATAAAAGATACCAGAAGATTGGCAGAAAGGGATAATATTACCAATACATAAATCAGGAGATGTACGAGAATGCAGTAACTACAGAGGTATAACATTATTAAGTACAGCATTGAAGGTATATGAGAAAATGATAGACAAGAAATTAAAACTACATATAGAACCAACATTAGATGAAGCTCAAAGTGGATTCCGCGTCGGCAGAAGTGTACACGATCACATTTTCACAGTCAAGCAAATAATAGAGAAAACACAAAATAGTAAGACGAAAGCATACTTCGCCTTCATAGACATGGAAAAGGCCTTCGATAGGGTGAGTAGAAAGAAAATATGGGATATATTAGGAGAAAGAGGAGTTAGTAGGAAATTAACGCAAGCTATAAAAAGTATCTATAAAGATAACGTAAATTGTGTAAACAAAAACAACAAAACATCCGAAACTTTCCAAACTATATAGGGAGTGAGACAAGGTGGGGCTTTAAGTCCTACATTGTTCAATATATTTATAGATTACGTAATTAAGGAAGGCAGGAGAGACATGCAGGAATTAGAAGTTGGAATGAGAAAACTAAAACCAGTCAGAATAAAAGAGTGTGCATTTGCCGACGACGTAGTAATAATGGCCAATACAGAGAGGGGACTACAGAAAAATATTGACACCTGGAACAGAATACTGGAAAAAAATGGAATGAAAATAAATACTAAAAAAAGTAAAGTCATGATGGTAGCAAAAGAACAAGAAGAAATAAACGTAACTATTAATGGAAATAACATCGAACAAGTGACATATTTCAAATACTTGAGGACCACAATAGACAGCATTGGAAATCAAGAACGAGATATTATGGAAAGAACAGAAAAAGCCATAAAAACGTACCACATGTTAAAAACAGGATTTATCCAGAAAAAAGAAATTTCTAGAAAAACCAAAATGACAGTATTTCAAACAGTCTTCAGACCAGTATTAACATATGGTAGTGAAACATGGGTACTGGAGAGAAAAACAAGGAGTAGAATCCAGGCAGTAGAAATGAAATATCTAAGAGCTGTCAAAGACATCACAAGGCGAGATAGAATAAGGAATACGGATATAAGAGAAGAACTGAAGACAAAACCAATTTTAGACTATATAGAGGAAAGGCAGCTAAGTTGGTGGGGACACTTACAACGGATGGATAGCAAGAGACTAGCTAAAAGCATATAGGAGGCCAAGGTGGTTAACAAAAGGGGCAGAGGCCGACCGAAAGAAACTTGGGACAACACCATAGCAAAAATATTACAGAGAAGGGGAAAAACAAATACAGAAGCAAAGAAATTGGCACAAAATAGGAAACAAGGGAAACATTTGTAGAAAGTACATAGATAAACAATTAACCCTACACCGAAAGGTAGAAGGGAAATCGATTATATATATATATATATATATATATATATGTTCATCTTAGTTTGTTTAGTTAATATTTTTATTTTTAACAGATTATTCGTGGCGCGAATTGCTACAACAAGTCATTTTGGACTGTATACTTTTTTTACAACTGCTATATTCAAAATAACTGTAGCGAAAAATACTGGCAGGAAAAATGAAAGAAAGTAAAAGATATAATGCCTTAAAATTTTGATTTTTTCCAGTTTTTCACAAATTAAATAGTAACGCTGTTTAGGAATATTTAGCAAATAAAGCAGCTTTTCTAAAAAGCTTTATATGTAAAACATATTGTTTTACAATATTTTTAAATATATTTTTGACAGTCTGTACAACCTTTAATTTTATTTGACTGTGACAAATTATTAAAATAGTATGTCCAGTTAATTTCAACTAGTGTTTCCACACTAAAAAAATGATAATAAAATGTAAATAAATTATACTCCCCTGGCGCATAAAAGCTTGTAAAAATTACTGTCAAAGAAAATTTTACTGCGTGCGAGATTCGAATACTCTGAAAATAAGCTAAACCAAGGAGCAACGGTGCAGTGAATGTTTAAAATAATTATTTTAAATCCTAAATATGCTTCGAGATATAAATAGCTTTACCCGAAACTCAACACTCCTTTTGTTTTGCCATTTATTTTTAGGTATAGGAAAAATCTATCTATTTGTCGAATTTCTTTCAAGACATGTTATGACGTTTAAGCTTTTTTGTGGTAACTAACCAAAATTATCGACCGAGTGATTAACAAAATTATTAAAAAAAAACTCAAATTAAATATTAATAAACATGCATAATCCAAAGAATGGTAAATTTAAAAAATTCTATTCGATCAAAATTGAAATTAAATAAAAAAAACTTACAGTTAGAATGATTCAGTTTAGATCAGAAATATCTTTGCTTCGTACAGGCCGGCGGATGACTAATTTCGTCTGAGCGTCCAGTGTCCGGCGTCTAAAGTAGACGACGCCGACGAGTAGTGCGCATCCCTGGCTTGTATACAGGAAAACTCAAAAATATCAGGAAGAAACTCAAACCCTGCAATATGATGAATTGGTGGAAGCAAAGATAGATCGATAGAAGAAAAACTTTTATTATCAGCAAACAAAATTGTAAACTCTTTCTTGAATTATCCTCAGGATATTGGAAGCGAATCTTGATACGAAGAAACTAGAATCCTTAAGTTAGTCATTTTCAAAATTTTCAACAACTTGTTTCAATTCAGTTTTTTCCGCTTTATTTAAATATTTAAATTTAACATGGAAATAATAAAACTCTTATAATTTAGTACATACTTTGTGAGAAATGTAAGTTGTATGCCAAAAAAGGAAAAAATATACTGAGTAATTAAGAAGTTCTGGCCAAGTGAATAAATATTGGTTATTTAGAACCCCATATGTAACCTCTATACCTACCTTTAAAATATTTCCCTTTACCTACGAAACACCCTGTATAAATAACGATTTAGCTGAACGAATGTCAAGTTTTAACAATAAAAATTTATTTAACAATGGAACTGTTTTAATTACAACCAAATTCAAACATTCCCATGAAGGGTGAAGGGTGTAAAGAGACAGGCCCGGATACAAGAGGGAGGGAGGGCGACCCAAACGGAAAAAATCACATATACAAATAAATAACTAAAAGGTAATAAAGACAGTATTTCAAACATTTTCCGGACCCCCCGGAAGGTTCGCCCCCCCCTCCCCAAATCACGGCTCTGAATCCGGGTCTGGAAAGAGATCCCAGATTCACATTTATATTGGCTAAATGAACTCTGGTAATTATCATTCTTCATTACACTATTTTAACTATGTTATCTTGAAATATTTTTTAAACTAATTAGTTAAAAATATATATTCATTTTTAATAATTCATTTCTGAAGCTCATAGTGGTTTTGAAGAAACGATAGCCCATTTGCATATTATTAAGAGAATTTATACTTCGTCATAAATGAAGTTTTCTTATTAATATTATCATAAGAAAAAACCAGATAAAAACTTATGATACTATCCCGATATAGAGGGTATCCTTTTTGCAATTAACTCTTTTTGTAAAATAGGTATCCAAATTTTTGAAATATCGACCGAACAATTAGAAACACATTCGTTATTATTTAAGCATATAAATGCTGCTTCTTTAACTTTGCGGTTATAATTATTCGGTTCTTTTAATAATCTAGTTGAAGAATTCCATTGTATTTTATGACCAAAATCCCATGCATGGTCACATATTTTTGATTTTTCGAATTGTTTATTTTTAATGTATGATTGGTGTTCATTAAGTCTAATATGAAAAGGTATAGATGTTTCTCCTATATAAAATGTATTAGGTTTTGTATTTACTATTAAAGATTTTAAGGGCGGGGTCTTCCTGTGTATAAAATCCTATGCTGCAGACCAAAAGTTAAATCGACTGATTTCCGAATGTAATGGGATTTAAAATATAATTTTCAGACAAATTAAAGATAAAGGTCTAACTTAGGTAGTCTTACTATTTTAAATCGATAAATTTATTATTTTCTATGAAAACGACAGCTTTAAAATCATCCAATTTTTTTAACCTTAAAAGTGGCATTTAACAATCTGTATATCCTAGATTCTGAAAAAATAAGAAAAATAAAAATTAACTTGACCTAAGTTAAACCTTTATCTACAATGTGGTTTAATCAGAATACATCAAAATACTTTAATATATGAAATCAGTCGATTTGAAATTTTGAAGTCATTTTATAGGAACTTCGAATTAAATTGATAGTTTGGTCAAAAAATGGCGACAAACACTTCTTAGTCCATAAGTACGTAGTATATATGTATATAATTATATATAGATCATATAGGTTTTAACATTGCAAGAAAGATGGTTTACAAATTTTCAATTGTTTAACTTTATCAGAGTGCTCGTTTTCTTCGTAAAACCTCGGCTTTAAGATGATATGAAAAAAATATTGTTCATTGTTCGTATAGAATTTCAATTCGTATAAAATCTAAAAATAAATATTTTGCTTTGAAAAAATTACAGCTGCTTATTTAAAACACAAAAAAGAACGTTTTCACAAAAAAAATATTTTTCGGTCTTCCGTGCAGAAACAATAATATTGCATACTTTAAGGATCTTATTCCTGTGTATAAAATCCTATCCTGTAGACCAAAAGTTAAATCGACTGATTTCCGAATGTAATAGGATTTAAAATTTAATTTCCAGACAATTTTTTTTAATCTTTAATAGTACTTTTATCAACGCTGCTGTTGTACACTCTATGGAATATTTTTTTCAAGAAATACAGCAGTAAGATTTTTTTAGGCTTCACAAAACATTAAACGACCAAAGAATTTAACAGTGTAAACTGTAAACACACTGAAATCAAAACAAATCCCAAGTTCACACACGCATGCGCAGGCAGCAGGACTCTTGAGCAATTCCGGATCTTTGCCATTTATCACTTCGTGAATATTTTGGATTAGTAAAAAGTTAAAAAGTTAATATCTATAATACGGTAAGCGTATTGTATTATTTGCCTCAGTAACCCGAGTTAAATAACGCCGGCTCCGTCCGATTGCTCACGAAATCTTTTCCGACCTTACACCGGCTTGGCGGATAATTTGAAATTTGAGATTGTATAGGTACTGTGATTCTTCCATGATTGAGATATTCACAAAACCATAGCATAACGAGTGTTGTCTGTACATACCTTTATACAGACAACGGCATAACCTATTACAGTGGGATGGGAGATTTTGCATTTTTTAATTCTATTTAGGTCTTAGTTAAGGGTTAACAAATTAAACATTGAGCTATAGTCAATATTCATTTTCAAAGGTGTAGAAAATAGTTCAACAACAAAAATATAAGTAGACGATAAAGCTTACTTTTTATCAGATAAAATCAAGGATCTCGGGTTTAAATAGTCTTCAAGAAAAATTCGGGAGAAAATTTGAACCAATAAAACCGAGGAAACAATATTGCTAAAGCGGCTTACTCCTTTGATACAATTGTCTAGGAATCTAGGGCCACCGTGAGCTGAACCAAAGTTCAAAGGAAGCCTGCCGCCTTGACTTAAAGAGTGGCTCTTTGATCTACAAAGAAGCGCCGATGCAACTTGACACGTGTCGAAAGTTGTCATAGCTATATACTAACTTTGAAATGAGCAATAACATCACTCTGTATCTATACATTTGAAAAGGGCATTTTATTTCGAATTGTTTCCGACTTGTAAATATCTTTGACATGTTCACCTAAATCGTAATTATCCATCGTTCGCGTGGTTAATTTTTCTTTCGTTTCTCACATAAGTAGGTACTTCATAACGAGGAACAAATAACTGAAAAGAAAATGTTATTTTGATATTATCAATGCCGCAGTAACAAATTATTTTAATTTTAAGAATTAAAAGAAAGATCTTATGGAAGTATCGTTTTCATTGAAAGGCTCTGTATAAATAAAATATACCTACAAAGAAAATAAATGAAAAATAAAAAGTTAAGATTATACATTTTGATGATACTAAATATTGTTCTCCCCTTGTATTAAATATAATAAACAATAAATTTCTAGAATGATTTCTGTAACGAGAAAATTTCAAAGAAAGGTTTCTCGGGCAGCATCTTATTTGACATAATTTGGCTGATATTTGACGTACAAGACCGCGTCCTTAATGCATTATTAGTTTGAAAACCTGTTTTTATATT
Organism: Crepidodera aurea; assembly: GCA_949320105.2. NCBI lineage: Eukaryota > Metazoa > Arthropoda > Insecta > Coleoptera > Chrysomelidae > Crepidodera > Crepidodera aurea. Next base: position 103,950,280 of record OX439472.1, read on the forward strand.
AAATTTATTGTCAATACTTCTAATTTTTTCGGATAATTTTGGAATATAAGGGATATTTACTAGATTTGAATGAAGTATTGGGGGATTTAAATTTTGTTCTTTATTTTTGATATCTCGGTAAAGTTCACGATTTATAAATTTACTTGGGTAGTTGTTCTTAATCAAGACAGATTTGACAAGTGATAATTCATTATTTAAAATATTGTCATTTGAACAAAATGTTTTTGCTCTAACGGAAAGAGATTTGACAATACCTCGTTTAACACAAATTGAGTGGTTTGAATTAAAATTTAGATATCTATTTGTATGCGTTTCTTTTCTAAAAAATGATGTTTCAATACAATTGTTATTAGTACATCAAGAAACGGTAATTTTTTATTATTTTCAATTTCGATTGTAAATGTAATAGTAGGTGCCGAATTATTAATATTATATAAAAATGTGTCAATATTTTCCCTATCGTGTTGCCAAATTGCAAAGATATATCATCTACATATCTAAACCAGACAGAAGGTCTTAAATTTTGTTTATTTACAATTTCCATTTCAAAATCCTCCATGAAAATATCACACAATTTTGCTGATAAAGATGATCCCATTGCCATGCCAAAATTTTACTGATAAAAATCACTATTTAATCGAAAATATGTAGTTTTAATACATAATTCCAACAATTCTAGAATTGCTGAGACGCTTAATTTAGTTCTATTTATTAATCTACCTATTATCACTTGTCAACTTTTTTCTCACAAGATTAAGATTTTTATCGACAGGGACATTTGGAAATAAACTAACCATTATATCTGAATTTGTAATTTTGATTTTTGATAATTTTTCTAAAAAATGCTTTGAATTTTTGATAAAGGAATTAGTATTTCTTGATAACGGATCTATTATTTCAAGTAGAAATCTTGATACATTTTGACAAGGTGAATTTATAGAACTTATTATTGGTCTTAATGGTATTTGTTGTTTATGAATTTTAGGTAAACCATAAAAATGTGTAGGTTTACTATAATAGGAAGTAAGAGATCTTCGTTCTTTATCACTTAGGAATTTTTTATTTTTATATAAAGTTTTGTAAATTTTGTTTTCAATATTAGTAGTTGGATCTTTATTTAATTTTGAATAATTTCAATAATTTCGTTAATTTTGTTATCATAATCAGTTTCAGTCATGACAACCGTCGCGTTACCTTTATATGCCGGTAAATTCTTAATTATATTGTCATTTTTTAAATTTTAATTGTTTTAAATTCTGCGGAGGCTAAATTTTGATTAATTTTATAAAATGTTTCAAATTCAATTTTGCAATCTACCTTGTATTCGTTGCTTAAGTCAGTTGGTAAATTTTGACTGAACAGGCATCAACTCAGCACTTTATTACCCTCAGGTAAATTATTGCACCCCTCGTAGATGCATCAATTCGGCACTTAATGACTTAATACTTATCCCGTTAATTCTTCTTAATTGGAATCCGAATTTTGGGATTATGAATGAATAGTTGCATTTCCGAAAATATAATTATAAAGGAATTACGACGAATGGTTTGTACAAAATTTGTAACAGTTATCAGTTAAAAGTCTTAGGTGTCAAAAGTAATATCTCAAACAAAGTTTAAACGTAATGGAATTAGTAACAAGTTTTGTTTTAAGTGAACGTGGTCAACAAATGTTTGTCATAAATGACTTTAAGTTCAGGAAAAGGAAATGTTTAAAAGATGGTGCCATATATTGGGTTTGTTGTACGTCAGGTTGTAAAGCAAAATGCCATACAAAGGGTAAGTTACTTTTTTGTAAAATTTCTATTTTGTCCTACCCTTGTTATATGTATATTATAGGTAACGATATTGTGGATCATTCATTAGAACACAATCACGATCCACAATTGCAAAAAGTGAGTCGACAAGCTATAAGTAATGCATGTAAACGGAAAGCAGTCAATGATATTTGCGAACGGCCCTCAAAAATTCTTCATACGGAAATTTCGACATCAGATTTTAAAGAAAATTTAACCACGACAGATTTGAAGTATATTCGAACCAGCATGAGCCGCAACAGATTAAAGGTAACTGCAACCGCAATACCAAAAAGCTTGCAAGAAGTACAAGAAGCTCTAAATAAAATGGATTTGGTGACAGATAGAAAAAAACCGTTTTTATTAGCTAATAATATTGTAATTTTTGCCTGCCCTCCAATTTAAATTGTTTATCAAAATGTGATACTTTTTACATAGATGGAACATTTAAATATTGTGGGAAATTTTATTATCAACTATCATGGCTTGTGTCACGGTCATTATATCCCACTTATTTTCTGCCTCCTTCCAAACAAGCTTAGTGAAACGTATGTTTCTCTTTTTAGACATTTATTGACATTGTCAAACAACTTATATATTTATTTAAATCCACAAAAGGTTGTAATAGATTTTGAAATAGCTGTTCGAAATCGAACATTTTTAACTACGCCCATGGTAACAAGAGAAATAAAATAACCGAACCACGCGCATAGCAACAGTGTAAGCACACATCGTAAATCAAGGCCAGAGCGCAGATAACCAACACGGAAGTAATTCACAGTCCATATAAACATCAATAGTTAAAAGCCGCTTTATCGGCTGCCGCTTTTATATGCTCCGCGGCCAGGGGCAAGATTGGAAGTTGCATAAAAAAAAGGCACAACAATAACGCCGAAAATACGTACCCGTGATTGGCCAAGGAAGAATATCGGCGGTCGACACGCGGCTAAAATAAATTAAATCAAATCAGTAGAATATCAGACTCCGTAAGAAACAGGTCGCATCATTAGACTGTTTCTTACGTAATAACTTCATCAATTTTAACTTATACAAATTGCATACTATTATTACATACGCACTCGTATTCACAGTATTTTTTTGAGCAATTGCAAACACAGTTTTAAGTTTGTTATATTCTTTGTTTGTTGTAAAGTGTTTTGTTTTACGTTATCGTTAATATATAAAATCCAAGTACTCAGAGTATAATTTCGCTATAACCTATATATATATACAGTCCACATCAATCTCTCTCTGCCAACTTAAATCTACAATAAGTTGGGACAGGCACATCTAAAGGGTGTGGCCTAATAAGTTTGGGTCTCCAAATTTGACATTATTTGGAACTTCCCAAAACAATAGCCATACACAACGTTGTTTGGCCAAAAACAAAAATTTTTGGCTGTCGATTCCACTTGGCGCAAAGCTGGTATCGAAAAATTCAAAATGTTGGCTTAGTAAACCAGTATAAAACTAATTCAGAGGAAGGAAAGTGGCTTCAACATCTTTTTGGCTTACCATTTCTTAATCCCGAAAATATAAGTGAATGTTTTGTTAATCATTTTATGTCCGAAATTCCAAACTCTTCGGCTTATATCAAATTAGCTGATTATCTGATTGACAATTATATCTCAGAAGATTCCTTATTTCCACCAACAGTATGGGCTTCTAAAAGTAGCTCTCTACATTATACAACAAACCCTTGTGAATCCTTTCATTCGCACTTTTCTAAAAACTTTTACCATGCCCATCCGAATATTCATATCTTTGTAAAAGCACTTGTTGAATTTCAGTGTTTAGTATATATTAAAATACAAAGTATTAATACGCCTGTCAGGATAATAACAAAAAAGTTATACTGTATTTGAAAATCAAGAGAGAGTAAATTCCCAGAATAAAAAGTAATTCGGTATGCAAAACTATAGTACAGTACGTGCGGTAAAACTTCAATATTTGTAATGCATTCTAAATTGTTTTTGTTAATTTCAATACAAAATTTATTAAATTTCTTGGACTATCACATTATTTTATGATCTTTCATTGTTACTACAGTAGGCCTAAGAGGATTAACGTGCGTCATAGGCGTAACCAGAATAGAAAGGGATAATTGTTATTTAACGACCTCCGAATGGCAACAGCTTCTAATGACAGATATTTTGACTTAAATAGTTTCTAGAAATGCAGTTATTTGATTTTCGATAAACGTGACAAATAGTAGTGACTAAAAATGGAAGCAGTTTGTGAGTATACGCCAGTGAAAAAATTAAAACTAGACCATTTATCGCTCAATGAAAAGAGTGCTGTAGTGAATGTGTACCACTATTTTAAACATCAAAATCCCTCAAACACTATTGACAGTGTTGTTGAAACAACATCTAAGGCAATGGGATATGGAAAATCTACAATATATAGAGTTCTAAAGGAGGAAAAATCAGGTGGAGTAACCTCACCAAAGCCGAAACCAGGTAGACCAAAACTATTAAAAGTCAACGTGGACGAGTTTTTTAAAAATGCTATTCGTAAGCTTGTTCACTCATTTTTTATAAACAAGCAAATACCAACTTTAGATAAAGTTTTGCAAGCCATTACGAATGATGTTGATTTACCCACAATAAGCCGGGATAAACTATGGAAAGTGTTACATGAGTTAAACTTTAAATTTGAAAAAATGGGCAGACACTCAATGCTAATTGTTGTGAACAAGTGAAAATTGGCAAAAATGTATTAGACACGTTACAGAAATAGAAAAAAAAAATGTGGGAGCTAGATAACATAATTGATATTACTATAGAGCCCATTGTAATTTCTCTAGAATCAGATGGTGAATCTTCTGACACAGAGTGCGAGGAACCATAACTTTAAAATTATTAATTTATGTACTTTAATTTTATTTTTAGATTTTTATTTTTTAAGATTTAATATTGTCGTATTTTTTGCATGTTGCTCGTCAAATTTTATCCTTGCGGTTGGTTTTTTTTTTCTCATATACCTACTTAATTGTTTTTTTAGCTCCTCATATTAATTTATAAATTATTGTAATTATCTGTACATATTATATACATATTTTGTAAATAAACATATGCCTAAAACAAAATGCCTAAAATAATATTGACTTTTTCTTCATTTTACCCAAATTAAATTACTACTTACGAATTATGTTTATCTATCTAAAATTGGTAATCTAGGTATAAATAACTAAAACAAATTAAATATTTCTATTTCCATATTAATTTAATTTTGAAAACGCACGTCTATGGTTTACTGCCTTTAACACTGATAACTGCAAAACATTTCTGGGAATTTACTCTCTCTTGATTTTCAAATACAGTATAGAGAGGCAGAAACATTCACAAATAAAAAAAATTTAGAATTAAATAATGGAGAAATTACAGAATTTGAATATGTGAAATTAATCGCAAATAGATACAAAATAAAAAAATTGTAGAATTAAATAATGGAGAAATTACAGAATTTGAATATGTGAAATTAATTGCAAATAGATACAAATTATAATCAATCTATTTTAAGTTTATATTTTTATATTGATATTTCTTTTGTATATAAGTTTAATATACGTTATGTAAATCAAAATTTTATTTTATTTAATTTCCTTCAAAATATTTATAAAAAAACATTAGTTGCAAATGCACTCTTACAAATAAAATCAATTTTAACTAACGTATCATTATTAGGATTAAAGGATTAAGAAGATTTATTAAACCAGGTAAAAGTGCTCAGTTGAAGTATCTACTTTTATTGCCTTGACGGGACGGTGCTCAGTTGAAGTCTACCCTTTTGACTTAAGCAATTAAAAAAATATATTCATTTATAATCTTAAAATGATTTGTATATGCAATATAAATATATTGATATTTGCCATTGATTTTCAATATTTAAAAATACATTTTTCATCTTATTTTGGTTCAACTATACTGTATTTGAAAATCAAGAGAGAGTAAATTCCCAGAATAAAAAGTAATTCGGTATGCAAAACTATAGTACAGTACGTGCGGTAAAACTTCAATATTTGTAATGCATTCTAAATTGTTTTTGTTAATTTCAATACAAAATTTATTAAATTTCTTGGACTATCACATTATTTTATGATCTTTCATTGTTACTACAGTAGGCCTAAGAGGATTAACGTGCGTCATAGGCGTAACCAGAATAGAAAGGGATAATTGTTATTTAACGACCTCCGAATGGCAACAGCTTCTAATGACAGATATTTTGACTTAAATAGTTTCTAGAAATGCAGTTATTTGATTTTCGATAAACGTGACAAATAGTAGGGACTAAAAATGGAAGCAGTTTGTGAGTATACGCCAGTGAAAAAATTAAAACTAGACCATTTATCGCTCAATGAAAAGAGTGCTGTAGTGGATGTGTACCACTATTTTAAACATCAAAATCCCTCAAACACTATTGACAGTGTAGTTGAAACAACATCTAAGGCAATGGGATATGGAAAATCTACAATATATAGAGTTCTAAAGGAGGAAAAATCAGGTGGAGTAACCTCACCAAAGCCGAAACCAGGTAGACCAAAACTATTAAAAGTCAACGTGGACGAGTTTTTTAAAAATGCTATTCGTAAGCTTGTTCACTCATTTTTTATAAACAAGCAAATACCAACTTTAGATAAAGTTTTGCAAGCCATTACGAATGATGTTGATTTACCCACAATAAGCCGGGATAAACTATGGAAAGTATTACATGAGTTAAACTTTAAATTTGAAAAAATGGGCAGACACTCAATGCTAATTGTTGTGAACAAGTGAAAATTGGCAAAAATGTATTAGACACGTTACAGAAATAGAAAAAAAAAATGTGGGAGCTAGATAACATAATTGATATTACTATAGAGCCCATTGTAATTTCTCTAGAATCAGATGGTGAATCTTCTGACACAGAGTGCGAGGAACCATAACTTTAAAATTATTAATTTATGTACTTTAATTTTATTTTTAGATTTTTATTTTTTAAGATTTAATATTGTCGTATTTTTTGCATGTTGCTCGTCAAATTTTATCCTTGCGGTTGGTTTTTTTTTCTCATATACCTACTTAATTGTTTTTTTAGCTCCTCATATTAATTTATAAATTATTGTAATTATCTGTACATATTATATACATATTTTGTAAATAAACATATGCCTAAAACAAAATGCCTAAAATAATATTGACTTTTTCTTCATTTTACCCAAATTAAATTACTACTTACGAATTATGTTTATCTATCTAAAATTGGTAATCTAGGTATAAATAACTAAAACAAATTAAATATTTCTATTTCCATATTAATTTAATTTTGAAAACGCACGTCTATGGTTTACTGCCTTTAACACTGATAACTGCAAAACATTTCTGGGAATTTACTCTCTCTTGATTTTCAAATACAGTATAGAGAGGCAGAAACATTCACAAATAAAAAAAAATTAGAATTAAATAATGGAGAAATGACAGAATTTGAATATGTGAAATTAATCGCAAATAGATACAAAATAAAAAAATTGTAGAATTAAATAATGGAGAAATTACAGAATTTGAATATGTGAAATTAATTGCAAATAGATACAAATTATAATCAATCTATTTTAAGTTTATATTTTTATATTGATATTTCTTTTGTATATAAGTTTAATATACGTTATGTAAATCAAAATTTTATTTTATTTAATTTCCTTCAAAATATTTATAAAAAAACATTAGTTGCAAATGCACTCTTACAAATAAAATCAATTTTAACTAACGTATCATTATTAGGATTAAAGGATTAAGAAGATTTATTAAACCAGGTAAAAGTGCTCAGTTGAAGTATCTACTTTTATTGCCTTGACGGGACGGTGCTCAGTTGAAGTTTACCCTTTTGACTTAAGCAATTAAAAAAATATATTCATTTATAATCTTAAAATGATTTGTATATGCAATATAAATATATTGATATTTGCCATTGATTTTCAATATTTAAAAATACATTTTTCATCTTATTTTGGTTCAACTAGAACAATTTAATGCGAATTTAAAAATTTTGAATATGTTTTTGAAATATTGAGCCCTATAAAACACTTTAAATATACCCTTCGAAAAAGTATGAAAGAAAATCAAAACGTTTTCTCGTGCATTCGTGTTATGCGCCGTTTACTGGATATCCTTTTTTCCATAACAAAACGGTTCAGCTCCGGTTGCTACCTGTTATAATCAAATTGAAATTGGAAAGATAAATAAACAGTTCGCCGTATCTGAATATTTTCAAATGATAAGATTACAGTGATAATGTAAAACATAATGAGAAGCTCAAGGCCGCCGAGAATCGCTGAATTAGACAATAATAAGTTAGCTTAATTTAACACTTTTCCAAATGTAATTCTGCAGTTGATTCACAACAGACTGTGTGATGTTGAAGTGATGTTATTTGCGAAACACAGATACCATTAATTATATAGAGTGTTTTAGTTATTAATCAAATTTATTCCTGGATATTCTTTAAGTTTCGCGATTAATTTATATTTCGAACAGTGCGGAAGTGTCAATAAACTTTCATAAACGTTAAATTAAAGTACGAGGTGAGTAACAAATCTTGTGCTGGTTTTACCATATTCGATATGTATCCAATTACTTTTCTAACCTCCACTTACATCCTAAAGCTACGCCAATTGACTAAAAACCAGGATGGGTTCCTAATTTTCATTAACAAGATCCCAAGTTTAAATTAGGTTAGTATAAAATGAAAAAAAAAGAAAATTGATTCACATAATGAGGATCCTCAAGCCAGTCAAAGCTCAACATTAAATACAAGTGAAGTGACCAAAAATAGGAACCAAACTGAAGAAAACAAAGATAATTAACAATTCAAAAAAACATATTTTAATGAAAGAAAAAAAGTCAAATGATTACAACAGAAAACAAGAACATGAAAAAATGAAAATTATAATAGAAGAGAAAGAAATTTTGGAAATGATTTTTTACCACTTATTTAAATATTTTACCAGCAAACTAATGGAATTTGATGATTGGCATAAAGAAAGTCTTAAACAACAACTCAAATCTGGGATTATCCGCCCAAAATCTAATTTGTACGCTATTAATCAGACAGCGAAATCAATTGATTACCAGCTGTGCAAATTTTGATCAGCCAATAAAATTATTGATCATCCAAAGATAATTTTATTTTTTGTAAGAGCAAAATCAACTAACGAGGCTGAAGTTACACTCATATATAAAATGTGCTTAAGAGTAAACCAGATTTAAAAATAGAACCAGGAGTCCCCTAATCTCATTTTAGATCCCTAATGCCTTGGTTATCACATTATTGCCAGTGTGAATTTATAGATTCTAATAAACATAAAATGCCAGCTCCTAATTTGTAGCTGTGGCTAGAGAATTGCATAATAGAGAGAGAGAGAGAGAATATGCTTTATTGTCATAAAAAAATTACAAAAATGTTTTAGATAAAGCGAAATTAGAATAAAATAAAAATAAATTACAAACAAAATAGAAATATCAATTGCATATTAAAATTTTCACAAAATATCATAAGCGCTTAAATTATTTCCTGAAATTTTTTTGAGGGCACGAATATTCAAAAAATTATCCAGACTCTGGATAATTTTCCTAAAATATTCGTGCCCGAAAGAAAATTTCCAGGAATAATTTAAGCTTGCGTGGTATTCGGTAAGAAAATTTCACACCATAATTTGGAAAAAAATTATTAATCCAACCTGACATTTTAAATTAATTTCACTGCTTGTCAAATTTGTATGTAGGTATATCCACCATATTTCGTTAAATAAAAAAAATTACCAACTTTAGTAACACCAAATGCTAAAACTCAGTTGGGTATTAGTTCAGTCTATCGTCCTTTCATAATTTTAGGTCACTAAAGGTAGCAGAAATCTATTTTTTGTTATATTATTTAATGGTTGTAGATCATATGTTTACCTTTTCAACTGTCAAAAAATTCGTGGCGCCTAGAAAAAATTTCCGGAAATTTTTTTAGTTACCATGGTAACTAGTCAAAATTAAGGCATCTTATTGGTTGAAAAGTAGAGGTGTGAAATTTTCAATTTAATTTAATTAATGCTTCTATATGCTGCAACCCAAAAGTCTAAGGCATGTTATAGAATTCTGCCACTGTGTAAAATGATCTTTCTTGAAGAAAAGCCCTAGCAAGGGCGGCTCCAGCCCAGAGATTTGGGTTTGTTGATATAAATGGACCTAGAATCTACAAAAAAAATTAAAATTTGGTTTACGCAGAATGAATTTTTTATAAGAAACCATTGGCAATATCAAAATTACCGAAAAAAAATTCAAAAAAATTAAAATTTGGTTTACACAGATATGAGAAATATCTTCTCATTGCCGGATTTTGGGGGGGGGGGGGAGCCGCCGTTGAGCCCTAGTCGATCTTCTGAACTTATCATATGAATTTATATATTCAAACTGTATCGGGAGGTTATTATACAATTTTTTTGCATTATAGGTATTAGAATTTTTTATTAGGTCAGAGGAGGGAATAGTTAAGTAAACATCAGTATCTAAATTTTTTGTAGGATATCTACGAGTTGGTCTTTCCGATAACTTTTGAATGTGCTTGAGAACTAAGCAGATGGATTCAAAGACTAATAGAGCAGGAAGGGTTAGAATTTTGAAATGTTTAAAGTAATTTTCACAGTGTGCCCTACTACTTAAACAAAATACATAAGGAATTGCTATTTTTTGTAATTTGAAAATAGATTCGAAGTGGTATAAGGTACAAGAACCCCAGAACGGCAAACCATAATAAGACTAGAGATAAAAAATAAAATCAAAATAACTAACGAATTAGAAAGCTGATAAAAAAATATTATAAGCTGATTTAAGTCTGCAGATTCTAAAACGTTTTAATCTTTCGTTTGGTAATGTTGTTTTTTTTGATCAAATATTGTTGGTCAATTATTAATTTTAATCAACATTTAAATAAAAGAGTGATCAGTTATATCGAAAATTTTCAAAGATACCATAAATAACAATAAATATTAATAATAATAATAAAGTTTATTTATCGAATGTACATAGATATATACCTTCAGCTGTAAGTTCTGAAACAAGCTCAATGTGTATAGCCTTTGTAGCTAAACAAATAAATATACATACATCGGCCTTTATATATTTTTAATATATGGATTAATTTATTATTCTGCTTCATAATTTTGAATGAAACTAAAAAATTAATTGATTAGTTTCGATATAATTTTTTAAACATTATGAAATAACACCTACTAATGAATAAAAGATTATCTATGGTCTATTTTTATGTATGAGAGAGTAATAAAACAGCATTTCTAATGCAAAACTTAGTACGGTCATTTTAAATATTTTTACGGAATAATCTAAATATTTCCTAAAATTGTCATAAATGTACCTGAGCTAATACAAGTTTTGGGTCTTTTATTGGTCTTTTATAACCATAAGCTGTACAAAACAATAGAAAAAGGTTTGGACAGGCCAAAAGCCCTGTGTATTAAAGATAACATAGCCGTATCTTAAGATTATTTTCAATAAGTACCTATTTGCCAATTTTGTTTTATTTTAATTCCAAGAATTTCTTACAGTAATCGAATTATAAGTAGATAAATCCCTTACCAACAAATTTCACCGAAAATGCGATTGTAGGTTTTCCATTTAGTAAGGAGGTCCAGTTGTGTATTCTTGACAGCTTACTAAATGTCGTTTAGTTGCAACATGCAAGGTGCAGTGTGCAGTCTATTGTGAATTCTAGTGTGATCATGGAAAATTTGGAAGTACCGCGTAAACGACAAAAAATCGGTCCTTTAACAGTTATGAAAAAACATTAATATTTAATTGTTTTAAATCATTTACAGACAAACATTTATGTAAAAGTGTTGATGACACAGTGGAATTAGTTAGTAGTACGCTTGGTGTTGGGAAATCTACGATTTACAGAGTTGTTAAAGAAGAGAAATGTGGCGAGTTTCAAACAGCACGTAAAGCTCCAGGAAAACCAAAATTTCAAATAGAAAATCATTTGAAAGAAAAACTTCGAAGGAAAGTGCATGCGTTCTTCTTTAGAAAAGAATTTCCGACAGTAGACAAAGTTCTTGCCACGGTTCGAGATGATAAGGATTACCCTGAAATGAGTCGAAGCACACTATGGAAACTTTTAAAAAAGCATTCCAGAAAGTCTATTTTAATAGAAAGAAGCGATATTGTAGTATGGAGAAGAAATTACCTTAGGACTATAAAAGAAATGAGAAACCAAAGAAGAAATATATTTTATTTAGATGAAACATGGATCAACGAGGGACATACACCAAATAAATTTTGGCAAGATGAAACTGTTACAAGTCGAAGACAGGCTTTTTTAAATAATTTATCTACTGGTTTAAATCCACCATCAAGAAAGGGGCGCAGACTGATAATAGTATACATCGGTAGTTCAAACGGTTTTGTTATTAACCTGTTGACGTGTACATTACATATATAGGAATCGTCGAGTTTACAAAGAAATCTAAGTAACAAAAAAAAAAAAATAGATGAAGATACAAATAAATAAAATATTTATCTAAAAGAACAAAGTTAGGTACTTGAATTAAAAAGAGATAATGAGAAACAAAGGGTATTACACTACATACAATTATAATATATAAATAAGACGTCTCTTTAGTTACCAAAAAATTCATCTAAACTATATATAGATTGTCTCAGCAGAAAACGTTTTAATTTAGATTTGAAATTTACTAAATTTGGACAATGAATCACATCTTGAGGTAAGTGATTATAAATTTTAAGTGCTAAACAATTTGGTGCTTTTAGCGAGATATTATATTTGTAAAAAGGTACGTGGTATTTGTTACATTGCCTTGTGTTATATTGATGTAGTTCTGAATTTAGGTGAAATTTATTTTTATTTAAATACATATAAACACCCAGTTCAAATATATATAATGAAGTTAAGGTTAGAATGTTAGTTTTTATAAAAACATTTCTGCACGAATTTCTTTTGGAAATATTTTCTATTATTCTTAATATTCTTTTTTGTACGATAAAAACATCAGGTGATAGAGTAGACAAACCCCAGAACGCAATGCCATACCTAAGCCTCGACTCAACCTGAGCATAATATAAGCTAACTAACTGACTCTTTGTTAATATTTGGCTTAGATTTCTAAATAAATAACAGAGAGAATTTAATCTTGAAATTAATGAGTAGCAGTGCTCTTTCCAGTTTAAATTTCTGTCAATAGTTATGCCTAAGAATTTAACACTATCTTCATCTGAGGATATTAATGACTCTTTTACAGTTATGTCAATATTGTTGCACTTATTTTGCCAGTTATGGAATCTAATCATTTTTGTTTTGTCACTATTAAAATAAAGAGAGTGTAATTCGAACCAGTTAACCAGCTCATTCATGGACACTTGACATGTATCCTTTAATTCGGAGTCATTTGGGGATGAAAACAATACAGTAGAATCATCAGCGAAACGAACTTTTAATACTTTAGGTATTACTTCATCTAGATCATTTGTATATAGTATAAATAGAACTGGTCCCAGGACTGAGCCTTGAGGGACGCCCATGTTACATATTCTTGTATCTGAGGTTACTGAAGTTAAATTGTCTTTGTTATTATGGTTTATGTTAACATACTGGGACCTATCTTTTAGAAAGGATTCCACCCAATCCAGGGCAACTCCGCGAATGCCGTACGATAATAATTTCTGTAATAAGATGTCGTGCTGAACGCAGTCGAAAGCCCTGCTGAGATCACAGAATATCCCAACAGGGCACTCACCTGCTTCCATAAAGTTTACAATATTTTCATAGAAAGATGTAATAGCAGAATTGATGGATTTGCCAGCAACAAAGCCGTGTTGGTTTCTTGAAAAGATATTATGTTTCTTCACAAATGCTAGAAGTCTAGCTAAAAACGCATATTCGAATGGTTTAGAGAAGCAAGATGTAATAGTTATGGGTCTATAATTTTGAATCAATTCAGGATTTTGTTTTTTAAAAATGGGTATTACTTTGCCCTTTTTTAGAAGTGTAGGAAAATTCCCTGTCACAAATGAAAGATTTATTAAATATGTTAAGGGCTTAATTAATGTACATAACGCTTTTTTTAATATAAAGAGTGGAACTTCATCTGCCCCCGCAGCAGGTTTATTCTTTATTTTTTCTACTAAGAGCGTCAATAATTCATTCTCACTAAAAGGATCTAAAAATATAGAAAACCTATTTTTTATGTTACTAAAATGCTTATGTTTAGTTTGCCGTGTAATATTTTTTATTATATTCTCTGGTTCCTCAATAAAAAAATCATTAAATAATTTTGCAATATCATTAGGGTTTTCAATTAACTTATCATTTTGTAATAAGTTTAAATTTCCAGTTTTACCCTTGGCTTGAGACAGTTCAGAAACTACTTTCCAAGCTTCTTTTGAAACGTTGTTTGAGTTAAATATGCGATTTTGATAATAAGCTTTTTTTTAAAGGTGGTTTATTGACTTTTGAATCTACTCGTACCGGTGACTACCATGAGGACATGAATGCTGATGTCTTTAAAGAGTGGTTCGAACAAATGATAGATCTTCTTCCTCAGAACTGTATAATAGTAATGGATAATGCAAGTTATCACTCGAGACTTACAGAAAAAATGCCCACAACCAAGTGGTTAAAAAAAGATTTACAGAATTGGCTAAATTCAAAGAATATTAAGTTCCATCCCGGTTCTGTGAGAAGAGAACTGTATCATTTGTGTTCCCTTCATAAAGAGAAATTAAAAAAATATGAAATTGATGAAATTGCAAAAAATCGTGGGATGACGGTGGTTAGATCACCACCATATCATTGCGAAGTAAACCCGATTGAACTGATACGGGCACAGATAAAGGGAGAAGTTTCAAGAAAAAATAATTCTTTTAAAATGAGTGATGTTAAACAGTTGTTTTTGGAGGCTGTAAATAATGTGAAGCCTGAAAACTGGGAAAGGGCAGTAAATCATACGATTAAAGAAGAAGAGAAAATGTGGAAGTTGGACAATATTACTGATGAAATGATCAAGCCACTCATTGTAAATATTGGTTGCCACAGTTCATCTTCTGATTTCGATTCTGATTTGGATTTGTAGGTAAGAAGTAGTTTTTATATTAAAATTATTATTTATGAACGTAACGTTGTTTAAAAGTTAAAATTTAAACCCTTATACCTACATAACCCGTTTGACACAATGTTCTTAACATACCTTGTGGAAAAATAAAATATTTTAGAAAAAATTGCACTTTTTACCTTCAGCTGTTTAGAAGTTATAAGCTGGTTAATTAGGTGAAAATATAAGTGTACACCCGATATATTTATTATATTTATACAAAGGTTATTTCATACGAAAATACTCGAGGTATAACTTCACAAAATATTTTAACTGTCTACTAAAAGAAGTGGTACGCCTATGGATTACGAACGCTTTATTATTTTAATACTCTCTCATACATAAAAATAGACTATAGTTTTGTGGTACATACAAATTTTGTCATATAGGGTGTTAAAAAAATAATTGAAAAATTAATTAACAAAAATAAACTTTTCGAAATATTATTAACCGGATTTAATAAAAAATGTAAATGCGAGGTTGAAATGTCACCCATAGAATCAGCTGCGGAAATACAAAAAGTGTTTTGTTCTCTTTTATAATATCCAAACGGGTTTTGAAAATTCTGTTATACAGAACAATAATTTATAAGTTTGTTGTTAATCCGGGCCTGGATTTCTCTTCTAGCTATTATGTTTAGTATATATTGGGTGGTTCGTTAGTTATGAGTTTTGACAATAACGAGAACAATCGATTAAACATTTTGTATCACTGTTATTAACAATGTGAGACCCGTTAACACCATAGGGTCTTTAAAACCACAATGGTGTTCCAATCCATTGTTTACCAATGAAACACCCTATATAAATTATTGAAGACATAATAATCTTAAACAAGCTGACATAATATTTCTATTTAAATTACTGTCAGGTCAATTTAATTCCCCAGAACTTCTGAGAGTTAAGCATAAAGTAACAAGGGATGATAAAACTGTTTTCGTAGAGAACTCACATTCTACCAATTATGGATTTAATAGTCCATTGTCAAGAATGTTAAGGGAAGCTAATGCATCAGAACTTGATTTTTTACTAATTCCTTAGAGGCATTCAAAAAGTCTGCCATTATTTATGTATTTTATCTGTAGATCTATGTTTTTTTTATATGTTTGTTAGTTTTTATTATTTAGTGTTATTTTTATTTGTTTTAGCAGTTAGTTTTAAGTATTTTTATATATAGTCCTTTTAAAACAACTTTGGTTGCACGTCATCAATGACGTAACAATAATTTAAAAGTACTACCACCTACAGAATATTTAACAATAAAACGAATCATGCGAAATTGATTTTAAATATCACAAATGCACTTGAATATTCATTAAATTTAAATCTTAAACGTATATTTTCTTAATATTAATACTCAAAAGATCTTACTTCACAGTAAATATTTGTTAAAATTGCTGCATTTTGAACTTATTGTTTTTCAATGTTGGTGAAGCTGCTTGATGAAAAACAGCGTTGCCGCTATTATTATTTTATAAGTGTCATTAACTGATGTTACGTTGACATCGTATTGCTATTCTATTTAAATATTGTTCTTGTAAATTGTGTACCTATATTTTCTTGACTTTATAAAAAAAACTATTCTTTTAAGAGCAAATTTACTGTCAAAGAAAATGTCTAAGCAGTTGAATAGTCGTTGTAAACAAATTATAGCTTCCTTATTAACATATTTTGAACAAGAACTTGATAATAATGGACCAATGTTACCTTTAGATGCTGTTAGAGAAGTAAGTTAGAATACACATAATAGCTTGTTTAAAAAACATTATTAAATTTCCTGTTTTTTCAGCGTGTTGCAGCAGCCCTAAATTTGAGTATTGGCACTGTTAGTTCTATTTCACAAACAATAAAACGTAATGAAGTTTTGAAATCTCCTCCAAAAAAACGTTTATTACAAAAGAGAATTACTAATACACTAATATTAGATACAAGTACTATTAGGAATGTTATTTATGATATGTATAAAGAAAGTAAGTACCTATCTATATCTATATTGAATTAAGTTAATAAATAATTTCTATTGGACAAAATACTTGAATTTTTGTAATAAAGAAATGTTATATAAGAAGAATAAATTTAATAACAATACATTTTTGGTATTCATTGCATTTACATGTCTTTTTTTCGATTTGGCAACGTGTGCTTCTAACACGTAATAACATTTATGACGTAGTTGATGACGTGCAACCAAAGTTGTTTTAAAAGGACTATATCAACATTTTGCAACTTTGTAACTATAGGGGTTTCCCGTTTATAACAAAAAATAAATAAAATAAAAAATATTATCTTTATCGCAAATATGGGTCATACAATATGTACATACAACTATAGTCTATTTTTATGTATGAGAGAGTAATAAAACAGCATTTCTAATGCAAAACTTAGTACGGCCATTTTAAATATTTTTACAGAATAATCTAAATATTTCCTAAAATTGTCATAAATGTACCTAAGCTAATACAAGTTTTGGGTCTTTTATAACCATAAGCTGTACAGAACAATAGAAAAAGGTTTGGACAGACCAAAAGCCCTGTGTATTAAAGATAACATAGCCGTATCTTAAGATTATTTTTAATAAGTACCTATTTGCCAATTTTGTTTTATTTTAATTCCAAGAATTTCTTACAGTAATCGAATTATAAGTAGATAAATCCCTTCCCAACAAATTTCACCGAAAATGCGATTGTAGGTTTTCCATTTAGTAAGGAGGTCCAGTTGTGTATTCTTGACAGCTTACTAAATGTCGTTTAGTTGCAACTTGCAAGGTGCAGTGTACAGTCTATTGTGAATTCTAGTGTGATCATGGAAAATTTGGAAGGGCCGCGTAAACGACAAAAAATCGGTCCTTTAACAGTTAATGAAAAAACATGAATATTTAATTGTTTTAAATCATTTACAGACAAACATTTATGTAAAAGTGTTGATGACACAGTGGAATTAGTTAGTAGTACGCTTGGTGTTGAGAAATCTACGATTTACAGAGTTGTTAAAGAAGAGAAATGTGGCGAGTTTCAAACAGCACGTAAAGCTCCAGGAAAACCAAAATTTCAAATAGAAAATCATTTGAAAGAAAGACTTCGAAGGAAAGTGCATGCGTTCTTCTTTAGAAAAGAATTTCCGACAGTAGACAAAGTTCTTGCCACGGTTCGAGATGATAAGGATTACCCTGAAATGAGTCGAAGTACACTATGGAAACTTTTAAAAGAAATAGGTTTTCTATGGAAAAAGCATTCTAGAAAGTCTATTTTAATAGAAAGAAGCGATATTGTAGTATGGAGAAGAAATTACCTAAGGACTATAAAAGAAATGAGAAACCAAAGAAGAAATATATTTTATTTAGATGAAACATGGATCAACGAGGGACATACACCAAATAAATTTTGGCAAGATGAAACTGTTACAAGTCGAAGACAGACTTTTTTAAATAATTTATCTACTGGTTTAAATCCACCATCAGGAAAGGGGCGCAGACTGATAATAGTACACATCGGTAGTTCAAACGGTTTCGTTAAAGGTGGTTTATTGACTTTTGAATCGTACCGGTGACTACCATGAGGACGTGAATGCTGATGTCTTTAAAGAGTTGTTCGAACAAATGATAGATCTTCTTCCTCAGAACTGTATAATAGTCATGGATAATGCAAGTTATCACTCGAGACTTATGGAAAAAAAGGCCACAACCAAGTGGTTAAAAAAAGATTTACAGAATTGGCTAAATTCAAAGAATATTAAGTTCCATCCCGGTTCTGTGAGAAACGGACTGTATCATTTGTGTTCCCTTCATAAAGAGAAATTAAAAAAATATGAAATTGATGAAATTGCAAAAAATCGTGGGATGACGGTGGTTAGATCACCACCATATCATTGCGAATTGAACGGATATGGGCACAGATAAAGGGAGAAGTTTCAAGAAAAAATAATTCTTTTAAAATGAGTGATGTTAAACAGTTGTTTTTGGAGGCTGTAAATAATGTGAAGCCTGAAAACTGGGAAAAGGCAGTAAATCATACAATTAAAGAAGAAGAGAAAATGTGGAAGTTGGACAATATTACTGATGAAATTATCGAGCCACTCATTGTAAATATTGGTTGCGACAGTTCATCTTCTGATTTCGATTCTGATTTGGATTTGTAGGTAAGAAGTAGTTTTTATATTAAAATTATTATTTATGAACGTAACGTTGTTTAAAAGTCAAAGTTTAAACCCTTATACCTAAGGTCTGTTCCCACATAACTCAAACCAGTTTATGTACTGTCGGGATTCTGCGCAGACTAGATTTGGTGTCACTAAATCGAGACTGCGCAGAATCCCGACATTACGCAAACTGGTTTTGTGTTATGTTGGAACAAACCTCTACATAACCCGTTTGACACAATGTTCTTAACATACCTTGTGGAAAAATAAAACATTTTAGAAAAAATTGCACTTTTTTACCTTCAGCTGTTTAGAAGTTATAAGCAGGTTAATTACTCGAGGTATATCTTCAAAAAATATTTTAACTGTCTATTAAAAGAAGTGGTCTGAAAAAAGAACAATATGATAAACAGATGAAGCAAATAAAACCAAAGGTAAAAATAAAATTAAAGGTGTACTTTATGTCTGGGATTGACAATTATTCTAAAAGAAGAATTTGAGTTCAATTATTTGTCATTGCTATGTGATGCTTTTAAAAGTAAATTACACTGATCATACATATTTATAAATATTTTTCCATGTAATCACGAAAGTTTCCAAAAATCTGCGATGTTACTGAACTCAATATCTATTTTTATCTAGAAAAACACTTGCAGAGAGAAGATGTGGAAAAATAAGAATATTTATGTGCTGCGGTCTCGAATCGTAAATATAATAATGGAACACAAACCTTAATTTCAAATTTGTCAACTTTTTAATTATTACGCTTTTTACTTTTAAAGCTGAAGATAATCTTGGATTTTTAGGGAGTCTTATAATTGTCGACTGACACTTGAATATTTTTTTCTTATGTCCTTGCCGAAAAAGCTTTGTCTTGTCAATAAATTCTCGTGTGACGTGCCAATCGTTGGATAAATTCGATCTACTTTAAAACTTAAGTATTTGAGAAAGCGTCCAGTTTATAAATGTGCACTTGATAACATGCGTTTCAGATAACCGATGCGTATTCAATCTTAGATCTCACAAAAGCATAGTAAAGAGATTTAAGTGTCTCTAGATGGTTAAAATCAGGGCCTACTCTAATGTGACGAGGCTAGAAAGTGGTATCAGTCCGCTATAATGAAAGAGAAACTTGTATGGAAAAGATCCAGAAAAATATGGACGGAATTCGTAAGAGCCGATTTGTGGCTGCCCATCAAATATAGTGCTATGTTTATTTATTTATTTATTTTTATTTACAGCTTCGGCCTCTCTACAGAACGAAAGAGTTCAAATTATAGGGTCGCACAGAAATTACAAGATATATCATTACATTAAAAGTGTTAAGCTAGATCAAACTGAAGATAAATTGTTAAGGACGCCGATGAGTCGGGCTAGGAAAACTAATGCGACAGAGGAGCCACCAGTTATTTTCATGAATATTTATTTTATCAAAATTAATTTCTACTACAAAAATTTAGGTGTCGCTATGGTCTATTTTTATGTATGAGAGAGTAATAAAACAGCATTTCTAATGCAAAACTTAGTACGGTCATTTTAAATATTTTTACGGAATAATCTAAATATTTCCTAAAATTGTCATAAATGTACCTGAGCTAATACAAGTTTTGGGTCTTTTATTGGTCTTTTAAGCTGTACAGGACAATAGAAAAAGGTTTGGACAGGCCAAAAGCCCTGTGTATTAAAGATAACATAGCCGTATCTTAAGATTATTTTCAATAAGTACCTATTTGCCAATTTTGTTTTATTTTAATTCCAAGAATTTCTTACAGTAATCGAATTATAAGTAGATAAATCCCTTACCAACAAATTTCACCGAAAATGCGATTGTAGGTTTTCCATTTAGTAAGGAGGTCCAGTTGTGTATTCTTGACAGCTTACTAAATGTCGTTTAGTTGCAACATGCAAGGTGCAGTGTGCAGTCTATTGTGAATTCTAGTGTGATCATGGAAAATTTGGAAGTACCGCGTAAACGACAAAAAATCGGTCCTTTAACAGTTAATGAAAAAACATTAATATTTAATTGTTTTAAATCATTTACAGACAAACATTTATGTAAAAGTGTTGATGACACAGTGGAATTAGTTATTAGTACGCTTGGTGTTGGGAAATCTACGATTTACAGAGTTGTTAAAGAAGAGAAATGTGGCGAGTTTCAAACAGCACATAAAGCTCCAGGAAAACCAAAATTTCAAATAGAAAATCATTTGAAAGAAAGACTTCGAAGGAAAGTGTATGCGTTCTTCTTTAGAAAAGAATTTCCGACAGTAGACAAAGTTCTTGCCACGGTTCGAGATGATAAGGATTACCCTGAAATGAGTCGAAGCACACTATGGAAACTTTTAAAAGAAATAGATTTTCTATGGAAAAAGCATTCCAGAAAGTCTATTTTAATAGAAAGAAGCGATATTGTAGTATGGAGAAGAAATTACCTAAGGACTATAAAAGAAATGAGAAACCAAAGAAGAAATATATTTTATTTAGATGAAACATGGATCAACGAGGGACATACACCAAATAAATTTTGACAAGATGAAACTGTTACAAGTCGAAGACAGGCTTTTTTAAATAATTTATCTACTGGTTTAAATCCACCATCAGGAAAGGGGCGCAGACTGATAATAGTACACCTCGGTAGTTCAAACGGTTTTGTTAAAGGTGGTTTATTGACTTTTGAATCTACTCGTACCGGTGACTACCATGAGGACATGAATGCTGATGTCTTTAAAGAGTGGTTCGAACAAATGATAGATCTTCTTCCTCAGAACTGTATAATAGTACTGGATAATGCAAGTTATCACTCGAGACTTACAGAAAAAATGCCCACAACCAAGTGGTTAAAAAAAGATTTACAGAATTGGCTAAATTCAAAGAATATTAAGTTCCATCCCGGTTCTGTGAGAAGAGAACTGTATCATTTGTGTTCCCTTCATAAAGAGAAATTAAAAAAATATAAAATTGATGAAATTGCAAAAAATCGTGGGATGACGGTGGTTAGATCACCACCATATCATTGCGAAGTAAACCCGATTGAACTGATATGGGCACAGATAAAGGGAGAAGTTTCAAGAAAAAATAATTCTTTTAAAATGAGTGATGTTAAACAGTTGTTTTTGGAGGATGTAAATAATGTAAAGCCTGAAAACTGGGAAAAGGCAGTAAATCATACGATTAAAGAAGAAGAGAAAATGTGGAAGTTGGACAATATTACTGATGAAATGATCGAGCCACTCATTGTAAATATTGGTTGCGACAGTTCATCTTCTGATTTCGATTCTGATTTGGATTTGTAGGTAAGAAGTAGTTTTTATATTAAAATTATTATTTATGAACGTAACGTTGTTTAAAAGTCAAAGTTTAAACCCTTATACCTACATAACCCGTTTGACACAATGTTCTTAACATACCTTGTGGAAAAATAAAATATTTTAGAAAAAATTGCACTTTTTTACCTTCAGCTGCTTAGAAGTTATAAGCAGGTTAATTAGGTGAAAATATAAGTGTACACCCGATATATTTATTATATTTATACAAAGGTTATTTCATAGGAAAAATTTCGAGTTATAACTTCACAAAATATTTTAACTGTCTACTAAAAGAAGTGGTACGCCTATGGATTACGAACGCTTTATTATTTTAATACTCTCTCATACATAAAAATAGACTATAGAAACATCTTACGATTTTAAACATGCAATAGTAGGAGACGTAGGGTATTGAAATTGCAGATACGATAAGCAAGAAAATTAAAATTACGTATGTCTGTTTAGCAGATGGACTGGCAAGCCGTCTGCCAACCATTTAACGGTTTATGATAGTTATAAAAATATAAAATCTTCCGTATTGTAAATAATTTAAAACAAATATTTTATAAAAATTATTTAAAAACTACTTGATATTTATTAAAAAAAAATAAGAGCAAATTTTCACAAATTAAATATATAATGACACGTTAAAAATTAACAAAATATAGTTATTTATGCAATAAGTATGCAAAGTTGGATTTTTTTGACGAATGTGACTAATGTCGCATGAGCCGAAGGCGAATGAGAATATCATAAAAAAAGGACTTAACTTACGAATTATACACACTATTTTTTCTACTACCGTATATAATGTCCACTAAGATCAGAAATACAAAAGTTATTTTACGCACTCTAAAGGAACATTTACTAACTCATACATATGAGAAGAAGTTCCAATGCAACATTTGTGAAAAATCATTTACTCAGAAGGTCAATCTAAGGACCCATTTATTAACTCGTACAGGTGAAAAAAATTTCACATGCAACATTTGTGAAAAATCATTTACTCAGAAGGACTATCTAAATAGTCATTTATTAACTCATACAGGTGAGAAGAAATTCCACTGCAGCATCTGTTATAAATCATTTACTCTGAAACATAATTTAGAACAACATTTACTATAGTCTATTTTTATGTATGAGAGAGTATTAAAATAATAAAGCGTTCGTAATCCATAGGCGTACCACTTCTTTTAGTAGATAGTTAAAATATTTTGTGAAGTTATACCTCGAGTATTTTCGTATGAAATAACCTTTGTATAAATATAATAAATATATCGGGTGTACACTTATATTTTCACCTAATTAACCTGCTTATAACTTCTAAGCAGCTGAAGGTAAAAAAGTGCAATTTTTTCTAAAATATTTTATTTTTCCACAAGGTATGTTAAGAACATTGTGTCAAACGGGCTATGTAGGTATAAGGGTTTAAACTTTGACTTTTAAACAACGTTACGTTCATAAATAATAATTTTAATATAAAAACTACTTCTTACCTACAAATCCAAATCAGAATCGAAATCAGAAGATGAACTGTCGCAACCAATATTTACAATGAGTGGCTCGATCATTTCATCAGTAATATTGTCCAACTTCCACATTTTCTCTTCTTCTTTAATCGTATGATTTATTGCCTTTTCCCAGTTTTCAGGCTTCACATTATTTACAACCTCCAAAAACAACTGTTTAACATCACTCATTTTAAAAGAATTATTTTTTCTTTAAACTTCTCCCTTTATCTGTGCCCATATCAGTTCAATCGGGTTTACTTCGCAATGATATGGTGGTGATCTAACCACCGTCATCCCACGATTTTTTGCAATTTCATCAATTTCATATTTTTTTAATTTCTCTTTATGAAGGGAACACAAATGATACAGTTCTCTTCTCACAGAACCGGGATGGAACTTAATATTCTTTGAATTTAGCCAATTCTGTAAATCTTTTTTTAACCACTTGGTTGTGGGCATTTTTTCTGTAAGTCTCGAGTGATAACTTGCATTATCCATTACTATTATACAGTTCTGAGGAAGAAGATCTATCATTTGTTCGAACCACTCTTTAAAGACATCAGCATTCATGTCCTCATGGTAGTCACCGGTACGAGTAGATTCAAAAGTCAATAAACCACTTTTAACAAAACCGTTTGAACTACCGATGTGTACTATTATCAGTCTGCGCCCTTTTCCTGATGGTGGATTTAAACCAGTAGATAAATTATTTAAAAAAGCCTGTCTTCGACTTGTAACAGGTTCATCTTGCCAAAATTTATTTGGTGTATGTCCCTCGTTGATCCATGTTTCATCTAAATAAAATATATTTCTTCTTTGGTTTCTCATTTCTTTTATAGTCCTTAGGTAATTTCTTCTCCATACTACAATATCGCTTCTTTCTATTAAAATAGACTTTCTGGAATGCTTTTTCCATAGAAAACCTATTTCTTTTAAAAGTTTCCATAGTGTGCTTCGACTCATTTCAGGGTAATCCTTATCATCTCGAACCGTGGCAAGAACCTTGTCTACTGCCGGAAATTCTTTTCTTTCAAATGATTTTCTATTTGAAATTTTGGTTTTCCTGGAGCTTTACGTGCTGTTTGAAACTCGCCACATTTCTCTTCTTTAACAACTCTGTAAGTCGTAGATTTCCCAACACCAAGCGTACTACTAACTAATTCCACTATGTCATCAACACTTTTACATAAATGTTTGTCTGTAAATGATTTAAAACAATTAAATATTAATGTTTTTTCATTAACTGTTAAAGGACCGATTTTTTGTCGTTTACGCGGTACTTCCAAATTTTCCATGATCACACTAGAATTCACAATAGACTGCACACTGCACCTTGCATGTTGCAACTAAACGACATTTAGTAAGCTGTCAAGAATACACAACTGGACCTCCTTACTAAATGGAAAACCTACAATCGCATTTTCGGTGAAATTTGTTGGTAAGGGATTTATCTACTTATAATTCGATTACTGTAAGAAATTCTTGGAATTAAAATAAAACAAAATTGGCAAATAGGTACTTATTGAAAATAATTTTAAGATACGGCTATGTTATCTTTAATACACAGGGCTTTTGGCCTGTCCAAACCTTTTTCTATTGTTCTGTACAGCCTATGGTTATAAAAGACCAATAAAAGACCCAAAACTTGTATTACCGCATTAAAATTTATCCACTGATGAATTATTTTCGTAAATATTTTTTTTGTTAAAAAGCAATTTACAATTAAGTTTACTATTTGTTGATTATGCCACAGAACATGGGTAAATAATTCATCTTATCACTGCCAATTGCCCATTGAAATTGTTTAGTCAGAAGCAAAATGTTGTTATGACGAAGAAATTGTAAAAACAAAATGTAAACAACACGTGTTCTAAGTATTTGCCAAAAATGGACCGTGAACATTGGACAAATTATATTAGACACAAAAAAATAATTTCCTCAGATATGGAAAATTGTCGAAGAACTAGAAAGTTTATTTTCTTATCGATTGGTTGCAGGGTTAAATATTAAATCAAAATATAAAATCATTTTTTTAAATTTCAATAAAATCCAAGAAGAGGCCAGTTGAAGTTATAATGTCTCTACTGTGTCACCCGGTATATTGGATCGCAAATTGTATTCTTGTTTTCTTGCAAAATACAAAAATATCATTTAACATTTTCTTAAAAAATCTCCATTATTTAATATTTTAGTTCATTTTTTGTCAGACGAAACAGTCAAAACAAATAAATGGCTTCCTTTTATTAGTTTACACAAAATGTGATGTTTTGCATAAGTCTTTCTTTAGACGTCTGACCTAAGTTGTAGGTTATCTCTTTATACTTGGATAACAACAAAATCAACATATTTCATTGCCAATATTCAATTTTACTTTAAGAATATTTAGAAGTCTGAATTTTAATATATGAATTTTTGTTTAGCCCAATGTAGGGTATAAATTTTATCCGATCAATAATTTATAACTAACTTTGTACTAATCTCTTAAAGGGATAAAAAGAAGAGAGTGACATCTTGACTAGATTCAGTCAAAATTTATTGTCAATACTCTCTTCCAACCATAGATGGTAGCACATCTAATAATAATTTATATTTAATTTTCAGAGAAGATATCTCTTCGTCAGGCACAACTAATACATATTTAAGTATGACCCAAAAGTTATAGTTTATAACACTATGTTTTATATGTGCTACCATCTATGGTAAGAAGAGAGTATTGACATTAAATTTTGACCGAATCTAGTCAATATGTCACTCTCTTCTTTTTTATCCCTTTCAGAGATTAATAAAAAGTGAGTAAACCAGTAAGGAATTTTAATTTATTAGATTCGACATCCTAAGACCGGTTTCTGCCTTTCGGCTTCATCAGTTAGGCTTTTCGAATCCAATAAATAAAATTCCAAACTCGTACAAGTCAATAGCTATATCTGCTATAAGATAACCTTTTTAGATGTGCTACCATCTATGGTAAGAAGAGAGTATTGACATTAAATTTTGACTGAATCTAACTGATGAAGCCGAAAGGCAGAAACCGGTCTTAGGATGTCGAATCTAATAAATTAAAATTCCTTACTGGTTTACTCACTTTTTATTAATCTCTGAAAGAGATAAAAAAGAAGAGAGTGACATCTTGACTAGATTCAGTCAAAATTTATTGTCAATACTCTCTTCCAACCATAGATGGTAGCACATCTAATAGTAATTTATATTTAATTTTCAGAGAAGATATCTCTTCGTCAGGCACAACTAATACATATTTAAGTATGACCCAAAAGTTATAGTTTATAACACTATGTTTTATATGTGCTACCATCTATGGTAAGAAGAGAGTATTGACATTAAATTTTGACCGAATCTAGTCAATATGTCACTCTCTTCTTTTTTATCCCTTTCAGAGATTAATAAAAAGTGAGTAAACCAGTAAGGAATTTTAATTTATTAGATTCGACATCCTAAGACCGGTTTCTGCCTTTCGGCTTCATCAGTTAGGCTTTTCGAATCCAATAAATAAAATTCCAAACTCGTACAAGTCAATAGCTATATCTGCTATAAGATAACCTTTTTAGATGTGCTACCATCTATGGTAAGAAGAGAGTATTGACATTAAATTTTGACTGAATCTAACTGATGAAGCCGAAAGGCAGAAACCGGTCTTAGGATGTCGAATCTAATAAATTAAAATTCCTTACTGGTTTACTCACTTTTTATTAATCTCTGAAAGAGATAAAAAAGAAGAGAGTGACATCTTGACTAGATTCAGTCAAAATTTATTGTCAATACTCTCTTCCAACCATAGATGGTAGCACATCTAATAATAATTTATATTTAATTTTCAGAGAAGATATCTCTTCGTCAGGCACAACTAATACATATTTAAGTATGACCCAAAAGTTATAGTTTATAACACTATGGTTTATATGTGCTACCATCTATGGTAAGAAGAGAGTATTGACATTAAATTTTGACTGAATCTAGTCAAGATGTCACTTTCTTCTTTTTTATCCCTTTCAGAGATTAATACAAAGTGAGTAAACCAGTAAGGAATTTTAATTTATTAGATTCGACATCCTAAGACCGGTTTCTGCCTTTCGGCTTCATCAGTTAGGCTTTTCGAATCCAATAAATAAAATTCCAAACTCGTACAAGTCAATAGCTATATCTGCTATAAGATAACCTTTTTAGATGTGCTACCATCTATGGTAAGAAGAGAGTATTGACATTAAATTTTGACTGAATCTAACTGATGAAGCCGAAAGGCAGAAACCGGTCTTAGGATGTCGAATCTAATAAATTAAAATTCCTTACTGGTTTACTCACTTTTTATTAATCTCTGAAAGAGATAAAAAAGAAGAGAGTGACATCTTGACTAGATTCAGTCAAAATTTATTGTCAATACTCTCTTCCAACCATAGATGGTAGCACATCTAATAATAATTTATATTTAATTTTCAGAGAAGATATCTCTTCGTCAGGCACAACTAATACATATTTAAGTATGACCCAAAAGTTATAGTTTATAACACTATGGTTTATATGTGCTACCATCTATGGTAAGAAGAGAGTATTGACATTAAATTTTGACTGAATCTAGTCAAGATGTCACTTTCTTCTTTTTTATCCCTTTCAGAGATTAATACAAAGTGAGTAAACCAGTAAGGAATTTTAATTTATTAGATTCGACATCCTAAGACCGGTTTCTGCCTTTCGGCTTCATCAGTTAGGCTTTTCGAATCCGATAAATAAAATTCCAAACTCGTACAAGTCAATAGCTATATCTGCTATAAGATAACCTTTTTAGATGTGCTACCATCTATGGTAAGAAGAGAGTATTGACATTAAATTTTGACTGAATCTAACTGATGAAGCCGAAAGGCAGAAACCGGTCTTAGGATGTCGAATCTAATAAATTAAAATTCCTTACTGGTTTACTCACTTTTTATTAATCTCTGAAAGAGATAAAAAAGAAGAGAGTGACATCTTGACTAGATTCAGTCAAAATTTAATGTCAATACTCTCTTCTTACCATAGATGGTAGCACATCTAAAAAGGTTCTAGCTATTGACTTGTACGAGTTTGGAATTTTATTTATTGGATTCGAAAAGCCTAACTGATGAAGCCGAAAGGCAGAAACCGGTCATAGGATGTCGAATCTAATAAATTAAAATTCCTTACTGGTTTACTCACTATGTTTTATGTACTCAGTCCGGATGATTTATCGTAAGTACTATCATAAGGGCATATAATAAAAGAAAAAATTAGATGCCCGAATGGTATTTGACAAGACTATTTCACTTGATTGTTCTTTGTTCCATGATGGGTTTACTGTTAAGAATAATCTATCAGTTGTTATTCTAGATGAACGTTTAACCATTAGAATTTTAAAAAGACGGACTGGACAAAAGGTAGGGTTCTTCGTGTTGGGGACCAGCCATTTACTATCCGCCATTTTTTTTCTCCATCCTGGGTCGTGTTATTGAAGAGAGGATTATATTCTACTCTTCTTAAAACATGTTATCTATCTGTTTTAATCCGAGAATTATCCACTTTCTCTTTAAAATAATGAACTCTGCAATTGACTGCTTCTCCACCTCTCCAGGCAAGTTCTACTGAAGCGATATGGTAAAATTTTCGCTGGCGCCGGAGTGTCTTCGTCCCATAATGAAACCATTGCGTAATATTCTTCCAATTTTAGTGCAGCAGAGCTCGATTTCCTTTTTTTGGCGCACATCTGCAAATTCTTTCGTTTCGCATTACGAGCTTCCCTACTAGACTTGAAGATAATATCTTTAAATGGATCAAAAATTATTTTCCACTTCATAAAATACATCTGTTGCATTTTTTTTGCAACGGTATTCCACATTGTCTTCACAACTAGTTCTTTGTAATTTTCACCGTTTTCTTTCTTCATATTCCACGCCCAATCTTTCAGGATTAGGTTTAGTTGCTCTAAACTTGTGGTTTCCAAAAGCTCGTATTTCTTTGCCTTACAGAATTCCGTAAACTGTTTCCATATTGACGTATGGGTTTTAACGGTATGGTACGGTACACTTTTCTCAATCGCCAGATCAATATTAGTCTAAGGCGGAGTACACATGGAGCTACTCAAAACAAACGTGATTCTGACGCAAATCACCAACCAGTCCGCGATGAGTAGCAGCCATTGTAATTGAATGGAACACCGCAGACGACGCTCCTGGTTACTAACCAGTTAGTAACGCGTTAGTAATCAGTTTAGGCAACTCGACATGGTGACTCAATTTTGACTTGAATCACGCAGTTTCTAATTTTCATCTGTCAAGCGTGTCAAATATTATTTATTTTCTTTCAAAATATTTTTTTTCACAATGAATGATCAACTAATAAATATAAAATTATTGGGAGAAGTTGAAAAATCTCCGTATTGTATAGTTTTAAGCTCCTAGGCTACTCCAAGAGGGATGAAACTGATCATACTTGGTGTGAAATAGCAAAAGAATAATAATAAAAGAGTAATAAAGTAAGATGGATTCATCATCACTCGAATCGGTATTCATTTTTAGTCAGATTGTGAATAATTGATGTTTTCTACCACATCTGTAAGCAGAGACTACCGATTTAGATCACTATTGAGTAGACCGTGTGTGCGGATATAACATCACTAATCAGTTAGTAACTGGTTAGTAATTTCAGTTTCAGTTTCTTTTGAGTAGCTCCATGTGTACTCCGCCATAGGATCACTTCCAAAGCGACTCTGGTGTCTGGTGTCCTAGGAGACCATAATTACTTGTTATCAAAGCTATTGTAGTTTTTGGTGACAACAGCTGTCAAGTTTTGCCGCGGGTAAACTCGAAAAACCTGCTGACAGGGGCTGTCATACAGTTTTTTCATCTAGAAACCATTCAAAATTGCGCGTTTGTGATTGTTGGAAATTAAGACGAGGGATAATCATTTATTAAACCTCACGATGGCTAATTCTTGGCTTTTATACAGAAAAATAGTCTTCTATAGATTTTCGACTAGACATCAAACACAACAGAAAAAGAATTAGCCAAATATTATTATATATTACAAATATTCGTCAATTGATTTTTATTTATATAAATGTTTAATTAATGCATATTACAAGGAGAAAAAAAAAGCATGTTTACTATCTTATTTTTTTTCTTGTTTAAAATTTTTTATGCCATTTCAATTTGTCCTTGATTTGGCTTTTCTTCCTATAAATATATACACTAACTACAAACTTGTAACTATTTAATTGTTACGTCGTTTTATCATCAATCATTAGTTGGCTTTATTTGACATCGTTATTGAGCAAAAATACGGATGATTAAAAATATACTTGGGCAGCAAACTTACATGAGTACAAAGATCTTCCCTCCAAATTTAATAGCAACAGTTTCATTTTTATTTTTAGACGTACGGAAGCCTTTTTATACAATTGTTTGGTAGCCAAGCAACTATTACTGAAAAATTCGTGGAAAATTGCCAATTATTTAAGCAGGGAATTGGAAAATAGTCATAATATATTGTAAATGTTAACGGTTCATTTCATTAGAGAGCTGGAAAATTATTGAGGTCGAACGCCTCTCAACATACACTTGTTCTGTTCGTTATTTCCCTATTGATAAAAACTATGAATAAGTTAATGTTGCGGTCCAACAAAGTGATTTATTTATAGTAATACGAGGCACCCAAATGGTCTGCAAACTAAGAAAGTAAAAGAAAGTTTTGGCTTTTTTTTTCATTACGTCAAATTACTTACATTTCCTTTTATTAAAAAAAATCACAAGTGCTTAAAGTGATACTTTTCCGCACGCGATTGCTGTTGATAAAGGAAAGTTCGGTGATACAGACGAGCGTAGAAAATACACTTTCGGCATATGTTAGGAACATTTTTTTTACTGGCGTCAAGAAAAAAATGTATTCTATACTCCGTTTGAAAATGCATGATAGCACAGTTTTTATGGCAAAGGTCTTTATACCGGATTGTACAATTCAGAAAAAAAGTAAATGTTGATACCTTCTTATCTGAATTTTCAATAGATTTTAGCATGCCCACCCCGAAAAATCTAGAATACAATACGTCATAAAATGTAAATAAGCAAACCATAAGGGATTAACCAATAATTCAATACCTCAGTGACGGGAACACGAAATCACTTTAAT
The DNA here is from genome assembly GCA_949320105.2 of Crepidodera aurea. NCBI lineage: Eukaryota > Metazoa > Arthropoda > Insecta > Coleoptera > Chrysomelidae > Crepidodera > Crepidodera aurea. Next base: position 103,982,316 of record OX439472.1, read on the forward strand.
ATAAAAAATAGTAAACTGTCAATATTAAGTACCCACATTTATTTTTATAAAAATTTAATAATAAATATACACACAACCAAATTTATATGATATAGATACTAAAAAAATCTTTGCAAAAAAATATTTTCTCATAAAACATTCATATTTCGTTTTTAGTTTCCTCACTTTCCACAGAAATAGTAATCGGTTCTATTGTTTCCTCTATTAACATATCAAGTTTCCAAAATTTCTCATCCTCTGCTATGACATGTCTTGTTTTGGGCGATTCCAAATGTTACCAAATTTGGAGACCCAAACTTATTAGATTACACCCTGTAGATGAGTCTGTCCCAACTTATTGTAGATTAAGTTGGCTGAGTAGATTGTAGACTGTATTGTGGTTTGGAATGAAAGTATACACTGGTTACAATTTTTATATTAACGATAACTTTCGTAAAAAACACTTTTTAACAAATGTATAATTTATCAATGATTTAAAACTGGGTTTTCAATTGCTCAAGAAAATTGGTGAGTGTAAATAAAGGTATGCATTAGATATGATGCAAATTTGTATAATGTAAATTGATGATTTTATTACGCATGAACAGTCCCAAGATTACGACATGTTCAAACGGAGTTAGAAGTTCTACTGATTTAATTTTATTACGCGTGGACAGTCCCAAGATTATGACCTGATCCACGCGGAGTTTGATGTTGTACTGGTTTAATTTTTGATCTATTTGAAACGCCTGCCGTTGGGCGAAATCCCTTCGGCCAATCACCGCAATCCGTTTGCGGCTTTATAGATGTGTGTTTTTTTTTATCTCTCTGGCGACCTGTTGTCGCGTCAGTGGGTCGCGGTATATGTAAAAGGGCGGGTTTCGCATTGAAGTTTGATATCCTTGTTCGTCGGTGACTTACTTCCGCGTTAATTCGTATCTGCGCGATGGCCTTGATTCTACTGTTCTTTGTTACCAGGCAGGTACATAAGCGTGCGTTATTGCCATGGGCGTAGATTAAAATGTTCGATTTCGAACATGTCTTATAGCGTTTTCCCAATTGTCTGGTGAAATTTTTGATATGGAGTCACATAATAGTTGGCGAACATCTTGAAGTTTAAATGTTGTATTGTTTCTCGCGACATATCCCTTCATTTGAGCCCAGATTAGTTCAATGGGGTTAAATTCACAGTGATAAGGTGGTAACCTCAGCACTTTAACTCCATGTTCTTTTGCTATTTCATCTACACTATACTTCTTAAATTTTGGTGAATGTTGTTTACATAACTGCAATAGCTCTTTTTTGAGTAATCCCTCTTCTGCCACTATTTCTTTGGTTATTAGCCAATCGGAGAGTTCTTGCTTTTTCCATTTAGTGTTAGATAACGGTTCCTTTAATCTTGAATGGTAACTGGCAGTGTCCATAACTATTATAGAATTGGTCGGTAATAAATCTATCATTTGACTGAAATATTCCTCACAAACATCAACAGTCATTTCTTCATAGTAGTCTTTCGTAGAATTTGAAACATTCTAACAAGCCTCTATCAACAAATCCTTTATCTTCTCTCTCTCTCTCCACTGGATTAAAACCACTTAGTTGTTAAAAAAGTTTTTTTATTGACGTTTCGGCTTTCCTATCGAAAGCCGTTATCAAAATGACATAACAAAATAAATAAATTTACTATAGAAACAGAACACTTGATAATCTTGCAAAAATACGACATCAACATGTACACTTAGAATAGATTTTGAGATTGAAGATGTCAAAATCTGTTTCAATCATATTTGTGTGACGTTTCTGGGAACGAATTTTGAAAGGATAGCGCATTTGCATATTTTAAGAGAATTTATACTTCGTCATAAATGAAGTTTTCTTATTAATATCATAAGAAAAAACTAGATAAAAACAGACTTTAAAGGAACTTTATTGAAATAACCCTTCTTGAGAGGATGAAAAAAATGTAGACCACCCAGTATTTATACAATAAATACCTTATTTAAATATAACCATAATCTTTAAGTAAACTTTTATAGCTTCTTATCTTTTATTTCAGTAATATTTGATATGCAATATTTTAGTGTTCACAAATAAACCAAAAAGCTAATATTATATTTATTAATTACTTTTTATATGAGTAAAAATTGTAAATATTTCATTTAAAAAATAGTTAGGTAACTTTAAACTGATAATAATAAAATTTATGGCGATAAGGACGATCGTCAATAAGTTCGAAAGTGAAGTCGAAACATTATTTATTTGCGTGATCGCGAACTGTGTTTTGTGCTGTTTATTAGGTTGAAATACTGGAAAGTTAAGTGATATCGTGGGAATAATAATCACAATTACGAGAAAATCAAATTTGGTTATTCCAATATTTGAAGCTCCAAAATATTGAAGGTAGATTCGACTTTTTTTTTTCGTAGCAAAATACTCTGTGGGAATGTTTTCTATAATTACAATCTGATCATGAAGATCAATAAACAATTTTTTTCCAACCTAACTTAACTAGAATTCTTAAATACTAAGGTCCTATTCACTAGTGTACCTTAGGGTCTGATAATTTTAGTAACACTACCGGTAACGTATAACACAAATCCGCACAATACTCTGTTTGTAACTAGCACTGTCACTGAACTAGTTCAAAAGGTTTGGTCCTCTTGAGTCTTCTTACTAAATTGGTATTATCGAGGAGCTGGATGACCTCAACGTTCCCATGTTGGAGCAGCCGTTGTTCATGGCTGCTGGCAGATTTAGTTATAGTCTTGTCAACAGTTTCTACATCCAGGTCCCTATGAAAATCACTGTTGCGACAGTACCAGGGTGCATCGACGATGTTCCTTAATATTTTATTTTGAAAACGTTGGATAACTTGAATGTTACTTTTACTGGCGCATCCCCAAAGCTGGCTACCATACGTCCAAACGGATTTCAATATCTGCTTGTAGAGGAGCAGTTTGTTATGTATGGACAACTTGGAGTTTCTTCCTAATAACCTAATAACAAATTTAACTTGTGGTTAAGGCCTTCATGCCAGACTTTATCAAAAGCCTGGGCCACGTCTAGGAAGACGGTGGAGCAGACTTTCTTTTCCTCTAAAACCAAATTGATGGGAGGGAATCAGGTCCTTTTCTTCTATTGTAGGTTTTAATCTCTTAAGAAGCAATTTTTCGTAGAGTTTCGAAATAACAGGCAACAAAGAGATGGGTCGGTATGACGTTACTTCTTGGGAAGGTTTACCTGGCTTAGGTATCAATATAACCTCTGCTACTTTCTATAGCTGAGGTACGTATCTCATCCTAAATGATGCATTGATAAGGTTGGTCAGTTTGACAACAGCTTTACTTGGGAGTTGTTTCAAGATTTCCCCGGTAATGATATCAAATCCAGGCTTTTTTAGGATTTATATTTGTTTCGATTTCCACATAAACTTCTTTTGGAGAAGTAGGTCTAACGACTGAATCTTCCTGTTCTGGTTCATTCCAGTCTTGGGTCTCTTCACCATCGTTGGTCTGGAAAGTCTTTTCTAAGTGTTCTGCGAATCTGGTTGCTTTTTGTATATTATTTCGTGCCCAACACTCCCGTCTTCCTTTCTAATTGGTGGGTTATGTGTAATAGGACTTTTGAATCGTTTGGTTGCTTTCCAGAGTGAATAATCGGTACTGCTGTTAATTCACTCAAGTACTCACCAATCGATTTATTTTTAATACGCTGAATTTCGCGTTTTAAAAATTCGACTTAAACTGATTTTTTTTCTTAAAGTAGAGAAAAAGTATGTCTTTAAGGAATAACATTTAGTTGACGTAATTTTTAAATATTTTTTCCTAATTAATATCAAATAATACATGTTTTAAGTAAAAAACTCCTCTGCGAACACTTGCCCTGAGCTACGTATCTCTGGAAACACTCATCTGAAAGCAAAATCGAAAGAGATTGAGTTAGTGTTACTTCACGAAGGAATTGGACTAAATGAAATTTTCACTAAAAATATGCTGCCGTCCAAATGAGCGCTTAAAATTTAAAAGAAATCAGTGTGTTATTTTTTAACGAGGTTTCTATACATAATTTTTTGAAAGGATAATATAGAAACAAAATATTTTTGAAGTACATTTCAATGATTATTACTTTAGAGTCCTCACCACTAGATTAAATATTTTATCTGAAATCAGGTAAGGAGTAGAAGTTACAGAGTGCAGCGTCCGCAGGTCCTTTAAACCCCTAGAGTTGCTCCTACAAAGAAGACATCTGACAGATTCTACCGCTATCGATATTTTAAATGAGATGCAATTAGTTATCCAGAATCAACTGTTAAAAATAACTAAAAGTGCAAAGAATCTAGGCATAATATTTGATTGCAAACTTCGGTTTGAAAAACATGTTTCCCTTTTAGTTAAAAAAATCTTACTTAGTAATTAGGCAATTATACAGAAATCGACAAATTCTTAATTTTAAGCTAAGAAAAAAATTTTGTGAAACGCTAGTTTTATCAATTTTAAATTATGGTCTGGTCTTGTATTTTCCTTGTCTGTATCAGGTCACGAAATACCGTTTACAAAAAATTCAAAATTTTTGTTGTAGATTTGTCTATGGTCTGAGGAAGTATGATCGCGTTTCAAAGAAAATTAACGAGCTCGGTTGGTTAAAAATTGACGATCTATTTAAATATGGTCTGGTCTTGTATTTTCCTTGTCTGTATCAGGTCACGAAATACCGTTTACAAAAAATTCAAAATTTTTGTTGTAGATTTGTCTATGGTCTGAGGAAGTATGATCGCGTTTCAAAGAAAATTAACGAGCTCGGTTGGTTAAAAATTGACGATCTATTTAAATATGGTCTGGTCTTGTATTTTCCTTGTCTGTATCAGGTCACGAAATACCGTTTACAAAAAATTCAAAATTTTTGTTGTAGATTTGTCTATGGTCTGAGGAAGTATGATCGCGTTTCAAAGAAAATTAACGAGCTCGGTTGGTTAAAAATTGACGATCTATTTAAATACCATATAACCGCTTTGGTTTTTAGAATTTTAGACACTTCTACGCCTCCACACTTGAAGGAAAAACTATTATTCAGAGGTGACATATCGTCTTAGCGCGTTTCAGAAATGTTTTACATAAATAATGCTGCAAATTGTTATAATTGTATTCTAAATTACATAAAAACATATACTCAGTACTTTTTTAAAAAACATTTTAAGGCAGTACTGATTGAACAGGAGGCTACTCGTTTGCGAATAGCACAATAACCTTTGTTTGTTATACTTTTTTTATAGATTTAACTTTGTCTTTCGATTTCTTTTCTTTAAATTGTTAATTAAACTTTCCTAAGTTATTTTAATGTCTATAAATGTAAATTTTATAAGCACTTATAGAATACTTGAGTTATTTTAATTGTAAAAAAAGTTTTTGTTAATGTTACACTAGTGAGGTTAAGTGGAGTAGCTTAGCTAGACTTCGCCTCACATTACAAACGTGTATTGTAAAAAATTACAATATAAATAAAGGCAATTGTTTAATTTTCAGATAATTAAACATGTAAACTCATATTCGTTTATTTGTACAACCGGCAACGCCGCACCAAAATACGTTGGCGAGCGGCGTCGAACCAGGAAGCGGTTCATCAAAGAATTTTTTGCTCTATTTTAATGATGGTACAAGTCGTAAATCTAACGGTCGCGTCTAGACAATAGAAAAAATCTTACACTTGTTTGCGCGGCTCACGATAAAGAATCTTTCGAGAACGGTTGCCATCCGGAGAAGGGATATATCTGAAACCGATGAACTTCGTCAAATTTAAATTCAGTGTGTTTTCAGTCGCGTACCAGACTAGCCACTCCATTGTCTAAAACAATGTATTCAGAACCTTTTTTAGTATGTCTTTGATCGTCAAACGATTCACTACTCCGTCAAGTGCGACGTATCGCAAGTTCCTTCACATAAGGGCTTGCTATTCATAATGCCTCCTAGTACGGCGAATTCAGTGGGTTGCTAGCTGCGAACCAGGCTAGGACCCTCCAGTGTCTAATTATCACTCATGCAGAACACACGCAAATTAATATTTTCTGAATGATGTGGTCATTTCTTTAAATTAACTATAATACTTTGTTCACGATTACTAGCTTAATGTAATCTTTGTTACGTTGTTGTTTTTGTTCATTTATTTATTTAACAAGTCTAATAAATGGTTAAATAAAAGTGTCCATTGTTTTTATTGGATGAAGTTGAGAAGGAAACCCTACTACAGCACATTTCTTCAATCTAAAAATACAGTCCACAAATTCGAAATACGATGCAGTTTAAAAAGGCGGTAACACATTGTTGGCCGTCCTGGGAAACTGGCACAACATAGGGCTTATTCCAGAGTCCTCAACAGCAATTTATTATTATTATTATTAAATTAAAGAATCTTGCAGGCTCTTTAAAATCTGTGCAAAAATACGCTTCATAGAATCAATCTTTAAAAGGTAAACACAAATTTAAAATATAGAAATACCAAACAAATGTTAAAATTTAAAATACTTAGTGTTAGTTTTGGAATTATCCAATACAAATATGTTTTACCAATAACTACTATAACTTTTATACTCCCTAGTTGGTAGTTGATGGCAAAAGTCTGCTGATAAAACACAATTTTGTCAAAATTTTATTTTAGAAATTAGTGAATCCTTGGGAATGTTGTCGCATCAATCGAAACCAATACAGAGCTACACTAGCATATTACAGACCTTTTGTACCTAAAGTAATTTAGAATAAAAAATTTCAATAAAGTTTAAAAAAAATTGGCTAGCCAAAAAAATTTTAGCACGAAAAGAAAATAATCATCCAAAAAAAATGTCGAGGGGTGAGAATTTTCTCAATTTTCCGGAAAACCAAAAAATATGAAAAAAAAAAGAAAAATGCCATCGACAAAGGGACAAGCTGAGCTTTCTAATGATGTACGTTGAAAACCGAAATGGTCCATGATTATCTATTAATTCCCGATAGACCCGAGCATTTTCGAAAACTCCGGAAATCCAAAAAAAAACGCCTTAAAAAACATGTTGTTTATGAAAGTACACAAAAATAATTTATTAAATCTTTCTGAATATATTTAACACCTTGGAAAGCCCCATTATCCGAAAGGATTCGGTGAAATTAGCCTTGGTAAAAAATATATGAATAAATTTATAGGATGGTCAAAATATCGAGCAAAAACAAAATTTGGCCCAGTTTTTCAATAATTCAGAGAAAAAGATAAAACGAAAAAGTAACATGATATTATAGCTACAGGTTCCTTCTTTCATCTGAACTTTGAATCATGAAAAAATATTCATTCTTACTTGATTTATTGAAAAATTTATAATCCGCTTGGGAGTGTCATTCCTTTAGAGCGGGCTCTCTAAACGCAGGGCAGGAGCTAAAAATGGGGATGCGTTTTGGAGCCAGTTATGTCGAAAATTATCATATTTTTGACAAAAATGATAAGGATCAGGGGGTAATTACCCACCCCCCCCACATGATTGTAATTTATAAAAAAAATTATAAAACATAATACACACAAAACTGTTTTACATCATAAAGAAAGCGGTGCTTCTTATAACGCGATAAAAAAAATGTATGCAGCTTCCTTATTTTACTAGACTTTTAATAGTAGCAGTTTAAAAGTGTTTTTTTTGTTTTAACCATTTCTAAGTACTTTCCTAGTCTCCTTGTGATTATAATTTAGTATTAATAAAGTTTTTTTTTAAACAGATCGACTTGAAATTTATTGCAAATTGTTAGGAAAGGTGTTTAGTTCAGAAGGCAACAAGATTTGCAAATCATCTAGAAAAAATCTTTCAGCCTCATGAAGATCAAGATGAAGAACCTACTCTGGAAGATCAGCCACAGATTGGTCAAGAAATAGAATTTACCTCTCCCAAAGAAGTAATTACCGAAATAAAAGAAAATATCAATCCGAAAAAAGCTCCAGGTTTTGACTTAATTACTGGAGAAATTTTAAAACAATTACCCAAAAAAGCAATAATTAAAATAACTAACCTAATAAATGCTGCCTTCAGATTGAAATATGTACCCAGCCTTTGGAAAATTGCGGAAGTCATAATGATACCCAAGCCAGGGAAACCACCACATGAGGCATCGTCATACAGACCGATCTCATTACTGCCTGTTATGTCGAAACTATTTGAGAAACTCCTACTCAAAAGACTAAAACCACTTATCGAAGAAAGAGAAATTATCCCTGATCACCAATTTGGATTTAGAAATAAGCACTCTACGATCGACCAAGTTCATAGAATAACCAACATTATAGAGAAATCATTAGAAGAGAAAAACATTTGTGCTACTATCTTTCTTGATGTAGCACAAGCGTTTGATAAGGTTTGGCATGAAGGCTTAATACATAAGCTCAAGCTTTTCCTTCCAAAACAATATACAGATATCCTCCATTCATATATATCGGAAAGATACTTTAGAATTAGGCAAGAAGAAGCCTATTCCGATCTTAAAGAAATTAAGGCTGGAGTACCACAAGGAAGTGTCCTAGGACCTGTCCTATACTTACTGTACACATGTGATATTCCAGAGTTAGAAAACAATACCATAGCCACCTTCGCCGACGACACTGCCATTCTAGCGGTAGGAAAGAGCAATGAAGAAGCAACCCACAAGCTGCAAACAGCCGTCCACCTTATCTATGACTGGACGAAGAGATGGAAAATTAAACTTAATGAAACTAAATCACTCCACATTAACTTTACAAACAAAAGGATAGATCATATTCCAGTCAAAATAAACAATAACCTGATTCCATATTCAAACACAGCAAAATACTTAGGTATTACATTAGATGCCAAACTCCGATGGAAAGTGCATGTTAAAAAGAAAAGAGAAGAACTTGGACTGAAATATAGAAAAATGTACTGGCTAATTGGAAGAAACTCCACTCTGTCTCTACATAATAAGCTTATGCTTTATAAGCAGATACTTAAGCCTGTATGGACCTATGGTATCCAACTATGGGGATGCACCAAAGCAAGCAACTTAGCAATCATCCAAAGATTTCAAAACAAAGCATTGAGGAACATAGTAAATGCCCCTTGGTACATTCGCAATAGTGACCTCCACAGGGATCTGAAAATGGACACTGTTGATCAGACCATCAAGAAATTAGCCAAGAGTCATGAAGAAAGACTTCATCATCATGTCAATGTCGAGGCTATCCAGCTCCTTGACAATACTGGGTTAGAAAGAAGACTTAAGAGGATCAAGCCCTTTGAGTTAGTTTAGTGTTTTTAGTGCAAAAGCAGAGCTTATGTGTGCACGTTAAAGTTTAGTGCAATCCTTTCTACAGAACCTAAGGAACGCTGATGAGTGTACCTTAGTTTTAGATTTCAAACTCTATTAGATTAAGTTAGAATTAAGTTGCTCATTGGTCACTGATGACCAGATTGTAATGTACTAAATGCCTTTATGGGTGTTTAATAATAAAAAAAAAAAATAAAAAAAAAAAAAGAAGTAGAAAACTTTCGATAGTCGCGTTTTTTTCATCAAAAAGTGAGGGAATAAAAGAAAATAAACTTGCGCAATCGATAAATTATTATTTGTTAATGAATTAATGTTAAATACAATTTTTCATGAGAATAAACCCATCCCGAGTTATAGGGCGTAAAAATTACGATTTTCACAATAAAAATCATACATTTCTAGTTTTTTAAATATAACCGAATATCTGATATTATTACGTAAAAATTTATATGAACTATTTCGGAAGCTCATAGTGGTTTTTATTTTAATTTCTCTCTCTTTCCACTGGATTAAAACCACTTAGTTGTTAAAAAAGTTTTTTTAATTGACGTTTCGGCTTTCCAGATCGAAAGCCGTTATCAAAATGACATAAAATAAATAAATTTACTAGAAACAGAACACTTGATAATCTTGCAAAAATATGACATCAACATAGTATACATAGAATAAGATTTTGAGATTGAAGATGTCAAAATCTGTTTCAATCATATTTTTGTGACGTTTCTGGGAACGAATTTTTTGAAAGGATAGCGCATTTGCATATTATAAGAGAATTTATACTTCGTCATAAATGAAGTTTTCTTATTAATATTATCATAAGAAAAAACCAGATAAAAACTTATGATACTATCCCGATATAGAGGGTATCCTTTTTGCAATTAACTCTTTTTGTAAAAAAGGTATCCAAATTTTTGAAATATCAACCGAACAATTAGAAACACATTCGTTATTATTTAAGCATATCAATGCTGCTTCTTTAACTTTGCGGTTATAATTATTCGGTTCTTTTAATAATCTAGTTGAAGAATTCCATTGTATTTTATGACCAAAATCCCATGCATGTTCACATATTTTAGATTTTTCGAATTGTTTATTTTTAATGTACGATTGGTGTTCATTAAGTCTAATATGAAAAGGTCTAGATGTTTCTCCTATATAAAATTTATTACATTCGCATGGAATTTTGTAAATACAATTTTTTGTGTTTTGAATTTCATTAAAAGGTTTTGTATTTACTATTAAAGATTTTAATGTATTATTAGTTTGAAAAACTGTTTTTAAATTAAATTTATTGCCAATCCTTCTAATTTTTTCGGATAATTTTGGAATATAAGGGATTTTTACTATATTTGAAAGAATTATTGGGGGGTTTAAATTTTGATCTTTAGTTTTGATGTCTCGGTAAAGTTCACGATTTATAAATTTACTTGGGTAGTTGTTCTTAATCAAGACAGATTTAACAAGTGATAATTCATTATTTAAGATATTGTCATTTGAACAAATTGTTTTTGCTCTATCGGAAAGAGATTTGACAATACCTCGTTTAACACAAATTGAGTGGTTTGAATTAAAATTTAGATATCTATTTGTATGTGTTTCTTTTCTAAAAACTGATGTATCAAAACAATTGTTGTTATTGTGTATTAGTACATCAAGAAACGGTAATTTTTTATTATTTTCAATTTCAATTGTAAATTTAATAGTAGGTTCCGAATTATTAATAGTATATAAAAATGTATCAATATTTTCCCTATCGTGTTGCCAAATTGCAAAGATATCATCTACATATCTAAACCAGACAGAAGGTCTTAAATTTTGTTTGTTTACAATTTCCATTTCAAAATTCTCCATGAAAATATCACACAATTTTGGTGATAAAGGAGAACCCATTGCCATGCCAAAATTTTGCTGATAAAAATCACTATTTAATTGAAAATATGTAGTTTTAATACATAGTTCCAATAATTCTAGAATTGCTGAGACGCTTAATTTAGTTCTATTTATTAATGTATTATCATTTGTCAACTTTTTTCTCACAAGATTAAGAGTTTTATCGACAGGAACATTTGGAAATAAACTGACTACATCAAAAATTATCAAAAATCAAAATTACAAATTCAGATATAATGGTTAGTTTTGATGTAGTCAGTTTATTTCCAAATGTTCCTGTCGATAAAACTCTTAATCTTGTGAGAAAAAAGTTGACAAATGATAATACATTAATAAATAGAACTAAATTAAGCGTCTCAGCAATTCTAGAATTATTGGAACTATGTATTAAAACTACATATTTTCAATTAAATAGTGATTTTTATCAGCAAAATTTTGGCATGGCAATGGGTTCTCCTTTATCACCAAAATTGTGTGATATTTTCATGGAGAATTTTGAAATGGAAATTGTAAACAAACAAAATTTAAGACCTTCTGTCTGGTTTAGATATGTAGATGATATCTTTGCAATTTGGCAACACGATAGGGAAAATATTGATACATTTTTATATACTATTAATAATTCGGAACCTACTATTAAATTTACAATTGAAATTGAAAATAATAAAAAATTACCGTTTCTTGATGTACTAATACACAATAACAACAATTGTTTTGATACATCAGTTTTTAGAAAAGAAACACATACAAATAGATATCTAAATTTTAATTCAAACCACTCAATTTGTGTTAAACGAGGTATTGTCAAATCTCTTTCCGATAGAGCAAAAACAATTTGTTCAAATGACAATATCTTAAATAATGAATTATCACTTGTTAAATCTGTCTTGATTAAGAACAACTACCCAAGTAAATTTATAAATCGTGAACTTTACCGAGACATCAAAACTAAAGATCAAAATTTAAACCCCCCAATAATTCTTTCAAATATAGTAAAAATCCCTTATATTCCAAAATTATCCGAAAAAATTAGAAGGATTGGCAATAAATTTAATTTAAAAACAGTTTTTCAAACTAATAATACATTAAAATCTTTAATAGTAAATACAAAACCTTTTAATGAAATTCAAAACACAAAAAATTGTATTTACAAAATTCCATGCGAATGTAATAAATTTTATATAGGAGAAACATCTAGACCTTTTCATATTAGACTTAATGAACACCAATCGTACATTAAAAATAAACAATTCGAAAAATCTAAAATATGTGAACATGCATGGGATTTTGGTCATAAAATACAATGGAATTCTTCAACTAGATTATTAAAAGAACCGAATAATTATAACCGCAAAGTTAAAGAAGCAGCATTGATATGCTTAAATAATAACGAATGTGTTTCTAATTGTTCGGTTGATATTTCAAAAATTTGGATACCTATTTTACAAAAAGAGTTAATTGCAAAAAGGATACCCTCTATATCGGGATAGTATCATAAGTTTTTATCTGGTTTTTTCTTATGATAATATTAATAAGAAAACTTCATTTATGACGAAGTATAAATTCTCTTATAATATGCAAATGCGCTATCCTTTCAAAAAATTCGTTCCCAGAAACGTCACAAAAATATGATTGAAACAGATTTTGACATCTTCAATCTCAAAATCTTATTCTATGTATACTATGTTGATGTCATATTTTTGCAAGATTATCAAGTGTTCTGTTTCTAGTAAATTTATTTATTTTATGTCATTTTGATAACGGCTTTCGATCTGGAAAGCCGAAACGTCAATTAAAAAAACTTTTTTAACAACTAAGTGGTTTTAATCCAGTGGAAAGAGAGAGAAATTATATGAACTAATTTTATGGCCTTCGCGACACATTGATTTTTAACGGCGAAATGCTTTTATGGTGGTATATATATTTTTGTTTCATATTTATGTGGTACAAAATTTGAAAAGTTTGAGAACCGCTGTTCTAGCGTAAATATCTGAAAAAATATGACTTCCATGAGAGAACAACATTGGGAACATTTTAAGACTATCCAGAACCGTTTAACATAAGCAGAAAAAAAGTTATGGACAAAATAAATTTTTTTTACGCTATTTTTTTATCGCTATCTAGAATGTGGTATTTGACAAAAAAATCCTTTTGCAGAAAATCGTAACATATGTTTTTACGATTTTTACAATTAGTAATTTTTAGCCCTATGGATAATTATTTTTTAAGTTTTGGTCTGTTAAAGTTGAGCTAAATTTTTGTTTTTTATGACATTTTCAATTTTTGGTCAATACCGTGAAAAGTATTGATTTTTGAAAAAAAAATTAAAGAGACAAGGCTTTGAGCAAATGTTCTTCCGAATAATTACCATTTTTTTCATTTTTGCGTTTATAACCGTCAATGTCATTTTTTCGGGTCAAATATTGAAAAAACGGTCAGTCCAATGAAAAAGTTTTTCATTTGTTAATTCATGCTTTATTTAAGGCTTTATTATTTATATGTGCGGGAAATATTATTCATAGATTGGGAAATTGTCAGGATATTTCGGCGATATCCTAAGCTTTAAAATGGATTATTCTACATTATTTAATATTATCAGGCAAAAAATACATTTTTTTTAGAAATGTACGAATATTGTGGTGAATATCATATTTTTCTGCGCACTATAACTCGGGAGGGAACATTAATTCATTAAAAAAGGTAATTTATCAATTACGAATTTTTTTTTCTTTTTTTTCACACCCCCACCTGCCACCACTCAAAACGCAACTAACGAAAGTTTTCTACTTCTTTACTAGCAATTTGCAAAAAAATTTAAGACGATCTGATCAGTTACACTAGTTTCTGCTCGATATTACAAAAAAAATTTACTAGCTTTCTTGGACCACTTGGTAAGTTTTACACCCCCCCCCCCCCATAAAAAAAACTACATCCGCCCTTGTGCCGGACAGACCTGATGCCCGGGTTGGCACTTTCGTTTATTGGCCTATTAATATAGCAATTAAATTTTTTGTTGTCCAAACTGCCCACATCTTCAAATATATTTGCGACTAATTTAATAATAATGTTTCTGTTTCTTTCAGACTCGTACGATGAACAACCTTTGCTGTACTCGTGTCACCTGATCCTAACCGAAGATAAGTTAAAGATCAAAATCTCTTTGAAAAGGTGTCAAGATGTTGGTCCATGCGCAAAAAGATTCTCCGCCAAATAATTTGTTTAACAATATGTCTAAAAACGGAAAACCGCGTGCCCTCTTCAAAAAATCTCACACGTGCGGTAGTTTTTACGCCAAATGTGGTTGCAGCGAAAATTTAGAAGTTGGAAGTGAATACAGGGGTCTTCATTATTCAACGTCGCCGCGGACTAGCAAGTTAAGTTTGGACGAAACGAATGCTCCTGTATTAAATAGTAAAAGAAATTCGAATCCTGATTTGACCAGGTAATGTTTTTTTGTCATGTAACAAAATGTTTATTTTACTTATCTAAATATTTATAGGCAAATTTTAAGAATAACGGTATACAAAAAAAAAATAATCTCTCAGAAAGTTTAGCAGTAAAAACTTTAATAGTACCTACAGAAATTTTTAATTTATTTTTCTGAGTTCAGTCGCCCTTTCAGATTTTGATAGGGTATGACATATTGTCTTCCATTAGCCGATATTTCTATTTTATTGTATTCCATTGAGGCCCTAAATGTTCTCGGCTTCTCAGGGAACTTGAATACTTTCTTTACTTCCTATCTGAGAAACCGCTCCCTCTATGTAGAGCCAGAATTCCATTTTATTTACACCAACATCAGACGTTCCACAAGGTTCCGTTTTGGAACCACTTTTTTTCAATTTATTCATAAATGACATTATTGAGGGCCTCGAAGTCAATTATTATTAACTTTAATTAAAACAGGGGACACGGGAATTACAATTGAACCACAGATATGTGTATGGACCATTTATAATAATTATTATTACATCTGCAGGTATACAAAAAGTGCAGAAGTCTGCCTTTGCCCAAAACTTCCAAAAGGATCTTCCGTAGTAAAAACTAACGTATACTTGGAACATCCGGAAATAAATTTTCCCATTCCAGTGGAACTGCCTGCCGAATTCTGTGATAAATGTCAATTAAGTAGATCACCACCGAATCTCCACCCCGAAATAAAAAACAAGCTCGAATACCACAAATACACTGCTTTAGCTTACGAAGGTCAATCCACTCAAATAAAGGACGAGGCTCAAAAATTCCTCCAAGATTTCGGAATACTACAACCGACACCGATGGGGAACGGTGTTGCTAGTCTCAGAAAAAGTTCTGTGGACGGGGAAGTTATCCAGAAGATCCAAAGGACTTCAAAAAACTTTGAAACCAAGAGGCAGAGTATTGCAGATCATGAAGATTACGATTATCTGAAGAATCTCGTGATGAAATTGAAGTATGAAGTATCGGAGATTGAAGGAAAATATGAGGCTACGCAGACAGAGTTAGTAGATGTTAGGAAACACTTGAATAATAAAGAGGCGCAAGTTTTGAAGTTGCAGCGCGAGGTGCATAAACTTAAGGTAGAGTTTGTTTGACTAAATTTATTTTTACTATTTTAATTTTACTGCAGCTGGGAGGATGTAGTAAAATATTACCACTGGTGTTGGTAAATCATTAAAAAATTGTATTAAATTTATGTTAACCTATCTAATAATTTCCAGCATATTGAGATACGTTATTATTCTAAAACTAGATATACTAATTATCGTTCTTAAGAGGATACATATTGATTGATCATTATCTGAATCGTAATTACCTAAAACAGGAAACGATCATCTTCAACAACAAAAAATGATTGATGTAAATGAATTGTAGCTATTAACAATTTTATCTACTGTTTATTTAACAATTTTAATGTCATGCTGTTTCCTCCTGGTTTTTAAATAAACATAAGTAGGTTTTCATCATTATCATTAGTAGTTAATCATTAATAGTTAGAGAGACGATGTGTTTGTCTAAAATTTATCTACACAAAAATCAACATGAGTAAATTTGTATGTTATAAAATTATAACTTTTTGTCTAATTTAATATACCAAGTATTTATTTTCAATGGAATGATTATTTGAATAATAATAATGTATATAATGATTACAAAACCTCTTTTGATTGGAGCTTTTCATTGCGATTGATGCATAATTCATAATGCAAATGTGACTTAAGTAGATTTTTCGATTGTAACCTTAATTTTGCAACGCTATAATCAATTTTGTAGTAGGTCCAATTGACTTTGAAGTTTGTAATATATACTATTTTCTCCAACCATCAAAAAATGTTGACATTTTTGTACTATTTTCAGGTGCAAAAGCCATCAATTCCCTTACCGTACAAAAATTTGCTCGTTGCTTAGCAACACTTTTAATCCTAGGACTAAAAGTAATTGCATTTGAGCCCTCTAATTGAAATTTGAAGAAAAAAACATTGTCTCTTACAAACTTAGTAAAACAAACTAATTGGGCAACTATATATAGGTATTTATTTGTTATTTATAGTGATATTGAATGTACAATTGGAACAATTATCACTAACAATTTTCGAACAATTCAAAAGATTTTCATTAATGTTAGAACAACTCAAAATATTCTCCGTAACTGTTGATGAAACATTCGAGGAAATATCTGAACAGGTACTTGTACCTTCTTTGTCAGGTTGCAATATTTTTCTGGCAGTATTCTCTTTGTTGATACGTGATTCTTCAATATATCCTTCTGCTACCGTACTCGATTTCCAACCTCCATGTCTTTTAAGACAAGTGAGGTCACCGCCACCATCAATAAGAAGTGTAGCAGATGTTTTTCTTAGCGAATATGCAGTATACTCCTTCCAATTTTCTAAATTCAAAAATTTTGCAATTTCTTGCGGCACGGCACTAATTTTGTGAATACCAACAACCATTCTTTGACACTTCCCATTAACGTACTTCAAAAATAAACGACGTTCCTGTATATTTGATGGCCGGAGTGCAACATATTTTCGAAATAAAACTCAAATAATTATCGCCTATAATGGTAAACAAACGAGGTTTCTTGTTTTTTGTCTGCAAAATTTTTACGACCAATTCCTGATACTAGAACAACCTTTATCATCAAATATACATTATCAGGTGCCATATCCAGGAACCGATCCACTTCCTCCTTTGTAAAAATCCTAGACTTTTTAGGTATATATCCATCACTTTGCCTTTTTAACAATGCTCGTAATTTTGAATATTTACTAATATCCACACCATTTTTGATATCCAGTGTGGATCGCAACATTGAATACTGTGACCAAAGAGTGGATGGCTTGACGGTCTTCGTTAAATTTGAGAAATACACCATAAGAACACTCTCCGCATAGTTTTGCACATTTTTTTCTTTACACCAATCCATGAATCGCTGATAGGCAAGTTCATAAACTTGGCGAGATTTGGGTGGCAAAAGATTTAGATATACTGCTTCGGCACTTTCCAATATATCCGCAGGTATATTTTCATCGTGTTCGGGATTCATTTTGAAAGCAGCGTAAAAACTACTACAAAAAGTATATGATTACTGACGTCTACTTGACAATCAATATTTACCAACAATACCAGATATCCATGACTACCGACTTGCTATCGCTGTTATAATTAATAGGTGTTCAAATTTATTACCAAATTATTAATGATTTTTGAATAAAACTAAATTTATTTTAATTTTGACTTGGTTGGAGAAAAAATAGTATATATCATACGGACTAAAAGTGCCTATTTTTACTCGCAATTTTGCATTCGCTCGGCTGCGCTGCGCTCGGCCTCGCAACTGCAAATATTGCTCGTAAAAAAAATATGCACTTTTAATCCTTATAATATAATATACTAAATTTTTTTTCAAGCGTAAAGATAATTCAAGTTATACGTAGCAAAAAATAGAAGGCATTGTCTATGTCTCAACTATTTATTAACACAATTGAAAAAAAATGAAAAAGAAAACATATGTCTTATCTATTCCTATTTATTAATAGTAATATTAAAGGTTTAGTTTTGTATACTTTGGGGTCGAGGACAGATCCTCTGTCGCCGAGCTATCTCGGCATTTGTATTTCATGTTCGTAATTATTGTCAAGTTAAAATTAGTATTTGGAAGGATATTATTGTCAACGATTTAATAAATATAATAATAATAAACAAAACAAATAATAAAGTACGTACCTTTGTTGCTAAATAAATATCATTCGGTGCATCCTGAAGAAACTTATTAAATTGGTCTTTTGTCAATGCTTTTGATTTTTTCGGTATATAATTTCCCCTTGTCGCCTCAAAAATGCCGTTAATTTGGTATAATTATTCATATTCACACTATGTTTGATATTTAATTCAGTCTTAACCATTGAATATTGTGCCCATTGGCAATGCAAGATAAGCGATACGACACCTGATGGACTGAATTGGAACTATAAAAAGTCAGGAGTCGTCCTTATTTACATAAGAGAACGTGCTTTGATTTTATCATTTATTATGATATTATTGATTTATTTTGAAGTTTCAAGTATGAGTCGATATTGTTCAGTGCCTTTTTGTAATTCCTGGGAGAAACAAAATACTGAACTTGCGTTCCATTTGTTTCCTAGACCCGGGCAACGAAAGGTTAGAATTGAAGACAAAATGGGCACACACTCTCTAGTTGACCATCAGAAAGCTTGGATTTTGAGGTTACAAATTGGAAAACCAGTTACCAAATTCATGAGAGTGTGCTCTCTCCATTTCACACAAAGTGATTACTTCAATAAAGGTGAGAAGGTTCTTCAAATTAATGTTGAACTTTTTTTCAGCTGAGAATGTTTCCAAAAAACGGATGTTGAAAAAGACACCCTCATGAATTTGGTAACTGGTTTTCCAATTTTGAACCTCAAAATCCAAGCTTTCTGATGATCAACTAGAGACTGTGTGCCCATTTTGTCTTCAATTCTAACCTTTCGTTGCACGGGTCTAGGAAACAAATGGAACGCAAGTTCAGTTTTTTTTTCTCCCAGGAATTACAAAAAGGCACTGAACAATACCGACTCATACTTAAAATTTCAAAATAAATTAATAATATCGTAATAAATGATAAAATCAAAGCACGTTCTCTTATGTAAATAAAGACGACTACTGACTTTTTATAGTTCGATTTTTGTCCGCACTGTCGCTTCGATCTTAAAACATGATACCAATAGTGTTGAACTTTTGTATTTTTTTGACAAATGCGTGAAGTAAGCAATCATAACATTTTCCTACGGCTGCTTAGAATACGCATAAAAACGCACTGTCAACTTCCCTTGAAAAACGTCAATTTCAAACAGCGTGTGTAAACGTTTACACACGCTCTGTGCAAAGTAAAATGACAACACAACTCATATTAACAACACATATCAATGAATCGAGATGAAATCTAGCATGCGGACACTGTCACTACTGACAGTTCTCATTTCTCATTAAAATAAAGTCAAATTTATTGCAAAATTTTAAAAAAAAGCAGTGTTACACGATGATAGAAGATGAATTTAACTGTACTCCTCCAGACAAACTTGAAATGGCCTCCCAAATCACGCAAAATCTTTTACCATTAATTTCCAAAGAGAGGTATGAAAGTTCTTATGAAACATTCATAAAATGGAAAAATGAACGAAACCTAAACTCGTTAGCAGAGAATGTTCTGCTTGTTTATTTTGAAGAATTAGCGCAAAAATATAAATCTTCAACATTGTGGTCGCACTATTCTATGTTGAAAAGCACTATAAACATCTGGTCGTTTTAAATAAGATTTGCTTTACCTACCAATAAATAGGTACCAATAAAAATATATATATATATATATATGATAATAAAGTCGCAGCCGTAGGAAAAGTATAGTGTGTAACTCGTGTGAAAAGTGCTATTTTCAAAACTTGTTGCACAATATACTATTAAAAATGACAATTCCTACCTACTTGATTACAACGCCCCGTTTCTCATTATTATTTTACTAGTACAATAATGAAAATTCATTTTTGTACTAGTAAAATAATAGTATATTTCTACGATCTGTGTTGCAAAAAGTAATATAGTTATTACACGCTTGAAGAAAAACTTTTTTTTCGGTCTAGGTCATATATTATGACAGCTGTGTCATCAGCGTGTCATTAAATTTTGACTAGTACCATTCAAATGTCAAAACTTCCTAAAAATCATATAGTGGTAACATCTATTTGTCATCTGACGAACTTATTTAGTGACCAGGTATACCTAAACAATACTTAAAGAAGCAACATTGATATGTTTGTAGCTAAATTAAAAAAACACATTATTAATCTTGGATACCTTTTTGAAAAAGCCACAAAATTGTTTAAAAATTTTTGTTTAAGTTATAACTAAATGGGACTTTGACAAATCGATAGATCCGAAATGGCCAATTACGACATTTTTTTGTAGGTCAGACAATTTTTGTACTGAAAAATGTCATTAATCTGCCAAAATTCAGTTTTCATACTTTTTCACATATACATCGCGATATCTCCGAATCTAATGGAGATACTTACGAACTTTTTTTTTAATCAATAGGGGAGAGATGGCCGCAGATAACTGAGTTAACTACACTTTTGAGAAATTTTTTGGTTTGTTGTTGAAGTAGGCAAAACTTCAAATTATACTTTTTATGACGTACTTTTTTAGGTAAGCGAGAAATTTTTTTGCTTTGAGGATTTTTGCCATACTATCACCGAATAAAATGAAGGAAGTTTTTACAAAAAACCGCAGAATGCTACAACGCGTTGTTTTCAAGTCATTGTTGCCTAAAGATGAGTATCAGGCCGTGCTCTACATCAAGTCATAACGGAATAATTACTCTCTGTCATCTGTGCCTACAATCTGCTTGTTATTAAGCCATATTTAAATAAAAATATACTCATTATTAAAATAGTAATAATAAAGCTTACATCAGAAATGGCCCAATTCGATTTCTGAATCTGAAAACATTTCGGGTTCGGGAGTAGAAATACGTAAACTGTTACTATATTTTTCATACTTGTACTCACTACAACATTTTAATCCTTGAGCTACACAGGTACACCGACTGTTATTGCAGTTTTTATCGGAACATTTTATAGCTAAAGTTTTTCTTATACAATCGGGTACAGGTTCTTGACAGGAAAATGTTACTTTCCAGATGTTTTCTTCAAATGTCCAACCATGGCCAGTTGGATCTTCTTGCAAAACATCTTGTACATGGCTGTTGTACCAAATTTTTAACTGATACCTACACCTGATAAACAAAATTACATTAAGGTATCTTGTTAAAGATTGTTAAAAAACCATTACCTTTTTAAATGTTGCCTAAAGGCATGATCAGTAGGAGGCACTTCAGAAGCTGGACGATTGGATTCTGTTGAAAGGTGACATCGCAGTTGATTTAAGGATGTAATATTTCTGTTTTTATTTTTGTATAAATACAGGGTATATTTGACACCTACTTCCATGGCTTCATCTTCTGTTAGGAACGGGAGGTTTTCCAGGTCCTTCAACTCATTTACATTTTTATACAACACATCAAGAGCAGTGAATTGTTAATAGTTTTCGGCAAATTTCTTTTCCCAAATTTGTTACTATATTATTGAAAAAAAATATGTACTTTTGCCATGTCCCATTTGTATAAATAAATTGCTTTGTGTCATTTCTGGTACGGTGCAGTAGAAATGTAAAAGTAGAAGTAGGACAACAGGTATCAACAGATTTTACCAAAATAGTGTTGCCTGAACACGTGGAGTATTAGTCTGGTATCAGCTTCTTCTTGATTACTATTCAATTTTGACAAATTTCTGGATCCTTCGGATTTATTTATTTCGGGACAAAGATTAGAACTCTCAAAACCACCTGCGATTATGGCCGTTTCTAGATCATGTAACAGATTTTGTACCACTTCCATCGCATAGTTTGTCATAAAGATTAATAATGATTGTTTATTGGCAGAGCATCGAATAAATTCACTATCTGAATGACCACGTCTTTGCCTTTCTATACTTTTTAAAGAATCCTCTAAGTATGTATCAAATACTATTTAATTTGCAATATTTCAAAAACTATAGGTCGTAACGTACTGCGATTTTTTGTAAAAACTTCCTTAATATCATACCTACCTTCATTTTATTCGCTGATAGTATGGCAAAAATCCTCAAAGCAAAAAAGTTTCTCGCTTACCTAAAAAAGTACTACATAAAAAGTATAATTTGAAGTTTTGCCAACTTCAACGACAAAACAAAACATTTCTCAAAAGTGTAGTTAACTCAGGTATCAGCGGCTATCGATTAAAAAAAAAAGTTCGTAATTATCTCGATTAGTTTCGGAGATATCGCGATGTATGTGTGAAAAAGTACGAAAACTGAATACAAAAATTGTCTGACCTACAAAAAAATGTCGTAATTAGCCATTTCGGGTGACCACGGACATATCCTATCGATCTGTGAAGGTCCCATTTAATTATAACTTAAAAAAAAATTATTCAAGAAGGAAGCGACTTTTTTCCCATTTTTCAGTCCACCATATTTACGAATCAATTTTTATTATAATGGAATAGATAAATTCATTGTTTGTCATTTCTAAGAGATATTTCCACATTTTTACTGGATATTTTTAGCTACCCATAATTTGTTTATTTCATTGCAGAATTCAAACGATTTCAGTTCATTTACTCAATATAAATATAAATGATGTGTGTGGTCTTCGCCGTTTTATTACTTATTTTGTATGAGTGCGAGATTGGCCATATGCCAACATTAATATATTAATATATTACGCAATTCGAATAACCCAATGAAATTAAAACATAATTTCAACGAAACTATTGCAGTTTGGAATGTCAATTCTTTTTATTTTAATTATTGGCAAGATAAACGCACTTCACGCTGTAAGAATTGATAGAAAAAAATGAATTCTAGACGTAGCACAGGCTTTGACAAAGTTTATTCAAACGACTGGAATATTAAAAAGTAGAGAAAAAGATTGACAACACAGCCACAAAAAAAAGTTATGGTCAGCGAACCCCAGCGTATGGATGTACTTCATTATGGTCTATTTTTATGTATGAGAGAGTAATAAAACAGCATTTCTAATGCAAAACGGTCATTTTAAATATTTTTACGGAATAATCTAAATATTTCCTAAAATTGTCATAAATGTACCTGAGCTAATACAAGTTTTGGGTCTTTTATTGGTCTTTTATAACCATAAGCTGTACAGAACAATAGAAAAAGGTTTAGACAGGCCAAAAGCCCTGTGTATTAAAGATAACATAGCCGTATCTTAAGATTATTTTCAATAAGTACCTATTTGCCAATTTTGTTTTATTTTAATTCCAAGAATTTATTACAGTAATCGAATTATAAGTAGATAAATCCCTTACCAACAAATTTCACCGAAAATGCGATTGTAGGTTTTCCATTTAGTAAGGAGGTCCAGTTGTGTATTCTTGACAGCTTACTAAATGTCGTTTAGTTGCAACATGCAAGGTGCAGTGTCTATTGTGAATTCTAGTGTGATCATGGAAAATTTGGAAGTACTGCGTAAACGACAAAAAATCGGTCCTTTAACAGTTAATGAAAAAACAATAATATTTAATTGTTTTAAATCATTTACAGACAAACATTTATGTAAAAGTGTTGATGACACAGTGGAATTAGTTAGTAGTACGCTTGGTGTTGGGAAATCTACGATTTACAGAGTTGTTAAAGAAGAGAAATGTGGCGAGTTTCAAACAGCACGTAAAGCTCCAGGAAAACCAAAATTTCAAATAGAAAATCATTTGAAAGAAAGACTTCGTAGGAAAGTGCATGCGTTCTTCTTTAGAAAAGAATTTCCGACAGTAGACAAAGTTCTTGCCACGGTTCGAGATGATAAAGATTACCCTGAAATGAGTCGAAGCACACTATGGAAACTTTTAAAAGAAATAGGTTTTCTATGGAAAATCATTCCAGAAAGTATATTTTAATAGAAAGAAGCGATATTGTAGTATGGAGAAGAAATTACCTAAGGACTATAAAAGAAATGAGAAACCAAAGAAGAAATATATTTTATTTAGATGAAACATGGATCAACGAGGGACATACACCAAATAAATTTTGGCAAGATGAAACTGTTACAAGTCGAAGACAGGCTTTTTTAAATAATTTATCTACTGGTTTAAATCCACCATCAGGAAAGGGGCGCAGACTGATAATAGTACACATCGGTAGTTCAAACGGTTTTGTTAAAGGTGGTTTATTGACTTTTGAATCTACTCGTACCGGTGACTACCATGAGGACATGAATGATGATGTCTTTAAAGAGTGGTTCGAACAAATGATAGATCTTCTTCCTCAGAACTGTATAATAGTAATGGATAATGCAAGTTATCACTCGAGACTTACAGAAAAAATGCCCACAACCAAGTGGTTAAAAAAAGATTTACAGAATTGGCTAAATTCAAAGAATATTAAGTTCCATCCCGGTTCTGTGAGAAGAGAACTGTATCATTTGTGTTCCCTTCATAAAGAGAAATTAAAAAAATATGAAATTGATGAAATTGCAAAAAATCGTGGGATGACGGTGGTTAGATCACCACCATATCATTGCGAAGTAAACCCGATTGAACTGATATGGGCACAGATAAAGGGAGAAGTTTCAGGAAAAAATAATTCTTTTAAAATGAGTGATGTTAAACAGTTGTTTTTGGAGGCTGTAAATAATGTGAAGCCTGAAAACTGGGAAAAGGCAGTAAATCATACGATTAAAGAAGAAGAGAAAATGTGGAAGTTGGACAATATTACTGATGAAATGATCGAGCCACTCATTGTAAATATTGGTTGCGACAGTTCATCTTCTGATTTCGATTCTGATTTGGATTTGTAGGTAAGAAGTAGTTTTTATATTAAAATTATTATTTATGAACGTAACGTTGTTTAAAAGTCAAAGTTTAAACCCTTATACCTACATAACCCGTTTGACACAATGTTCTTAACATACCTTGTGGAAAAATAAAATATTTTAGAAAAAATTGCACTTTTTTACCTTCAGCTGCTTAGAAGTTATAAGCAGGTTAATTAGGTGAAAATATAAGTGTACACCCGATATATTTATTGTATTTATATAAAGGTTATTTCATACGAAAATACTCGAGGTATAACTTCACAAAATATTTTAACTGTCTACTAAAAGAAGTGGTACGCCTATGGATTACGAACGCTTTATTATTTTAATACTCTCTCATACATAAAAATAGACTATAATAGTCCAGTAACTGAAGGGTCAAACCTGGGAATAAGTCTGGCATGAGTTCCCACATAGCGCATTTTGTAGGTCACCGCAGGTGTTTTAACCTTAACGCGTTGTGGTCCCAAAACCTGGAAAATGGGTTTCCCGCTAAATATGCCAATTAGAGAATTTTTGTTCAGACAAAAAATGGAGATCAGCTCATTCTCTACAAAAATGGCCCTTATCATTTTCTTCGAAAATTCAATAGTTTTCGAGATAATGTCACTCAAAAGTCCCCTCATTTCAGCTACTGCTCTACCTTCAAGAATTCCGCTTTCTATGAATTAACGCGTAACCGGGCGGACGAATTGTTCAATATCTCGGGAAAAAATTAATATTTTTCGATGATTCAAAGTTCATCGGAATGGGAAAACCCGTAGCTACAATTCCATGTGACTTGAAGTCAGTTCGTATTTACCAAAAATATTTAAAAAAGCGGTCAAAGTTTTTTTCAACAATATTTAGAGGCTGCTTCATTAATTTATTCATATTTTCTTTAAAAATAGTCATTTATTCTAATTTTGCCTTGATAATAGGACCTTAGGGGGTCTTGAATGACCTCAGAAATTTTTTTACAATACTTTTCTGGCGTTCTAATATATAATTGATTTGTTTATTTGCATATTTTAGCCGATTTCGGAGTTCCAGAGAATCTTCGGAACAAGCGCGAATTATAATCTTATGATCCGTTATATTGATTTCCAATGCACATGATTTCAAAGCTTAGATGGTCTACTTTTCGAATATATTTTTTTATTTTTAATAGAGTCTAATAATTTTCGAGAAATGAGGAAAATTGGTCACACGAATCAAAACCGGCCTTTTTTTGTTTATCCATTTCTTGTTCCCCGCTCTTTATTTCTTGAGGATTAATAATTAGATGAAAGTAAAGCTTATATTCTGACCTTTTCATTGATATAAGTCAATCCCCATATTCGTTTTGTGTTCTAAAATGGTTGTTACAATTATATACGCTCATTTTTACGCTCTCCCTCTGAGATCCATGATATTGTATATAACCTAACCACAATGTTCAAATTATAAAAGAAATGAAGGTATATTCCCGTAATAATTAGAGGTGGAAGAAGAGACAGAAGGGTTACAAAGCGAGGAGGTAGAAATACAGCTGGAGGAAGAGAGAGAAATGACGACAGGGGGAAGGGTAGAAATGGAGCAAGAGGGATTAGGTGACGAGAATACCGTTGGCGATGAAGAATATGTATATGATTCTGATAAGTTGGAGTGGTTGACCACACCCTAAAGGTTGTTATGTATGTTTTATATTCAACCAAATTTTCCAAATAAATGTAATTTTTCAAAGACTTGCGTATTTTTTCCGAAATCCTGCACCCATATTATTCCGAAAAAAGTTTGCAAAAAAATCGCAAAAATGCGAAAATTATTTAGAATGGTTGTAATGGTGAATATTCACCACGCTCTAAAAGTTGGCATTTGCTTTTAGCCAAAACAACGGGATTCAAGACCTTGGCACAAGGAAAAATAAATTTTTGCAATTTTCTGGTAAATTTGCAACTCAAATTGCACAGAACATTCGCTAATACAATTGAGAGAGCTCAAGCGCTACTTTGCAGAAAAAAAAAACAGGTGAAATCCGCCAGTAATTGTCGAATAATCGAATATTTCCGAGATTTTCATTTATGGGCTCCGTAATTTAGCGAGAAGAGCAAAGGTGCTGGCGCCATCTGCAATTGGTCTCTAAAGTCCAAAAGATGAAGATCAGTGCATTTCCAACCCCATCGAGTGGAAAACTACCATATCTATTCAATATGAAAATTATGGATTTTTCGAAGTCTGATTGTGCAAAAAATATTGGCATTGCGAAAAAATTGGTAGGGATCATTTTTGTAGAGAATGAGCTGATCTCCATTTTTTGTCTGAACAAAAATTCTCTATTCCCCAGGACCAGACAACATACATTACAGTTTCTTAAAAAACCTTCCACTGAAAGGAAAACAGTATTTACTAGACTTATATAACAAAATATACTTAAACCAAAAATTTCCGAAATCATGGTCAGAGGCAGTTATTCTACCGATCTTAAAATCAAACAAACCAAAAAATTTGATTACATCTTATAGACCAATCTCATTAACATGTACAATGTGTAAGGTTTTAGAAAAAATAATAAACTCTAGACTGATGTGGCACCTAGAAAAAAACAATCTAATTTCTCCGTACCAAAATGGTTTCCGTAGAAACAGATCAACAAACGATAACATTATTAATCTAGAGTCTGAAATTCATGAGGCATTTGCAAATAAACAGAAATTATTAGCTGTTTTCATAGATTTAGAAAAAGCATATGACTTAACATGGCGATTTAAAATAATTCAAACACTGATAGGATGGAATATAACTGGAAATATAACGGCCTTCATTGAAAACTTCTTAAATCAACGAAGATTTAGCGTCCGAGCTAATGGAATTCTATCTTACGAACAACAATTACAAAACGGCACCCCTCAAGGATCTATTCTAAGCACAACTCTTTTCCTTATCGCTTTAAATGATTTTACCTCCTCCATAACTTCACCAGTACGCACCAACTTATACGCTGACGATATAATTATTTACGCCAAAGGAAAAAATATTAAAACCCTAGAAACTATGATACAAAAAACCCTAAACGAAATACATAATTGGACCAAAAAGTCTGGCTTCAAAGTATCCCACGATAAAACCAAATGTATCCTATTCACTAAGAAAATCCAACAGCACCCATCTCTAACTATGGGAAATAAAACATTAAAATTTTCAAGCGACATTAAATTTTTGGGAATTATATTCGATGAAAAGTTAAATTTCAAGAAACATTTCGACCTACTTAAACAGAACTGCACAAGAGGATTAAATTAAAAACACTATCGCACCAAAAATGGATACATACAGCTTGCTTCACATCTATCAAAGCATTATCAGATCAAAAATTGAATATGGATCGATCGCCTTTAACGCATCCAGGAAAAGCTATTTAAAAACAATAAATGTCATACAAAATAAAGCCCTCAGAATAGTAATTGGCGCTTTCCCTACGACCCCAACAGAAAGCCTTTATAGTCTTCTAGGAGAAATGCCTTTCCACAACAGAATTCAACAACTTTCCTTAAGCTACGCCACAAAAATTCTAACACTCCCATCCAACCTAAACTATCGAAAAACCCGCTCAATCCCTTTCCCAACATCACTCTATCAAAATCAAAATACGATCCCCACTTTTTACGAAAGAATAAATAGATACTTATCACAATTAAATTATAATCTCCCAAATATTCTCCCCACACAAAATCACAACACAGCTCCTTGGATTCTCTCACACACCAACGTAGAGACGGACCTCGCTAAATATAATAAAAACGAGACTCAACCACAAATAATAAAAAGTGCTTTCTCCAACCTGTGTGAAAAATATGGAAAATCGGAGTATATCTACACCGATGCTTCGATTAATAACGAAAAACGCACTGTAGGAGCATCAGTAGTCACACCACAAAGTATATTAAAATTCCGTCTTCCAGAAGAATCCAGTATATATACAGGAGAACTATATGCTATTCATCAAGCACTCCTATATGCCTTAAGTAACCCACATCCCCAATATGTAATCTGCTCGGACTCACTCAGCTCGCTCGTATCTATCAAACAACTATACGCAAGACAACCACTAGTGCAACAAATCCAACAGTTAATACACCAACTCTATTTACTCAATGTAAAACTGGTTTTGATCTTCGTTCCCTCACATATAGGAATTGCAGGAAATGAGACCGCAGACAAGGCAGCCTATGAAGCAGCATCATCCGAGGATACCCCGATATCCCAATTATATATTCAATCTGATATAGAAAATTTCCTAAAAAAATCTATTAAAGACAAATGGCAATCCGAGTGGAACAACAGAACATCGAAACTCAAAATGATTAAACCAGACGTTAATACACCGTTGCCACTACCATCCAACAGACAACAACAAATAAAAACCTCAAGATTAAGACTAGGACACACCCGTCTAACCAATAGTTATCTGATATCCAGACAAGATCCCACTATCTGTGAAACGTGCAACACCATCCAAACCATCAAACACTTAATAGAAGACTGTCCAAAGTATCAAGAAGAAAGGGAAAAACACCATATATCAAACTTACAAGAATCACTCGGACAACTCGAACAAGTTGAAAGGACACTGAATTTCCTAAATGATATAAACTTTTTAAACCAAATTTAAACATTTTACCCAATTAGTTTCAAGTCACCACTCTAAATATTTTTTTTTTGTAAAAGTATAATAATGTAAACTAACCTTAGCGGTCGAAGCTTAATTAAAAAAAAAAAAAAAATTCTCTAATTGGCATATTTAGCCAGATATTAGCGGGAAACCCATTTTCCAGGTTTTGGGGCCCATTTTCAGCCCCTCCCCTTGACCACAACGCGTTAAGGATTTTCTCATGTTAAAACACCTGCGATGACCTACAAATTGCTCTATGTGGGAACTCATGCCCGACTTATTCCCAGGTTTCGATCTTTTCAGTTCTTTATTTACTGGACTATAACTAGATGAGTTAAAAATTATCCCCATAGCTAGTTTTCGCTAAAAAATATTTTTTTCTAGAGCGTTCTACAACAAACCAACGTCAGCAGAGATGGTGAACTTCTTGCTAATATTCAAAAACAGCATGCAATGGCAAACCGAGTCCCCCAAAATCTTACCCTTAATAATAATCATTCCAAAAAGCAAGGAGTTTCAGCTGAATCAAGCGAAGCTGCTGGAGAAGCAGTTAACATTTCCATAACTAAATATGATAAGGACTTTAGGTAAGGTTGGTTTATCTAATGTAAATCGACAAATGAATCATATTAACCCTAAAAATCAGACCGAAAGTAATATTTCCGGGCCTTGGGCCGCAAAAATCAAAAAGAACACGATTTTCACTATCAACGCACCTTTGACTTTGACATTTCACATACATTTTCATTAAACGTCAGTGTAGAATCAAGAGAATTAAACTTTAAAATAAAAATACGTTCTGATTCTGAATAATTGTGATTATGTGAATTAGTGAAAATGAATAGTAATTCAGGCAGTGATGAAGAATTTACGAATACTCCACCAGACTTGCAAGAAGAAGGTAGTAAATGTTTCTCTAAATTTGTTACTTAACAAGACAACACGCAATGATACGAAAAGTCTTACGAATTGTTTAACAACTGGAAATAATATATAATAAATAAATTGGTACATTTTTATTACTTAAGTTGCTGATTAAGTTCTGTCTGTATTTATAAAATTGCCCTCACTTCGCTTCGCTAGCTCAAGCAGCTAATAGCCTCGGGCTGCTAAAGCTCATTTTCTGCTCTTATGACACAATATACTATTTAATGTTTTTGTTATATGAGAGCTCTCAACTGAAGAACCTGACGATGGTTAATTCCGAAACTAATTGTTTTCGATAACTTCTATTTTCTTTCACAGCATAAAAATCCAGAATTTTTTTTATCCCCCTTTTTAGCAATCTATCCTAAGACATTAAGCTACTATTCTGACGGTGAATGTCTTGTGTAGATTGGCTCCATTGAACCTTCTACCTGAATTAATCTTACGCTAAGTACTTAATTACTAGAACATAAAAACACTTATCTAAATCTGTCTGTCAGCTCGGATGGTGTGAATCTCTTGAGCCTTCTTGATTCGCCTGTCTGTTCGAAAACCCAGTTGGCTAGAACATTGGGATATACTAACACTCTGTAACGATAACTATCACTGAACTGAGTAATCACTTCTTTCACTGATGCTAGAGGCTTGTTGGAGAATCTTGTTCTGGAATCTTTGTAGGATTTCTATATTGCTGTTGCTGGCAGTGCCCCAAAGTTGGATTCCATAGGTCCAAACGGGTTTTAGAATAGCTTTGTATAACAGGACCTTGTTCTCCAAAGATAACTGTGATTTGTGCCTTATAATCCAGTACATTTTGCTAAATTTAATGCCCAACTGTTTTCGCTTTGTGCAGATGTGTGTCTTCCATGTGAGTCTTTTATCAAGGTGTATGCCAAGATATTTTACGTTTTCTGTTTGAGAAAGTTAGCAGCGGTTGACTTTAACTGGAGGACATGTTTCTCTTCTAGTAGAAAAAGTTATGTGTGCAGATTTGGTTTCATTTGCCTTGATCCTCCATTTTTTTAACCAGTTTTGTATTTTGTCGAGGTTAGTCTGCAAATTGATTGACGCTATTTTGGGGTTAGTGTGAGATGCCAAGATTGCTGTGTCATCTGCATAGGTTGCCACAAGAGTTTCTTTGGTAGAGGAGAGGTCTGCAGTGTAAATCAAGTAGAGAACTGGACCTTGAGAGACACCTGCCTTGATAGGATGAAGATTTGAATATTCATTGTTTTGTTTTACAATGAAATGTCAGTTGAGGTTCGATTGTAGTAGAAGATAATGGTGATATGGAAGATTAAGTTTCATTTTATAGAGAAGACCTGTGTGCCATACCTTAACAAAGGCTTGGGAGATTTCCTGAAATGCCGCTGAGCAGTATCTTTTGGCTTCTAAGTCACTGTTTATTTTGTTTACAAGTCTATGTACCTGTTCTACTGTACCGTGCTTTTCACGAAAACCAAACTGATGCTCGGGAATTATTTTCCTTTCTTCCAAATAATCTTTTAATCTTTTTATGTATATTTTCTCAAACACTTTGGAGAGAATTGGTAGGAGACTTATAGGCCTACATGATGAGGCTTCTTCCGGTTTTTTCTCTGGTTTACAAATCATGATAATCTCGGCAATTTTCCAACTACTGAAATACGTCGAATTTGTCTTAGCTTCTCAAAAAGGTAGTAATATACAGGGTGCTTTATTTAAAATTGTCAATGTCGTTTTATCCAAAAATAGTCTCTTTTGGTCTTTAAAAACCAGCAAATATACTCGATCGAGATACTGGTCGATCAAAATATCGTAAGCCACCTATTATGCTTGTTTTAGATATCCTAAATAATATTTTTTTTTGGAATTACTACTTCTATCTTCGTCCTTTTCAGGCTTTTCCTTTTAAGATGCGGATTCCTTTGCCTTCAGTTTTTTTTTCAGTATTTTTTAATAGAAGATTAAAACAAAGGTATCTGTATTTTCTTTTCAGATCGAAACAACTAATCAAAGGTGCCATAATGGACAATAGTTTCCTGAAACACTTAGACACATCGCAAGTACGAGAAATGGTGGACGCTATGTATGTCAAAGAATTCTCAGCCGAATCGCTGGTTGTCAAAGAAGGTGAAACGGGCGTTCATTTATTTGTTTCTGGAGAAGGAGATTTCGAGATCATAAAAGATGGTAAAGTATTGGGACTCATGGGACCTGGAAAAGCGTTTGGAGAACTCGCTATCTTATATAATTGTACGAGGACCGCTTCAATAAGAGGTTAGTACTTGGTGATAAAGAGTTGTTTGTAATGTCTTGGTGAAAGAGATCTCTCTTCTTTTGGTGCAAATATAAATTTTGCGTGACTAATTCTATCAAAATGGTTTGACAACACTGTAAATCCTTTAGAACAAATGTTTTTTCAATAATTATGAGGACATTGACGTATAAACTTTTACAAAACAAAATATATTTTTATAAATCTTCTAGAACATGAAAGTATGTTAAACCTCCATTATAATGTTTACTATGTTTAGTCTAATATTTGTTCTATTTGTTTATTTCGTCCCTTAAGTTCCAAATCTCACGGTTAATATCGTTTTATTGAATTTTTCCATACTTTTGTAAACAATCTAGTGATATAAATAGTCATTTGGCAATATTGTTTTATTTATTCTGCAAACAAATTACAACAATGTTTAAATATAAACGAGCTCGAAATTGTATTGTTATTCATTCTTGTGTTTTACACCAACCTCCCCTAATCATTTACAAAATGGAGGTTTTATTTACCATATAGTAGTTTCAAAAACTACTCTTAATTTTAGTTTTTTAATATTTATTTCTTATTTATTTATAATGTTTATTAAAAGGAGTGTAAAAATAATAAAAATGGTACCATCTTACTTAAAATGTGTGGTTTCAGCTGTTACTGATGTGAAAGTATGGATTTTGGACAGGAAAGTTTTTCAACAAATAATGATGAGGACGGGATTGCAGAGGCTTGAGGATAATCTGAATTTCCTCAAGTCGGTTCCTCTTCTTCAGAATCTCAGTAACGACGTTTTGGCGAAAATCGCCGATTCGTTAGAAGTGGTAAGTAATTTTTTAAGACTATAATAAAAAAAAATTATACCATTTTTGGGAATTCGGGATTTTAATACAACTGAAGTCACGGTACTACCAGACAAATTAAAAGTTCCGGAAGGGGGGTGTGGGGGTAGCTAAATATATAATTTGAGGGTTGGTTATGGGTTTTTTACGATTTGTGGCTGAAATATGCACACTATCAAAAAAAGTTTAATGTAAAAGTTGTAGATAATTAAAATATGTAAATCTATTGTATTAATTATTTTTGAACATAACATCAAAATTATTCAGAAAAACGATAACGTTTTTTTGTTTTTAATTTTTATCTGTTGCAAAAACATTATTTTTTATGAAACTTGGTGAAAACGTTCCTTACTGTATTTTAAATAAGCTGTAATTTTTTGAAAGAAAAATATTTATTTTTCGATTTTATACGAATTTAAATTAAAAAAAAAAGCCTAATTTTCAATCGAAAAAGTTCCGATACAAATTTTTAATTTTTTAGCTTTATAAGTGATCATTTTCTTCGTTGAAACCTCGACTCTAAGGTGGTATGAAAAAAATATATTGTTCGTCTGAAAAAATATCGTTAAAAATGCAGAAAACCAAAAACGACTTTTTCATAATCGATTTTTCAATTAATCCAGACAATTTTTTATTTCTTATTGCAAATAAGCATTTACATTGATGAAAAAAATTAATTTTCCTGTAATATAATGTCTTTACATTCAATTAACTGTCAATGGTTTTGAAATTACCGAAAACAAAATTCTTTTTATATACATTTTCATTAGCTCGCAACTACCTTTTTCGAGAATTGTTTTGAAATTTTGCTGAAATTTCTTACTTAGTTACTTTTCTCATATTCCTACGTTGTTTTAAACTATTTTTCATCATGTTATGCCTCTAGACCGCAGATAAAACAATTATTTTTGAAATCAAAACGTCTCTAATTAGTCTAACTTTTTTTTAATAGGACTGTATTTAAATTTTTGTGAAGTCGATGGTAACGAATCACCATTAACAGACGAATTACTATACATGAGTTTACTATTCTCTCTTTTTAAAGTATATTTTTCACATTTTACATGCTACTCTCGGAGTAGCTTAAAATGACCATCCTTTCTTTCTTTACTAACTTTCCTCAATTTATCAAGTCTTTGAGTTACGCAAACGATTTCTTGTGTATACAAGCTTTTTTTGCACACAAAATAAGTTTTCTCCATCTTAAATCTTTATAATTTTAAAGGAAATTCTTGTAGATATTATATAATTATATACTCTCTTTAAGTCTAAGTAGATTATTATTTGAAAATGTCAATATAACAGCTTGCACAAACACGAATGCAGTTAAAGGCGGCGCGGCGGCGCTGCGCTCGTCTTTCTTCATGGTATTCTCTTTATTTTTAACGTGTTTTCAATGAATGTTTGCTTATAACTTGAATGCGTAATCAAAGAATCAATAATATATTCTTAAAGTTTAGGATTTAATCTTTCATTTTGTATCTTTAATTATTTTTTTAAGCTTAAAATTAAGTTGCATGAATTAAAATAAGCAAAGAACATGCATTTTCTTAAATATCAAGCTGTATCAATTTTTGAATTATTACACATTATAAAGTGTATCTTTAACTTTATTTAAAAAAATAATAATAATTTCGGATTTATATAAATAAAGAAACAGCATTTTGAAAATAAAAATGAATACTGTAAAAAAATGATCATTTTAAAACAGAGACAATGTTCATCATTTTAAGTATTTTTAAATCAAAAGTAAAAGTATAATGATGATAAATGTACAGGGTGTCCCAAATTGGTGAGTTTTGCAGGGTATCTCGTAAACTAGAAGAGATAGAAGAAAAGCAGTTAAGATGTTATGACTTCTTTTTTTGTTAAAGTAACGATAGCCTAATTAAATCTTTAGTAACTCCCTGCAGTTGGAAGATACAGGGCGATTATTGAAAACTGTCGAAAACTACAAGGTACTATAACTTCTTAATTAAGAAAAATATAAAAAAACGTTATAAAAACTTTTGATAGATATAATATTAAGGAGTTCAGTGGCGCACAGATTATTTTTTTTAGGGGGCTCACTAAGGAAATATAATGCAAACTTATGTTTTTTAAATGGGACACCCTGTATATTTTGACGTTTTTCGTTTCCTTTTTTAATTCTCATTCACCTGATATGACATATTATATATCTATTTTCAATGGTTGCAGCTACAGTGCAAATAAACCATTTATGGATGTTATCAGGTGAAACACCCTTAAAAAATGGAACACTGAGTAACGAAATTTGACATTTTATTATAAGGATACTGATGTGTGACAATTTTATTTATCAAAATTATAATTAATAAAAAATAAAACCAGATTAAAAAATAAAAACAATAAACTTATGAAACAACAAGAAACATTGTAACAACTAATCTACCTATAACTAATTTTATTAGAATGTGAAAATTACATTAAATGTTCAAAATGTCCTCCGTTTTGTTGTAGTAATAATTGACACCTTTTTCTTACTGATCTTACACAATTGAGTATGTGCACTGGCTTTTATTTTTCTAAATGCGGCATGAATATTTTGTAATAAATCTTCCCTACTCTCGAAGTTAGTCTTGTAAATATTATTTTATGATTTTATTTTTGGTAATGCTGAATTGGTTGGAGATTATTTAAACGAAAAACTTTTTAATCGATGAAAACGGAGAAGATTTTGAACATTTAATGTAATTTTTACATTCTAATAAAATTAGTTATAGGTAGATTAGTTGTTACAATGTTTCTTGTTGTTTCATAAGTTTATTGTTTTTATTTTTTTAATCTGGTAATAATTTTGATAAATAAAATTGTCACACATCAGTATCCTAATAATAAAATGTTAAATTTCGTTACTGAGTGTTCAATTTTTTAAGGGTGTTTCACCTGAGAACTCCATAAATGGTTTATTTGCACTGTAGCTCCAACCATTGAAAATAGATATATAGTATGACATATCAGGTGAATGAGAATTAAAAAAGAAAACGAAAAACGTCAAAATATACAGGGTGTCCCGTTTAAAAAAACATAAGTTTGCATTATATTTCCTTAGTGAGCCCCCTAAAAAAATAATCTGTGCGCCACTGAACTCTTTAATATTATATCTATCAAAGTTTTTATAACGTTTTTTTATATTTTTCTTAATTAAGAAGTTATAGTACCTTGTAGTTTTCGACAGTTTTCAATAATCGCCCTGTATCTTCCAACTGCAGGGAGTTACTAAAGATTTAATTAGGCTATCGTTACTTTAACAAAAAAAGAAGTCATAACATCTTAACTGCTTTTCTTCTATCTCTTCTAGTTTACGAGATACTCTGCAAAACGCACCAATTTGGGACACCCTGTACAAGGATTTCTTTTTGTTATGCCTCTAATAATATATATCTTCAATTCTATAAAATGGAGTGAAAATTTTAGAAAAAAAACTTCCGGTCAAATTTTCTATGAGAAAATAAATAAATAAAAACTAATGGCTTCCTCAGAAAGCTTAGAATCTCCTCTTGAAAATGCTTTTTATTTTTTTTTTTTGCGTACATTTTAGGCAAAGATACTTTAGTTTTTACTCGAACGCTTTGCTTGAATATTTGTATTCAGCGGTTTGGCGCGAATTCAATTTTCGAATTTACTTTCTTATTTGTAATAATTTTTTATAGTAATAAGAACTTTTGTTTAAAACAACTTATAAGATAATTTTAAGTAAAATTTTCCGCTCTTTCACGTGGTGCTATTAGTTTTTCGACATTTATATATATTTTTTCGAGATATAATGGAAAAACCAAATTTTCGATTTTGTTTTCGAAATTGTGAAGTTAGCATAAACTTTAGAGTAGCAAAGATTTTTTTATCGTTTTCTACACCCTTTCAAGTACCTAAGTGCCAAGTTTCAGGGACATCACATTTTGTCCGAGGTCAAAATCTCTGACAACTGTGCTAGTTTGCCAGGCCGAATATTTAAATGTTCTCTTTTACATTACAGGAATTTTACCCTGCTGGAGCATACATCATCCGACAAGGAGCTAGTGGAGACACTTTTTTCATCATTAGTAGTGGATCTGTTAAAGTTACTCAGAGATTACCAGGTATTTATTTTTTGTTAATAAATAAATAAGACATTTTGAATTTACCTAGTACGATTTAAAACATTAGGTAGTAGTAATTTGTCTACCGATAAATGGCGAATAAAACATTTCTTCAATATTTTAATTGTGCCAATGTGCCAATTTTAATTGTGCCACTCTGTTTGTGTGTGTAAACTTTAGGACATCCCCGATTTCTTCAGTTGGGCGCTTGAATCCAAAAAATCAAGTCCCAATCATGTGTAAGGTCAATAACTAGATAATATGTGGACTGACTGGTATTTACTTTGAAAATACCTCATGGCACTGCAATAAGGCCTCAGCTGTTCATTTTAAATACAGTTTATAAAATAGTTAAGATTTTAGGCTTTATAAACATTGATCTGCTTGGAAAAAGTGGTCTTCCACTCTTCCACAGATGGATAACACAGCTCTTTCCACATTCGTATTTTTTTGTTATAGGACAAGCGGAAGACGAAGAAATTCGAATTCTTCAAAGGGGTGACTACTTCGGAGAGCAAGCTTTGCTTAAAGAAGATTTTCGCACAGCTTCTGTTATCGCTATGCATCCAGGGGTAGAATGCTTAACCCTAGATAGGGAGTCATTCAAGCAGTTAATTGGCGATATAAGTGAAATTAGAGAGAAAGACTATGGCGATGAAGAAAGACTGAACAAAACATCGACTACTATGGAACAGCAAGGTATAATATAATATAATATAATAAGTAGTTTAGTACAAGTTTAGAGTTCTTAAGGTACACATTCCTCTTTCTTTATTTTACCTTTTTGCATAACTTTCTAGCTTCATAGGGCCTATTTTAGGTTTATAATTTTATATAAACCACTTTTATGTTTGCATTCCAAATATCGGTGTGTCTTAAAATATCAATGAGTCGTTATATAACAACAAATGCCAAAAGTAAAGCAAAATTAAATTCTCTATACTGATAGATGATTACCAGCAGATTTTATGTGGTCAATACATGATCAATTGGACTAGAATCTGCATGGGATGATTATGTACTTTCAAATAGATCATTTTTAATCATAGTTTTGTTAATGATGTTTAAAAGGGTTATTTGTATCGCAAAGTTTTTGACTTTTGGTGTAAATCAACACATTTTATGGAGGAATACTTTATCCTCCACCATTGTCTTTATCCTTTGCGCTATCCTTGTTATCGGTGGATACCAGTGTAACTTGTATTTCATCCTGAGGGTCGTTTGAACTTTGTTTTCATTTTGGGAAGGTTTGTCGATAATATTTCAGATTCATTTCTATCTTATCAATGATCTAACATTTCCTTACCCGTGATTGGGATTGTTTCTTCTTGGACATACTACTTGCATTCTAGTTGATATAATTCCCTTACTTGTCAGGCAAACTCTGCCCTTTCAAGTTGTCTGGGTATTTAATCGATTTTTCCAGAATTGTTTTTTTCATTATTTTACGCAGCCCACAAAACTTCGTTGAGTATAGCGTGTACTCTAATAATATACTAGAAACTGTGTCTTTTTTTAAACTAGAAATAACACGGCGCCGGTTTGAATTGAAAACCCAATCAATTATTGCGTTGTTGTAAATTTTAAATATACACGTGGTTTATCTGAAAAGTTACGGTCTATGGAAAATTTAAGGCTAAGAGACAGTGGCGTACACATACACATAAAAAATCTTTTGTTAATTTCACTTCATCCGTTTCGAATGGTTCAAAATGGAAGACAAAGACATTGCAATAAAATATGAATAAGAGAGGAACACTAATAAAAAATAAAGAAATAAAAACCGATTACAAGAAGCTCTAGGTAATTTAGATAATAGGACATCAAAATACTTTGACCGTTAAATAATATTTTTTTATTAAACCTGCAAAAACAATCAATTACCTACTTAGTCCAGTAAATGAAGGACTGAAAAGATCGAAAGCTGGGAATAAGGTGGGCATGAGTTCCCACATAGCGCAATTTGTAGGTGTTTTAACATGAGAAAATCCTTAACGCGTTGTGGTCATGGGAAGGGGCTGAAAATGGGCCCCAAAACCTGGAAAATGGGTTTCCCGCTAATATCTGGCTAAATATGCCAATTAGAGAATTTTTGTTCAGACAAAAAATGGAGATCAGCTCATTCTCTACAAAAATGATCCCTACCAATTTTTTCGCAATGCCAATATTTTTTGCACAATCAGACTTCGAAAAATCCATAATTTTCATATTGAATAGATATGGTAGTTTTCCACTCGATGGGGTTGGAAATGCACTGATCTTCATCTTTTGGACTTTAGAGACCAATTGCAGATGGCGCCAGCACCTTTGCTCTTCTCGCTAAATTACGGAGCCCATAAATGAAAATCTCGGAAATATTCGATTATTCGACAATTACTGGCGGATTTCACCTGTTTTTTTTTCCTGCAAAGTAGCGCTTTGGCTCTCTCAATTGTATTAGCGAATGTTCTGTGCAATTTGAGTTGCAAATTTACCAGAAAATTGCAAAAATTTATTTTTCCTTGAGCCAAGGTCTTGAATCCCGTTGTTTTGGCTAAAAGCAAATGCCAACTTTTAGAGCGTGGTGAATATTCACCATACAACCATTCTTAATAATTTTCGCATTTTTGCGATTTTTTTGCAAACTTTTTTCGGAATAATATGGGTGCAGGATTTCGGAAAAAATACGCAAGTCTTTGAAAAATTACATTTATTTGGAAAATTTGGTTGAATATAAAACATACATAACAACCTTTAGGGTGTGGTCAACCACTCCAACTCATCAGAATCATATACATATTCTTCATCGTCAACGGTATTCTCGTCGCCTAATCCCTCTTGCTCCATTTCTACCCTTCCCCCTGTCGTCATTTCTCTCTCTTCCTCCAGCTGTATTTCTACCTCCTCGCTTTGAAACCCTTCTGTCTCTTCTTCCTCCTCTATTTCTACTTCCACCTCTAATTCTTTCGGGAATATACCTTCATTTCTTTTATAATTTGAACATTGTGGTTAGGTTATATACAATATCATGGATCTCCGAATAAGTCGAAAAAAGCCAAAAAAGCCGAAAAACGTCGAATAAGTCGAAAAAAGCCGAAAAAAGTCGAAAAAAGTCGAAAAAAGCCGAAAAAGCCGACAAAAACCGAAAATAGCCGAATAAGTCGAAAAATGCCAAAAATAGCCGAAAAAAGCCGAAAATAACCGAATGTCGAAAAAAGCCGAAAATAGCCGAATAAGTCGAAAAAAGCCGAGTAAGTAAAAAAATGCCGAAAAAAGCCGAAAAAGCCGAAAATAGCCGAATAAGTCGAAAAAAGCCGAAAAAAGTAAAAAAAAGCCGAAAAAAGCAGAAATAAGCCGAAAATAGCCGAATAAGTCGAAAAAAGCCGAAAATGAAAATGAAAATGAAAAATGAAAAATGAAAAATGAAAAATGAAAAATGAAAAATGAAAAATGAAAAATGAAAAATGAAAAATGAAAAATGAAAAATGAAAAATGAAAAATGAAAAATGAAAAATGAAAAATGAAAAATGAAAAATGAAAAATGAAAAATGAAAAATGAAAAATGAAAAATGAAAAATGAAAAATGAAAAATGAAAAATGAAAAATGAAAAATGAAAAATGAAAAATGAAAAATGAAAAATGAAAAATGAAAAATGAAAAATGAAAAATGAAAAATGAAAAATGAAAAATGAAAAATGAAAAATGAAAAATGAAAAATGAAAAATGAAAAATGAAAAATGAAAAATGAAAAATGAAAAATGAAAAATGAAAAATGAAAAATGAAAAATGAAAAATGAAAAATGAAAAATGAAAAATGAAAAATGAAAAATGAAAAATGAAAAATGAAAAATGAAAAATGAAAAATGAAAAATGAAAAATGAAAAATGAAAAATGAAAAATGAAAAATGAAAAATGAAAAATGAAAAATGAAAAATGAAAAATGAAAAATGAAAAATGAAAAATGAAAAATGAAAAATGAAAAATGAAAAATGAAAAATGAAAAATGAAAAATGAAAAATGAAAAATGAAAAATGAAAAATGAAAAATGAAAAATGAAAAATGAAAAATGAAAAATGAAAAATGAAAAATGAAAAATGAAAAATGAAAAATGAAAAATGAAAAATGAAAAATGAAAAATGAAAAATGAAAAATGAAAAATGAAAAATGAAAAATGAAAAATGAAAAATGAAAAATGAAAAATGAAAAATGAAAAATGAAAAATGAAAAATGAAAAATGAAAAATGAAAAATGAAAAATGAAAAATGAAAAATGAAAAATGAAAAATGAAAAATGAAAAATGAAAAATGAAAAATGAAAAATGAAAAATGAAAAATGAAATATGAAAAATGAAAAATGAGCGTATATAATTGTAACAACCATTTTAGAACACAAAACTAATATGGGGATTGACTTATATCAATGAAAAGGTCAGAATATAAGCTTTACTTTCATCTAATTATTAATCCTCAAGAAATAAAGAGCGGGGAACAAGAAATGGATAAACAAAAAAGGCCGGTTTTGATTCGTGTGACCAATTTTCCTCATTTCTCGAAAATTATTAGACTCTATTAAAAATAAAAAAATATATTCGAAAAGTAGACCATCTAAGCTTTGAAATCATGTGCATTGGAAATCAATATAACGGATCATAAGATTATAATTCGCGCTTGTTCCGAAGATTCTCTGGAACTCCGAAATCGGCTAAAATATGTAAATAAACAAATCAATTGTATATTAGAACGCCAGAAAAGTATTGCAAAAAAATTTCTGAGATCATTCAAGACCCCCTAAGGTCCCATTATTAAGGCAAAATTAGAATAAATGACTATTTTTAAAGAAAATATGAATAAATTAATGAAGCAGCCTCTAAATATTGTTGAAAAAAACTTTGACCGCTTTTTTAAATATTTTTGATAAATACGAACTGACTTCAAGTCACATGGAATTGTAGCTACGGGTTTTCCCATTCCGATGAACTTTGGATCATCGAAAAATATTAATTTTTTCCCGAGATATTGAACAATTCGTCCGCCCGGTTACGCATTAATTCATAGAAAGCGGAATTCCTGAAGGTAGAGCAGCAGCTGAAATGAGGGGACTTTTGAGTGCCATTATCTCGAAAACTATTGAATTTTCGAAGAAAATGATAAGGGCCATTTTTGTAGAGAATGAGCTGGTCTCCATTTTTTGTCTGAACAGAAATTCTCTAATTGGCATATTTAGCCAGATATTAGCGGGAAACCCATTTTCCAGGTTTTGGGACCACAACGCGTTAAGGTTAAAACACCTGCGGTGACCTACAAAATGCGCTATGTGGGAACTCATGCCAGACTTATTCCCAGGTTTGACCCTTCAGTTACTGGACTATACTCAGGAATATTGTAATTTGTGGTGGGACTATTCGTTGTGTAACTTATTAATTTAAGTAACACTAGTTCCTTGTTATTGCTTGAAATTAATTTTTAATTCTATTTCAGAATACGAATATATCACACTAAATGATTTAGAGGTAATAGCAACTTTAGGAATTGGAGGATTTGGAAGAGTAGAA
This sequence comes from Crepidodera aurea, assembly GCA_949320105.2. Classification (NCBI taxonomy): domain Eukaryota; kingdom Metazoa; phylum Arthropoda; class Insecta; order Coleoptera; family Chrysomelidae; genus Crepidodera; species Crepidodera aurea. The sequence continues at coordinate 104,025,660 of OX439472.1, forward strand.
TTAGTTCAATACATTTCTAACCCGTCGCTTACGTTTGCATTAAAATGTTTAAAGAAGCAACACATTGTAGATACGCAACAACAAGAGCATGTACAGAGCGAAAGAGGTATAATGATGAGTTGTAGAAGTCCGTTTATTTGTCGGTAAGAAAATGTTACTTTTTCGAATTTGTTAATAGGGAAAAACTATTTTAAAACAACCAGTGATACGAAAAGCGCTATAGTGGGGCAACATTTATTATTTTTCAGATTGTATAGAAGTTTCCGCGATTCCAAATACATTTACATGCTTTTAGAAGCATGTTTAGGAGGAGAAGTGTGGACGATCCTTCGAGACAGAGGATGCTTCGACGATCATACCACAAGATTCATCACAGCTTGCGTAATCGAAGCTTTCGAATACCTACATGCCCGAGGAATCATCTACAGAGATCTAAAACCCGAAAATTTGTTATTGGATTCGAGAGGTTACGTAAAAATTGTCGATTTCGGGTTTTCAAAACGGTTGGGGTACAGCAGCAAGACTTGGACGTTTTGTGGTACCCCCGAATACGTTGCTCCTGAAGTGATACTTAATAAAGGACACGATAAAGCTGTTGATTTCTGGGCCTTGGGGATTTTGATGCACGAACTTCTAACTGGGAAGTAAGTAGTAGTTAATTTAATGAATCTGTGTCTTCTGAAAGATTCTTTGATTTAAAACCACTTAGTTGTTAAAAAAAATTTTTTATTGACGTTTCGGCTTTCCAGATCGAAAGCCGTTATCAAAAAATCCAGTGGAAAGAGAGAGAAATTAAAATTCTTTGATTTATTTTTAAAAGTTCTAACCAAACAAAGTTTGTTGATGTTTATTAAAATGGAAATGTCAAATTTAACAATATTTATAGCTGTATTAAGACGTAATTTCTAGAAAAAGATATCGTTTTGGTTGTCAAAAGTATATACAGGGTGCGCCAATTATTTCCACTTGATCTCTAGCACCGAAACTAAAAGAGATATCAACAAGATTTTTTGTAGGGGTAGACAGTGTCACTCGGACTACAATTTTAAAATATTTTGATGTATACAGGGTGGCTAATTTTTGTGGAATGAAAATTAATTTGGTTTTTTTAAATTAAACACCCTGCATACGATTATGTCTTCTGAATCTACTTAATATTAGATTTACGGTAGTTTTTTGTATTTGTAAATCCGACGCGGCGGTGACAAGTTATTCCTATTTTAAGCAGATTTAATGAAAAAACAGCACTTCAGAAATATTAGCACAAAAACCACATTTTTTAAAAAATTCCTCAAAAAAGCTACTACGATGTAAATGAAACATGCACCTATCACAATAATCACACAACATCTTCACCTGTTGCACAGGGTGTTTGCCGATGGCGTGCCAATAGTCTAGTTTTCAAATGGCAATAACTTCATTTTTTCAAATAGGACACCCTGTATATTTTTCTTCAGTTAGCAGCTCTCCGTAATACGCATTAAAAAAATATAGGGTTTTGCACATCTAACTTTACTATTTACTTTAATAATTGACGTTAAGTGACAAACAACATATTTTACACAATTTTTAATAAGTACAAAATTTTACAAAGTTTAATCGTAAGAAAACTACAATAGTGAAAGTTAAAATTTATAGTAGGTGTTCAAAATGTCTTCCATTTTCATTTATACATTTTCTTGCCCTTTTTTTCATTGATTTACGCACATCTCTTAGCATTGCAGGGGTCACCTGTCTAAATGCTGCAGTAATTCTTTCTTTCATATTTTCTTTTGTGGTAACCTCTTCTTTGTAAACAATATTTTTAATAAAACCCCACAAGAAAAAATCGCAAGGTGTAAGGCAAGGCGATCTAGTAGGCCAATTTATAGGTCCTCCCCTTCCTATCCAATGATCCTGAAATTCCCTATTTAACCAATTGCGAACATCTAATAGGTAATGTGGTGTGGCACCATCTAATTGAAACCACATTCCGTTGCGATAATTTTGAGGCACATTTTGCGAAAATCATGTTCTAAAAAATCTAAAAATATAGCTCCATTTACAGTCCCATCAAAGAAATAGGGACCAATTACATAATCGCCTATTATTCCCGCCCACACATTCAAAGACCATCGATACTATGATGTGGTTCTAAATAAATGTTCATTGTGGTCCGAATAATAATGGAAGTTGTGTCTATTTACACAACCGTTCTTATGAAACGTGGCTTCGTCGGAGAATAAAGCTTTGTTTAAAAAGTTACGCTCTGTATTTATCTTGTTTATTAACCATCTACAGTATTCCACTCTACGCGCGAAATCACGTGGTAACAATTCTTGGTGAAGCTGAATATCTAACTGATTGCTTAATTGCCTTGTGCTTATATTGGGATCTTCAACTATACTGATCATTACCTTATATTCGTTGTCAATAGTAACAGCTGTAGTTTCACATGAATGATTGACGGTTCCTGTTCTATCAAATCTATTCTTTAAATTCTCAAAAGTATCCTTTTGTGGATGACGTCTTTCTGGGTACCTTTGACGATAGACCCTACTAGCAAGAAACGCATTTTTTTGACATTCACCCATTATCCATATCATTCTTGAACACTATAATTCTTATTAAAATCCATTTTTTATACACATTACCGATTAAATATAGTAGACGTGATACAATACAAAATTTTGACATTTTGAACACCTACTATAAATTTTAACTTTCACTATTGTAGTTTTCTTACGATTAAACTTTGTAAAATTTTGTACTTATTAAAAATTGTGTAAAATATGCTGTTTGTCACTTAACGTCAATTATTAAAGTAAATAGTAAAGTTTGATGTGCAAAACCCTATATTTTTTTAATGCGTATTACGGAGAGCTGCTAACTGAAGAAAAATATACAGGGTGTCCTATTTGAAAAAATGAAGTTATTGCCATTTGAAAACTAGACTATTGGCACGCCATCGGCAAACACCCTGTGCAACAGGTGAAGATGTTGTGTGATTATTGTGATAGGTGCATGTTTCATTTACATCATAGTAGCTTTTTTGAGGAATTTTTTGAAAAATGTGGTTTTTGTGCTAATATTTCTGAAGTGCTGTTTTTTCATTAAATCTGCTTAAAATAGGAATAACTTGTCAACGCCGCGTCGGATTTATAAATACAAAAAACTACCGTAAATCTAATATTAAGTAGAATCAGAGGACATAATCGTATACAGGGTGTTCAATTTAAAAAAACCAAATTAATTTTCATTCCACAAAAATTAGCCACCCTGTATACATCAAAATATTTTAAAATTGTAGTCCGAGTGACACTGTCTACCCCTACATAAAATCTTGTTGATATCTCTTTTAGTTTCGGTGCTAGAGATCGAGTGGAAATAATTGGCTCACCCTGTATAAACTTAAAATTACAATGTGAGTGTATAGGTCAAAAGTAAAAGTACCTTCTACAAAATAAAGGTTAATTCAAGCAGCTTAAATAAATAAACACAATAAATTACCAAATAAAACATAAAAAATTAAAATGTTATAACTAGTTATTGGTAAAGTAATAACGTCAACATGGTTGGAAAGACATTGATGGTTTTTCTTATTTTTATTAACAAAAAGTTGTAGATGAAACTAAAGAAATAAATTAGGGCTGATCTATGCAAAAACATAAATCTAAAAAGTCTCGAATGACACGACGAAGTATTTTACGTTATATTAGACCAGGGCTGAAGCATTTGAAAATGATAAAAAGTGAAAAAAAATAATAGTAGGATGAAACCCATTGGAATATAACAAAAATGAAAAGAAAAATAATTTACGAGCGATCTGAGGTCGGGAAGTGGAAGGGGGTGACTTTTTAAGGGAAAAATACTGTTTATCTCGATTTCCGGCAAAACTACAAGTCCTATGGAAAAAAGTTAAATGGCAAAGTTGTAGGTAATAAAAACGTCTACAACTTTTGTATTTACACTTTTTTCACATAACCTCAAAATTTATGTTAAAAATTCAAAAAACCAAGTTTTTTATTTTTATCTTTTACAAAAAAAAAATTTTTTTCATGAAATTTGGTGAAAACTTACTTTTTTATGTCCGAAGCACACTGAAATTTTTTTGATTTAAAATATTTATTTTTTCATCTTATTCTGACTTAATATCGAAAAAGCGCCCTAATTTTCAATTGAAAATTCTCACGTGAAAATGTCTGATTTTTTAAAAAACTCGGTGGGATTTTTGTTCGTTGAAATCTCTACTTTGTGATGGTGTAAAAAAAATATACATTACTATGGTAAATGTTCTCAAAAAATGCAAGGAAATGAATAAAACTCGAATCCTATTTTTTTTTAATCATGTACAATTTCGAGCTATTTATTAAAATGTATACTTTAATTAATCGAAAAACGTAAGATTCCATATTTTTCGAATAATTAAAGTATACATTTTAATAAATAACTCGAAATTGTACATGATGATTTAAAAAAAAAAAAATCGGATTCGAGTTTTTTTCGTTTCTTTGCATTTTTTGAGAACATTTACCATAGTAATGTATATTTTTTTACACCATCAAAAAGTAGAGATTTCAACGAACAAAAAGCCCACCGAGTTTTTTAAAAAAGCAGATATTTTGACGTGAGAATTTTCGATTGAAAATTATGGTGCTTTTTCGATATTAAGTCAAAATAAGGTGAAAAAATAAATATTTTAAATCATAAAAATTACAGTGTGTTTGGGACATAAAAAAGTAAGTTTTCACCAAATTTTACCAAAAAATAAAAAACCAAAAACTTAGTTTTTTGAATTTTTCACATAAATTTTGAGGTTATGTGAAAAAAGTGTAAATACAAAAGTTGTAGATCTTTTATTACCTACAACTTTGCTATTTAACTTTTTTCTAGAACTTGTAGTTTTGCCGGAAATTGAGATAAACAGTTTTTTACCCTTGAAAACTCACCCCCTTCCACTTCCCGACCTCAGATCGCCCGTTTATATTCTCTTCCTTTTTCAATGGGTTTCATTCTACTATTATTTTTTTTGTGTCAAAAATTATCGATACTGATCTAATATACCATATATAACGACATAAAATAATGGTGATCAATATAAAAATAAATATATAGACTGTATAACTTTACAACTTTTTTCAGTCCACCATTCAGAGCTTCAGATCCAATGAACACATACAACTTGATCCTAAAAGGCATCGATATGATCGATTTTGCCAAACACAACGTGGGAAGAACAGCACAGGGTTTAATCAAGAAACTTTGCAAGGATATTCCTTCTGAAAGGTTAGGATGTCAGAGAGGAGGTATTCAGGATATCAAAAAACATAAGTGAGTAAATGTCTGTTTACTGTTTGTAATGTATGATAATAACAAAGTCTCAGAGGGTTTTGGATTTTATGACATAATTATCGCAATCCGTATGACAATGAAATTATTTAAAGTTGCGATAGTATGACTTTTTTGTAAATTTGAACATTTCATATGATTTAAAGTGGAATTTTCAAGCTGTCCTAACTTTGGTATTTACTGTATTTTTTAGATGCTTATTGTATGCGAAAATATTTTTTGTTATTACATATTCTGTAATATCAGAATCATTGTAATCGTTTCTAGTATAATAGCGAATTATTTATAATAGCCCATACTGCAAGGGCGGATTTAGCTTTTTTTATGGAGGGGGGAAAAACTTACCAAGTAGTCCAAGAAAGCTAGTAATATCGAGCAGAAACTAGTAACTGATCAGATCGACTTAAATTTTTTTGCAAAGGTGTCTAGAATTAGAAAACTTTCGTTAGTTGCGTTTTGAGTGGTGGCAGGTGGGGGTGTGAAAAAAAAGAAAAAAAAATTCGTAATTGATAAATTACCTTTTTTAATGAAATAATGTTCCCTCCCGAGTTATAGTGCGCAGAAAAATACGATATTATTATTAAATATACATATTTATTAAATATTACACAATGTAAATAAACTAGGAATGCCACTGAATCTGTTCACTGTACTATGTACAATGACAGATTGTGCCACAATATTCGTACATTTCTAAAAAAAATGTTTTTAGATGTGCTGCCATCTATGATTAGAAGAGAGTATTGACAATTATTAAAAGCAAAAAATTCCCGGTGTATTGGGGTTGCATACACAATTTGCATTGTGTGTTGCAAAGCTTTTATTTGACTGATTCTAGTCAAAATGTCACTCTCTTCTTTCGTATCCCTTTCAGAGATTAATACAAAGTTAGAAAACGAGTAAGGAATTTAATTTATCAGATTCGACATCCTAAGACCGGTTTCTGCCTTTCGGCTTCGTCAGTTAGGCTTTTCGAATCCAATAAATAAAATTCCAAACTCGTACAAGTCAATCAAAACATAAGTGAGTAAATGTTCGAAGTTTTTGGAAAAGTCGTCATTTCAATATTAAAGCTAGAGCCGTTAAAGTCAAAAACTTGAAGAAAATGTACAAATGTATTTTTTGCCCGTAACTTTTTTTGGCTGATAATATTAAATAATGTACATTAGGATATCGCCGAAATATCATGTTATGACAAACTTTTTCATTGGAATGACCGTTTTTTCAATATTTGACCCGAACAAATGACATTGACGGTTATAAACGCAAAGATAAAAAAAATGGTAATTATTCGGAAGAACATTTGCTCAAAGCCTTGTCTCTTTAATTTTTTTTTCAAAAATCAATACTTTTCACGGTATTGACCAAAAATTGAAAATGTCATAAAAAACAAAAATTTAGCTCAACTTTAACAGACCAAAACTTGAAAAATAATTATCCATAGGGCTAAAAATTACTAATTGTAAAAATTGTAAAAACATATGTTACGACTTTCTGCAAAAGGATTTTTTTGTCAAATACCACAGTCTAGTTGGCGATAAAAAAATAGCGTAAAAAAATTGAAAAAAATTTATTTTGTCCATAACTTTTTTTCTGCTTATGTTAAACGGTTCTGGATGGTCTTAAAATGTTCCCAATGTTGTTCTCTCATTAAGATGTTATAAATATTTTTTTGTGGAAGTCATATTTTTTCAGATATTTACGCTAGTACAGCGGTTCTCAAACTTTTCAAATTTTGTACCACATAAATATGAAACAAAAATATATGTACCACCATAAAAGCATTTCGCCGTTAAAAATCAATGTGTCGCGAAATTGTTCGAAGTTTTTGGAAAAGTCGTCATTTCAATATTAAAGCTAGAGCCCTGCGCTAGAACGATCCAGTTTCTTAAAACACCCATTTTTCAATTGCCAGATCTTCCTTCGTATTAATCGTAGAAAAATAAAAAAAATTATTTTAATTGTTAGCTCAAGGCCATAAAATTAGTTCATATAAATTTTTACGTAATAATATCAGATTTTCGGTTATATTTAAAAAACTAGAAATGTACGATTTTTATGGTGAAAATCGTAATTTTTACGCCCTATAACTCGGGATGGGTTTATTCTCATGAAAAATTGTATTTAACATTAATTCATTAACAAATGATAATTTATCGATTGCGCAAGTTTATTTTCTTTTTTTTCCTCACTTTTTGATGAAAAAAACGCCACTATCGAAAGTTTTCTACTTCTGAACTAAACACCTTTCCTAACAATTTGCAACAAATTTCAAGTCGATCTGTTTAAAAAAAAACTTTGTTAATACTAAATTATAATCACAAGGAGACTAGGAAAGTACTTAGAAATGGTTAAAACAAAAAAAAAACACTTTTAAACTGCTACTATTAAAAGTGTAGTAAAATAAGGAAGCTGCATACATTTTTTTTTTCGCGTTATAAGAAGCACCACTTTCTTTATGATGCAAAACAGTTTTGTGTGTATTATGTTTTATAAATTACAATCATGGGGGGGGGGGGGGTAATTACCCCCTGTACCCCCCGTAAATCCGCCCTTGCCATACTGTATGTTGCTAAGAGTGATTTTGAAATTTTTACAGAGTGCTTATTTTTAAACGATTAGAATTAATTTTATAAAGCTGAAATTGAAGCAAGTCCTTTTAAATGCTACAAACTACTGATATTTATTTACTCACAATTAATGTTTGTTTATAGGTGGTTCCAAAGTTTCGACTGGGATGGACTCATAAAACAAACTCTTCCGCCACCTATTCAACAAACCGTCAGAAGTCCCTGTGATACATCCAATTTCGATGAATTTCCAAACGATGGCGACATTCCTCCTGATGAACTGTCAAATTGGGATATTAACTTTTAATTCAAACAAAAAATAGTTTAACGCTTTAGAAGATTTTTGACATATTCCTAGTCCATAACGTCACTGATTTTAATTATCCATTCAATGATTGAAAATGTTAAAGTTCCAGATACATTATTGTCACGTCATGTTTTATCACAAAATTTAGCCTTCCGCATCTATTTGCTCTGCTTTTTACACTGTACATCAGATACTTAATATCTAACAGCTTTTGATTTTATTGAAATGTCATTGTAGGTGTTTGTTATGATACAATGCACTTTTTTCCTAAAGATTTGGATAGATTTGATGCTGCTGTCTTTGTTACAGCCCCACAGCTTTTTTTTTCATCAGTCAGTGACCAATAAATAACTTTTTTCGATCCTAACATACTAACTAGCCGGATTTAGAGCGGGAAGATCAACGATTGACCATCTGTTCTCATTAACACAAATTATAGAAAAAAAACTAGCATATAATCAAGAGATCCATATACTTTGACCTAAAGAAAGCATATGACAGCGTACCCTTAATTAAACTATGGAAAACTTTGGAAACTTCCAACATTAATATTGAATTGATAAAAGGAGTAAAGTCATTATACAATAACACTAAATCAAGAATTAAAGTTGGACGAAACTTGACAACAGGATTTAACATCACAAAAGGACTAAAACAAGGGTGTTGCTTGTCACCAACATTATTTAAAATATATTTGGAACGGGCACTAGCGAAGTGGAAATGCCAAAACATGGGCATACCTTTAGATGAGGATACAACATTATATACACTTTCATTCGCAGATGATCAAATTATTGTCGCACAGGATATAGACGACACGGAGTATATGACACGAAAACTTATAGAGGAATATAAAATTTGGGGACTAGAGGTTAACGTAGAAAAAACGGAGTATATGTGTATTGAGGGAGTACAACAGGATCTACAATTATCTAATGGACAAAAAATCAAGCACACGTCAGCTTACAAATACTTAGGAATGAAAATATCAAAGGATGGAACACTTGAAGAGGAAATATTGGACAGAAACAGGAAAGGAAGAAGAGCAATATCAATGCTAAATGGAGTACTATGGGATAGAACAATAAATAACAACAACAAAAAAAGAATTTACGAGACGATAGTGAAGAGCATAATAATGTACGGTTGCGAAGTATTGCCTTTGAAAGAAAAGATCGAAAGGAGACTTAGATCCACAGAAATGGATTACTGGAGAAGAGCAGCGGGGAAATCAAGGCTAGAAAGAGTTACAAATGAGAGAATTAAACAAATAATGGGAGTAAAACACGATATCACAGATGAAATAAGAACTAAACAGCTGATATGGTACGGGCATGTTCAAAGAATGCCAATGGACAGAATTCCAAATAAAATACTACGGTGGAACCCTATAGGAAGAAAAAGAAGAGGAAGGCCACGAAAGAGTTGGAGAGAAGGCATACAAAAAGAGATGAATGAGAGAGGTCTTGAAGAGGACATGTGGATGAACAGAGAGGAATGGAGATTGGGAATCGCACGACGTCGACGCACGTTTTAACGCGATAGAGATAGATAGACATACTAACTAACTTAAAATCTAAGAGTCACCCTTTAATGTCTTCTTAGTTTTTTTTTCTTGTCACTAGAGCACTTTTTTGCTTATGCACTAATCAAGCAGAGCTCTGCTTGCCACATAGACACACACTACACCAACTCGTGAGGTTAAGCCCCATAGCTGAACATCACACTAGTTTCAGCATCTGATCGTAGATATTAATCTCGATATGCGTTGTAATTGTATGATACTTTGTTGCGAATAATATACAGGGACGATGGATTGACTAGTTTTTTGTTATTAAATTTCACATGGGTCGACTTTCAGTGCACAGGTCATCTATAGATTCCATTTCATTCATTACCCAAGCATCATTATTCCTTTGCTAGGAAATTGCTTTAGTATTTTACATATAATCAAATCAAAGTGCATTTTTTGGATTTAGATTAGTTTTTATTTCCACAATTACTTTTTTCTTTTGAACTTTTAAGCTAATGATTTCTTGTAGATCTATTGTAAAGCTTTCCTATCGGTAATTTTGTTCACCAAACGTGATCTGACAATTTGTTATCTTATTAATAGCGTTATTAGTCAAATACAGAAAGATTAATTACAATTAACATTGTATATTTATCTATGGTATACAAAATATAATTCCTTTTTACAATAGATTTTCTTTTAAATCAATAAATATAAAAATATCTGTTATAAAAAACACCTGCTTTAGATTCTCTTGTTTTATAATTAAGTCTACTTCTATAGTAGACTTAATTATAAAACAAGAGAATCTAAAGCAGGTGTTTTTTATAACAGATATTTTTATATTTATTGATTTAAAAGAAAATCTATTGTAAAAAGGAATTATATTTTGTATACCATAGATAAATATACAATGTTAATTTATATGAAGTTTACACCCATTTGTGCAAAATTTAAATATTTTGATAAATATAAGGTACCCATTTCTCAATTATTTTTCCAATATTATATTAAAACATTTTTGTAAGAAATAAATTATTTATAAACAAAAAAATGTATTTATTCCATACGATCCACGAAAAATATTCTCAAATTATCAATACACAATAACAACTATTTCCAGTGCAGCTACATTTTTAAATAAAGACGACAATAGTTATAAAATATTTTTAAAACCCTTTAAGTAAGGAAATACACTGTTCAACTCTGTAACTTTCATCAAAAACTGATCGCTGATAATGACAGATTAATAAAAAAGCAGTAAAACATTGTTTATATTTAAAATTCAATTGTTTGCTTCCAAGTAAAGCCAATAAAAATTTAACCTCCGTTTACTTTCATAAACATTAGCGTCCCAAAGGCATACCTAGATTTTTTATTGGGACTTAAGAAAAGGTCCATCCACCAATAGTTTTATCTTCAAAATTGCAGCTGATAATACTATTTTTTTTTTCGTAGCAAAACACTGTGGGAATGTTTTCTATAATTACAATCTGATCATGAAGATCAATTTTGTTCTAACCTAACTTAACTAGAATACTAAGGTCCTACTCACTAGTGTACCTTAGGGTCTGATAATTTTACTAACACTATCGGTAACGTGTAACACAAAATCCGCACAATACTCTGTTTGTAACTAGCATTGTCACTGAACTAGTTCAAAAGTGAGTAAACCAGTAAAGAATTTTAATTTATTAGATTCGACATCCTAAGACCGGTTTCTGTCTTTCGATTTCATCAGTTAGGCTTTTCGAATCCAATAAATAAAATTCCAAACTCGTACAAGTTAATAGCTATATCCGCTATTTTTAGATGTGCTACCATCTATGGTAAGAAGAGAGTATTGACATTAAATTTTGACTGAATCTAGTCAAGATGTCACTCTCTAACCGGTCTTAGGATGTCGAATCTAATAAATTAAAATTCCTTACTGGTTTACTCACTTTGTATTAATCTCTGAAAGGAATAACAAAGAAGAGAGTGACATCTTGACTAGATTCAGTCAAAATTTAATGTCAATACTCTCTTCTTACCATAGATGGTAGCACATCTAAAAATGTTATCTTATAGCGGATATAGCTATTGTCTTGTACGAGTTTGGAATTTTATTTATTGGATTCGAAAAGCCTAACTGATGAAGTCGAAAGACAGAAACCGGTCTTAGGATGTCGAATCTAATAAATTAAAATTCCTTACTGGTTTACTTACTTTGTATTAATCTCTGAAAGGGATAAAAAAGATGGTAGCACATCTAAAAATAGTTCAAAAGGTTTGGTCTTCTTGAGTCTTCTTACTAAATTGGTATTATCGAGAACCTGGATGACCTAACGTTCCCATGTTGGAGCAGCCGTTGTTCGTGGCTGCTGGCAGATTTAGATATAGTCTTGTCAACAGTTTCTACATCCAGGTCCCTATGAAGATCACTGTTGCGACAGTACCAGGGTGCATCGACGATGTTCCTTAATACTTTATTTTGAAAACATTGGATAACTTGAATGTTACTTTTACTGGCGCAGCCCCAAAGCTGGCTACCATAAGTCCAAACGGGTTTCAATATCTGCTTGTGATAATACTATTGACTGAGTTTTTTATTAACGCCATAAATAAATAACTTAATATTTAAACAGCTAGATTGCTTTTAGGAAAGCATATAATTACAAATACTGGAAATATTTCTCCATTTTGTTCTTAATCTCACTTTAAAGAAAATCTACCAACTTTTACCATAGAAATATCTCCCTTTTTTGCGTAACCATTTTCAAGGCTGTTAAAATTACCTCTAAAAATAGTCTAAAATTACTTTTACAGTCATTCTGATTGATGCTCCCACAAGATCAACCCTCAAAAGCTTGTCCGAGTTAGAAACGAAGGGCCTTAAGCATTTATCTTGCGATTTTCCAGCACGGCCGAAAGCACAATCTGATCCGCTTGTCACTCGTCACCCATCCACATTTTAACAGCGACGACATCGTTTGATCGATGCTCACCAACCCTACCAATTGAGCTATTCTAAAGCTTTTTATTAGTAAAGTTTACATGAATAGATTTTGGTTCGTTAAGCTTAATTTTCGATTATTTGATCCAGTTTACAACAGTATTTCCTGCTATTTAAAGTTCTCCTACAGATCTCTCTTAATCCAATAACATTTCCTTGAGGCACTCCGGTTCTTATTTTTTTTAAATTAGGATAATCGCTTTCCAGAAATTGGACAGGCTTGAATGTCCGTTCAATGTTCAAGCTACTCAACACCATCAGGCATTCGTTGAGATTGTTTCCAACCATCATTTGTACAAAAAAATACTTTGAGATAAATTAGTCCAAGAGTAATTTTTTAGAAGAAAATTACATCACTTCTTGGAAGGTAAGTACTACTCAAAAAATAAAGAAAATATCTCGTACCAAAAGAGGTATTTACACCTTACTCAAGAACGTAACTGGTATGTAACAATATCTATCTATTTGTGATGGGGTTGTCGATACACTGCGACGTATAAGATCTATTGTGCCCCCTACTGAGGATGTCTCAACGATTAGAGCAGTTCCTCCAGTCCTATTGCTTTCAAAAAGTTCAGGATGTCGGTAGGCTTCAGGTTAGGTAGATCTTTCTCTTCTATTTGATATTCTCTGAGGTATAGTACACTTGGATTTTGCAGGGTAATGCATTCTGAGAGAATGTGGATAGAGGTTTCCTCCTCTTCCTCGTAGAATCTGCATTGTTCTTTGTCTATTAATCCGAGTTTCTTTAGGTGGCCTCTCAGCCGGCAGTGCCCTGTTAGGATACCCGTCTCTTCTGGTTATAGTTTCCCAGTAGTGTCTTGGCCTGCATCATTCCTTGTCCTATCCAGTATTGGGATTTTGTTATTTACTTCTTTTCCAAGTTCATCAAGTATTGTACTGGTGCTTTTTTCGCAGAAGGTTCAGGTCCCAGAAATGGTGTTTCAATCCCTTTTTTTGCGAGTATGTCTGCTATTTCATTACCCTCCACTCCAGTGTGTCCCGGAACCCATAATAGGGTAACAGTGTTGTTCTTGTCTAGTTCGTTTAGATTCTCTAGGCATTCCCAAACCATCTGTGAGTTGATTACGTGGGAGTTCAAGGCATTAATGACTGCTTGGCTGTCTAACATGATGATGATCTCTTGTCTGCGAAAATTTCTTTCTATTTTGAACTGGACACATTTTCCGATGGCGTATATTTCAGCTTGGAAAATGCTCGGAGATTTACCGCCCAAGGTAAATTCTCTCCGCCTATGGTTTTTACAATTTTATTGTTTTCATTTTTATTAAAATGCATATCTGGTCTATTAGTAAAAAATAAGTTAAATGCGAATGCATAATTTTTGGTAACGAATTCGTGCTCTATGTAACATGTCGGTTGATGGAAAAAGTGAGTCTTTGAAACTTCAAAGCATGTGAGTAAATACGTGATTATCTTATAACATATTGTAAATTTTGGTGAAAGAATTCGTTGTTTTGCGTAATACAGAATGCTTGGTTACCTAGTAATTATTTGCAAGACTAAATAGCTCTGAATTTGGTCCATATTTTGTGACAAAACTGCATTGTTAAGAGTCATGAAATAAAGGTGTAAGGAAACCAATTCTGAAGAGATGGCGCTAGTTATACAAAAACTGAATTAATTAAAATGGATACTTGATAAAAGAAACGAGATATTATTCTACATCGCAACTTAATAAATTAAAATGTTGTATACAGGGTGAGTAATGGGGAACTCTACATACTCCTTTCTCGTATTGAGGCCCCGATGTGGAATCAAATGATCATTAAAAAGTGCCTGCTCCCATTGTTTAATAATATACAGGGGGAGCTGTGAATTATGACTGAAATTTCTTTTGGTCATTACTTTTGAACGGTAAGTTCCATTTTTGCTCAAATGTTGGTAAAAAATTACACTACTACTACCTAATTAATTTATTCAAGCTAGAAAAAAATTAGGTTCGGTACATAAAAAAATAGTTCGTTTTGTTCATATAAAACATTTCACAATGTACCTATATGATTTTTGAAACTCTAATAAGGATATTACAAAGTACACAAATTATTTTTTTCTAATAAACAAATCAAATTTGATTATAAATTAAAAGTTTAGCAAAATTAATCGTAGATTTCATAAAATATAACTTTCTTTGTAAAATTTTATTGTTTTTTCTTAAATACGATCTTGAACACTCGAGTTATTGGCAATATTTTGTGATCTCAGCCGGGCTTTCGAGTGTGTTCACACACAATATATTAGGTGATAAATTATATAAATATGGGGTGAGGGGTAAAGCTCTTACTTATCAAATCGAGTGCAAAATTTTTAAAGATGGCTCTAATATGTTTTCCAAACAAAGAATTAACACTAATGGCGTGCCTCAAGGGTCAATCCTAGGCCCAATTTTATTTATTCTATATATTAATGAATTGCCTCTGATATTGCCTGAATGCTTTACATCACTTTATGCTGAAGACTCAACATTGTTATTTAGTGAAAAAATCATAAATATATTGTAAGCCAAAATAAGAAATGCTTTGTTGACATTCTCTGCGTGGTCCAGGGATCAATCTTTATTGTTTCAAAAACTAACTTCGTAACTTTTAATACTCGTCAAAAAACATTATTGCCTGACCTTAATGGGTGATTGTCATGAAATGGGGGTTTTTGAGATTTGCTGGTGAACAAACAAAAAAGTGCGGAAAAAAATTTTCTCATGTGTTTTCAACATTATTTTGAAGTAATTTCTGTATATTTCCACATAAATACACACGAGGAATAGACAGTGAGAAGTTTATATAGAAATTATATGGCTTCGGAGGCGACACAAAATCAATGGAATTCTATTTCATAATGTAAGCGGAGTCCCGCGTTGTTTATTAATCCAATAACATTTATACTTGTTTTTTATGATGAACATAATATTCTAAATGTTAATAGGCGAGAATTTTTATATTTTGATGGGAGGAAAATAAAAAAAAAGGTAATTATTTTAATCTACAAAATGAAGACCCTGGAGGTTTATCTGAGCCATTGGGGTGACGCAGGATGGGTTATCATCTGATTCCCTGATGATCAGTTTCGGAACACTGCTGCTATCGTTTGAGACCCTAGGCGCGCGGCAATAATGCACTGTTTTTCCGTAAACGTTGTGCCGTGACGTAAAAGCGGAAAATGGACAGGTTACGGAGGCGACAAAAACCCCCATTTCATGACAATCACCCATATTGGAGTTGCTTACGTCAATACATAAGAATAAAACTAATTATGTCTGCAATAGCAACGTATATCAAATACTATTAAACGAGCAAGGTTTGTATGTGTGTGTGTGTGTGTGTATGTATGTCCAGAGGATCTCGAAATCCACTCGTCAGAATTCAATGAAACTTTCAGGGTAGACTAATTCCTATCTAAATCGGCGAAAAATGTAGGTCTCATGTCTGTGAAAATTCGATCTTCCGAGATATTTAAAAGAAAAGTTAAGCTTTTAGTTTTATTTCCTAGCAACGGCACATAATAATAACTTGTTTCTATAGTAATATATACTATAAAGGATAGATGAGTACAGTCAAAGTGGGGATATAACGTCACATTCCATAGGCGTACTTTGCAAAATAAGTTTCTATAATATAAATAAGGTCACAGCATATAAAATATATATACGCACTTCGTAGATTAAATTTTGAAGTTATATTATTTACAAAAAATAAAAATAAACTTTATGCATCCGACACTTTAACCAATAAATAACAAGGAGGATTATATGTTGGGATTAAATTAAATCTCTTGGCATTAAAAGTAACGCTTCAGTACTTACCTAAACTCAAAGATTAAAAAAAAAGTTAGTTCAAGAACTATCTTTAAAAGTCACTGTCTTCACTAAAACTACTGGCATCACTATAATTGTCTTTTCTGATGTTTATTATTATCGGTTCTATTAAATTATCCGTTGATATATCCACTTTCCTAAATGAATTTTCTACATTTTTAAACATGATCAATGCATTTTCCCCAATGTTCTCTATTTACATCTGAAACTGCCTTCAAAAACAAATTTCGCACATCAGGAAATTTAAATGTTTTATTGTTTTGAGAAACATAACCTTTTAATAATTGAGACCAGATCAGTTCAATGGAATTTAACTCTGCGTGGTTCGGAGGAAATCTGAGAATTTTAATTCCTTTTTCTCTGGCCATCTCATCCATAATATATTTTTTGAATTTGTTTTTATGTTGCCTTGCTATTACTAATAATTCTGCCTTCAAGGATTTAGGAGGACGAATTTTAACTACAAATAAGCATTGAAGGATGAGGTAAAAATAAAATTTCTACCTCTTGAACCTGTACTACGTTCTGCAAATTAAATACTGCACTCCTTTCTTCTGTATAGTATAATAGTAAAAAGGTTTGACTTTATTTAATTTCTGGCGTTTTAATCAGAAAGAATTCAATTTTAAATTTGTCGCTTTATATAAAAAAGGAAAGGTTCATTTGACGGACATAAATAATTTGCTTGTCAAATTCAAAGTTGAAAATACAACGTTGCCAATTCAATTTCAGAAATCATCGGTTTAGGTAAATATTTATAGGAACGTTGAGTAACACTGTTAAAATGGACACCTGTCTTCCCTTCCCCGATAGTGTGAGACTACCCCTTACGGCTACTATTTTATTATGCGGACAGTTTTAATATTTAAGTTTTCATGATCAGAGAGAGAGAGAGAGAGAGAGAGAGAAAGAATTTTTGAAAAAATATGATATCAATATCTGCCACACCTCGAGAGTCTGGTCACAGGTTTTTGTGGAGGTTTTTACCCAAGTATGAATATCAGACCTATAATTTTCCTTCACTGCAGATCAAAAAATAATAAAATCAATTGAACATAGAGTTTTTCTTATATAGTGATAAATAGAGTGAGCTGAGCGATCTTCTGTTGACGGGACGTGTGCCCTACACGCTGCTGTTGCACGTCCCGGAAAACGACAATTCGCGAAGATCAAGCGTCAGTAGAAGTTGCCCTAAAAGGGTGAAATCCCCAGAAACTAGGCAACTTTAATGCATTTAACTAACCTCTGTGACAAGCAGTTGATAAACGTCAACAACAGCTGCAGCCAATTGAAAATTAACACTGACAGCTTTTTTAATTTTCCCGCCTACTTTCAAGCCAATCGCCAATCAACTTTTTATTTATCTCCCTATCAGTAGTTCAAGTAGATGTCGCCCACTCCGTGATTTTCGCGAATTAATTAATAATTTGTCATGTTATAAATATACTTAAATTATATACTGATTGGGCTGCTTAAAAATGTAGATTTGAATATTAAGAGCGAAGCTCGGTGACCAGATATTATTTATAATACACGTCAAAAAGACCCTTTAGACGTCTTGATATTACATCAAAATCTTCAACTGTTCTTGGAATTCAGTTTTACAACAAACTGCCGACTCATTTTAAAGACATTAAAACATATTCAAAATTCAGAGTCCATATAACACACAGGAGTACTTAAATTCCTAACCATCAGGTGCCAAATTGCATCATCACCGGCAAAAAAAAATTATTTTTTTAATTAATCTGATTTTAATACTGTAACTGTATTTTAATACTGAATTATTATTTTATGAATGTATTTGAAATATTTGTGTTATATTTACCAGTGCATTACTTTTTAAAAATGACTTGTCTCCTAATTTATTGTTAAATTTTTATGAGATCAATAAAATCTATCTATCTATCTATCATGGTATAAAAGAAAACTTGTGGTATAAGTTGAAGTATACATTCCTGCAAATAAAAATCAGAGACAACTCTAACGATGTCCTTAAAGTCCACTTCAGGTGATGACAAATACATCTATCTATATGGTTGATTATGATTTATATAGTGAGAAAAATAGCAGATTCGGGTTATTTTCCTAACGAGGTTATATTCGGAACTAACCAATTAACATGAGCGTCTAAAAAACCGACAATGAAGGATCTAGGATAGCTGAATAGTTGATATATTGAAGGAGAAGAATGTGGTAGAGAATGGAGAAAGATCGTGAACTACACTTCTGCACCGCCCATTGAGTAATTAAAATCAGTCAGTTAGGGTGTTATTCACATAATATTGCAGAAGTATTCCTAAAATTCAATCCTGTAATAAAGTTTCTGAAAAAAATGGTCTTTACTATGTTGTTTAACTGACTATTTCACTCATCTTCGAATTTTCACAAAATCTGACCAATCACAAACCAAAGACAGCTGGTATTATCGCGATTATACAACTCATCATAAATTTAGCCAATAGCAGTTGCAATTTTTACTTAGTTACCATGTATTGATAAGCGAATATACCCTTGACGACGTTGTATAACCGTTTTTGATTTTCGCATCCTTCCATCTTAAAAAGTTTGTCATAGTAACAATACGTTTGACGTTTATAATGAGGAAACGTCACCAAAAATAATTATATAATTCGTTATATAATCGTATCGAATATCACGCGAGTCACGAGACGTATTTGGCGAAATACCACGAGAGCGGAGCTCGAGTGGTGTTTTAAAAGAAATACGTCGAGCGAGGAGGAAGTATAATCGATTATTTTCGAAGCTCTTGTGATATTACTACTGATAATACCAGCTGTATTTCAATCCTGATTGGTCTATCAGCGTGGCATTTTCACGGCGTAACCATGGATACGAATTGCAAAACAAAATTTGACATTTTGAAAAAAATAATTACAGCTAGAGACGTCAAAATGAGACCTTTTACTTTGTATAATTACAGCTACAGACGTCAAAATGAGACCTTTTACTTTGTTTGTGAAATAGTCTAATAAAATTCCACTCGTGATTGAATTCATCTCATAAGTCTGTCTCTTATTTCATAACTCAACTGAGTTGCTTGAAGCAACTCAGTTTCGTTATGAAATGAATCGACAGACTTATCGCGAAAATTCTATCACTTGTGGTACTATTGATAATTTTTTACTAACTATAGTAACCAATCAAATTACTTAATTTAGAGTCATGTGTCAAATTTCATCCAATCAGCTATGGATTACAGCGATAACACCCTACATGTGGTGTTTTCAGTTTGGTGTTTTCAACAAGTCAAGTTTTTTATTAAAAATTAATTAAACGTCAAACTGACAACTAGTTTAAAAATGTTTAAATCTACAAAGTAAAAAATTATCTTATCGAATACCCCTCGGGCCTTGATAAATCCTCAAAATTTTGTCATAGAGAATCCTTCAAGCGTATAATTACTCGTAAGCGTAAGCGTAAGCGGACTCGTAATTTTTTCAGAGGCAGTTTTTTTCGTTAAATTGCCAGGCAACAAAATTCTTATGATACATGTCAAGTTTATTCGACAAAAAAAAAGCTCTCGTGTAATTATAAGTCAAAATAATGAATGACTATATTGCCTACTTATTTGATGCAAAATCAAACAAGAATTTGGAGTTGATAACACTGGTCAAAATAATCTGGATATTTTAAATGCCACTGATAAAAGCAATATCTCCTTTAATGTGAGGTTCAGATAGTCAGTATAATTTTCTTCAATATACTGAGTCAATATAATGAAGGAAAAATATTGTCAGTGTCCCTCATACCTCTCAAATATTATATTTCGTTTTTGGTTTTTCTTTAATACTAACGTTGTATCCGAAATTACCCTGTATAAGATGGATAATTCGTCTTTGTCTTTTCATGTAGTTTCTTTAAATAGACTTCTAAGTAAGAGCCAAAAACAAAAACGACAATTTAAAATTCTAAATAATACGTTTTCTAAAAACGTCATATTTTCACTATTATCAATTTTGACTTATTTAAACAATTGATAAGCATACTATTTAAAAAACAGAATAATAAATTATTCGAAGTACTTACATGTCTAGAATATTTCCTGATAGCGAAAATGTTTACTTCAGTTTGTGCGATATTGGTAAAAACAATACATATGTGAGTAATACATTTTCCATTTTTTAAAGAAGAATTAATTTTGACAAAATTATACAAAAAAAGCTAAAAGTGCATTAAGTTAAATTATTAAAAAACAAAACTAGCATTATAGCCCAGTTGCCACAGAAGGATATTGACCACAAGCTCGCACAAAATGTAATATCGATGAAACTTGGCATATAAGTACTTGAATGGGTGTAGAAAACGATAAAGTGAATGCTAACTTCATAATTTCGACAATAAAATCGAAAATTCGGTTTTTGCATTGTATCTCGAAAAAAAAATTCGAAAAACTAATGGCACCACATGAAAGAGCGGAAAATTTTACTAAAAAATAATATTATGTTATTTTAAAAAAAAATTTGTATTACTATAAAAATTATTAAAGCAAATTAAAGTAAATTCGAAAAAAAAAATTCAGGCGAGGCGTTCGGAAAAACTAAAGTATCTTTGTCTAAAATGTACTCAAAGATAAAAAAAGAAAGCAATTTAAAGAGGAGACTTTAAGCTTTCTCACGAAGCCATTAGTTTTTAATTATTTTTTCGGTTTCTCATATTTTAAAATGATCATTTTTTACAACATTCATTCGACGCAATTTTTATTTTCAAAATAGTGTTTTTTTATTTATATAAATCAATTTCTAAATTATTTTTAATTTTATTTAAAAAAAAAATCATTTCTGATTTATATAAACACTATTTTGAAAAAAATTGCGTCGAATGAGTATTGTAAAAAAAATGATAATTTTTACTAAATAAAGTTAATGTTCATCATTTTAATTATATTTAAATCAAAATAAAAGTATAATGATGATAAGTGTACAAGGATTTTTTTTGTTATGCCTCTATTAATAGATATCTTCAGTTTTATAAAAATCAGTGCGAATTTTAGACATTATGTCTTCCGGTCAAATTTTCTCTCTCAACTCTAGGAACTATTTATTTAAATAAACCAAATTCTAAATTATTAACACTATTTTGAAAATAAAAATTGCGTCGAATGAATATTGTAAAAAAAATGATAATTTTAATAAGTTTTATTAAACAGAGATAATATTCAGCATTTTAATTATATTTAAATCAAAAGTAAAAGTATAATGATCATACAAAGATTTTTTTTGTTATACTTCTATTAATAGATATCTTCAGTTTTATAAAAATCAGTGAGAATTTTAGAAATTATAACTTCCGGTCAAATTTTCTGAGAAAACAAAAAAAAAATTAATAACTAATTTAAACGCTTTCTTTTTTTTTTCTTTGCTTATATTTTAGGCAAAGATACAATATTTGTATTCAACGGCTCTGCGCGCGTACTGTTTTCGAATTTGCTTTCTTATTTTTAATAATTTTTTTATACTAATACAAATTCTTTTTTTAAATAACTTTTAGTCAAATTTTCCGCTCTTTCACGTGGTGCTATGAGTTTTTTCGAACTTTTTATTTTTTTTTTCAATATACAGGGTGTTTAGTGGGTGGTATGCATCCTTTGAGTAGCTGATAGAAGACATCATTTTGAACATATTTAGGTAAACTTACCTTAGTACGAAGTTTGATGTATTATGAAATATTCGCCATTTTGTAAATTTCTGCAAATCCACTACACAATCTTTATTATTCAGTATTAGAATAAAAATTGAACGTGGAGGCTGTATGTATTTGACTTTTTATAATGCTGTAAGTATGTACTGATGTCTCAAAAATGTTTACACTTATCGATAGATACGTTAAATGATAGTAATCGAATGTTGAATTTACAAATACCATGTTTTGGTTCAATGACTCATGGAAATTCATGAAGCAATGGCGATAACTTTATGACTTAAAATACTTGTGAAAACTATTAGATTGTATCGACATATCATATAAGCAACTAAATTGCCAGTTCGTAAAGTTACAGTCCAATAAAGCAGTGCAAGTCAGTATGACTGAAAGTGATCAATAAAAAAATCATCAAATTTGGTACTTGATTATCAAATTTTAAACAGCAAATAAGTAAAAAATAAAAACTAATTACAACACGTATTCAAAATGTGAAAACGCGTTTCTAATACAGGCGCGCGCTCTACGCCTTACTTCAGTTGTTATATCTGGAAATCTAGCAGGCCATGTTATGGGTCCAGCTCTGTCTATCCAGCTATTGGGAAAGATATTAAGATATTCCTTTACAAAACGACTGTCAGATATCACTTCTATGGACTTTCATGTTTGGGGACGTACGAAATCAAAATATACAGGCAGCATTCGACTAAATAAGAATTGAAATGTTCTTGAAAATAACAACGTCCCCAAACATGAAAGTCCATAGAAGTGATATCTGATAGTCGTTTAGTAAAGGAATATCTTAATATTATTTCCAGATATAACAACTGAAGTAAGGCATAGAGCGCGCGCCTGTATTAGAAACGCGGTTTTTGAATACGTGTTGTAATTACCCCCCCCCCCCCTTCCACAAGAGTCTTAAATTATTATTAGCCCAAACTTCGTATTTATTTAACTAAAACTAAAGGGAAAGTAAACGCGAGAGCGGGAACACAATATTAAAATTAGAGCAAGTACATAAAAAAATGATGCATGTTAGACGATGCCCGCCCCCCATAGCTTGTCTCTGGATCCGCTACTGTTTGAAGGATGAATGTAGCTTTCTTTGTGTCGCCATCTTACTATCCAAGATGGTCGGTCTAACCTATAGACTTTATGTAGGACTTATCTTGTAGCTTTTTAAGAAAGATAATAACAGGAAAAAAGAAGAACTATAACGTTTTGATTATTGAAATCAGTCATTTACTTTTTGAATTTTATCCTAACTCTATAATATAAATATAACTCTACTATCTTATAAAAACTATTTTGATTATGGCGGGCAAATCCCAAATACCACAATATGCTACAAATATGAGCACATGTTCCTAGTGTCCTTGTCCCTGATTTGCAACTGCAGTATTATCAATACATCTTCATTACCCATCGAGACTTTGTAACCAATCGGCTATCGCTTGCTGCTTCGGTTGACAGATGTTTTTCTCCTGGTTGTGATTAATCCCCATTCGATTTAAAAGGGGTATTGCATCTCTGTACCCTCTGTCGACGAGGAGTATATCTCCCTCCAAAAACCAGTTTCTTATACCATATCATGCTGTCAGTATTTCGCCCATCAGTGAAGTAAACACCTAGTACAAGAATGTAGCCATCCGGAGCAACCAATAGCGTCGGTTTTATTAAATCGCAACCTTTATGTTGTGCAAATGTCTGCCTAAGTGTCCGAAAATTGGAACTTCGGTTAATGTAGGGTCTACTAAGCATATTGCTTTCGGATTTTCGGGTGTGGGATTATAAAGTTCATTTGAAAATGGCGTTACGTGTCGCTCTATATACTGATGATGAGTTATTGCTTCAAATCCCATATTATCTCTAACAAATCTGGTCCTCAGTGACAATCTCACTTTGCTAATTACCGACTGTCTTGTGGTATAGGCAAAAATAATCTTTAAAAATTCGTCAGATAAGCCTTGTTTCAGCTTACACAGAAATGTTATTTCTTAAGTACATATCTGAATCCACCTTCACCGGGAACAGCATCACAATATCCAAACAATTCTTGTAATTGATTTTTTGAAATGGAAGTCATTTTAAATTCGTCGTCCGAATAAGAATTTTCGTCACAAAAATCTTGGGATTTCTTATTTGCAATGTTACGAAAACCTTGCAAAAAAGCTTGGAGAGTTTCTCCTTTTAAAATGTATGGGCAATTGACAGACTCTAATCCAGGCAAAAAAGCATTAAGCATGAGTCTTTGTAAGTAAATTCGAAGTTTGGGCTAATAATAATTTCAGACTCTTGGGGAAGGGGGGGGGGGGGGGGGTTGCAGAGACTCCTGGATCCGCCACTGCTTTCAAACGAGCTGTCAATCACTGAAATGGGACAAGAAATAAGAAATCAATTTGATTCGGTTTTTTGTGGATCACTTGGCAAATAAAGTTTTACTAAATACGGTCCTGTAGGACAAAACATGTTTCACAGAGGACTTGTGCTAAAAGATAAATGCTAAGATTTTACAATATTTCTTATTTAATTAAATTCTAATAGGAAATAAAAAAATTATGGGCTTGAGAAAAAAGTGTCATTGTTTATTTGGCACCTATACTAAATAAGGCCTGAAAGCTAAATCATTAGTCTTAGAAGATTGAGCCCATGAGAACATTTGATCAATAACATATGTAAATTTCAGACAAATCCCACTGTGGGCCAATTTCCTATGCTTTTGTGCGGGGTCCTTTGATGATTTATTTTAATGATCACTTTGTCTTACTTACTTGCTTATATGATATGTCGTTTGAAAGAGCATACAATCTAGTAGTATTCACAAGTATTTTAAGTCGTAAAGTTATCGCCATTGCTTCATGAATTTCCATGAAAATTCGAAGTCATTGAACCAAAACATGGTATTTGTATTTTTAGATGTGCTACCATCTATGGTAAGAAGAGAGTATTGACATGGTATTTGTAAATTCAACATTCGATTACTATCATTTAACGTATCTATCGATAAGTGTAAACATTTTTACCTACGGCCACTACAGAAAACAGGCACGCACGATACACACAAAACCGGGCGATTTGTTTACCGTAAACAAAACGCACGGTTTTGGTAAACAAAACGCACAGTTTATACATATAGTTGCCTTCAAAATAAGTTAGACAAATTGTTTTGATCGTTTTAACTTACTGGCCTATTCCTTGAGAAAAAAAGTGTTTTTATAAATCGTTATCTTATCTGTAGAAAAATAATGTATAAAAATATATATATGAATGGCATTTCTTTAGAAATAAAAAGGTAAAATGGTCAAAACAATTTGTCCAAGGACAACTATAAGTAGGTAGTAATCGCTTAACCGCCCGTCATCAGCGTTGGCATAGCGACTGTCAAACTCAAAATAATAGAAACAAACTTTTTGAAAGACAAGTAAGTTTTAGATAATAATTATAAGATATGAATATGTCAAGTGATAGTGAAAACGAAAATTTAACTCCTCCCAACGTCACGGAAATGGCAACGAATAATTTACTGCCAAGTAAATCCCGCGAACGCTACGAAAATTGTTACATGGACTGGAGACTAAAAAATAAGGTGAATTTTTTCTCCGAAAATGTCTTGGGATGGATTTAAAGAGACATAGTGGCTGGCAATCGTCTTCAATAGCAGAAGGATATGTTGACGATTCATTAAAAAACAAAGAACTTACTTCATCTCGAATATCCTCCACACTTTTACATAATACAATCGCAACACATGAAAACAACAAATCGAAATACTTCCTATATATTTTTAATAGGTATGTACCAATTTATTAATCTACCAAACAGTTGTTTGGTAAGTTTCAATAAAGTTTCAATGTTAATAAATAGAACGAATTATGCTATATGATAATACATCCTCTATAATTTTGTAAAATTGTTCGAAATAAAATTGTTAAAAAAATCTAAAGATGCAATAACTAAGTCCAGACTTTTGGCACACTGTATATGGCCGTAGGTAAAGTATAGTACGTAATGCGTGTTGTAAAGCAATTACGCACTCATGGAATTACGCACGCGGCTTCGTGCGCAATTTTTCCATTCGTGCGTAAAATGCTATTTACAACACATATTACGTAATATACTATTGCAACATCAGTACATACTTACAGTATCATAAAAAGTCAAATACATATAGCCTCCACATTCAATTTTTATTCTAATACTGAATAATAAAGATTGTATAGTGGATTTGCAGAAAATTACAAAATGGCGAATATTTCATAATACATTAAACTTCGTACTAAGGTAAGTTTACCCAAATATGTTCAAAATGATGTCTTCTATCAGCTACTCAAAAGTATGCATCGACCCACCAAACACCCTGTATAATGGAAACACCGAATTTTCGATTTTATTTTCGAAATTGTGAAGTTGTCATACACTTTAGAGCAGCAAAGATTTTTTTATAGTTTTCTACGCCCATTCAAGTACTTAAAAACTCTCTGACAACTGGGCTATTGAGAGAGGAATCGAGAAAATAAGTGACTTTTGAAATGACATACCTGAATATATTTTTTTTCGTCACTGTAGAGTTATTTTCTTATTTTAATACGTTTCCTTCAATGAAAATTATGTTTTCATGATATAAACGATATATATTTACAGTGGCCCATAAATTTTGGACAAATACCTAGAAATGTATGGTGTTGTTTCCTTCAGAAATATTCGCAACAAAGTTCTCACTGAAATATGAAGCTAGTAGTCAGAATTTAGCTGCATATTTACTTTTTAACTTTTTTTATCAGAAACCTTTTTTTAAATGTTCGTTTTCAAATTGTTTATCAATCTATGGAACCGAATTTTTTATTACTAACTATGTTTTTTTATAATTTTGATCTGAAGTTGAATTGTTAATAAAAAAATAACTTTTTTTTTAATTAAAATCAGAGTACAGGTCACAGGATTAATTTTGGTTTTAAATATTTATTTTAGAAATACATAATTGATCTGCCAAAGTAAACTTATCTTTACTTTTTTTTTATTCTTTACTGCTGCCAAAATTGCTGTCAAATATAAAAATTAACAAGTGGGTTTTTCGAAATTTTCAACTAACGTAATGAGGAGTACTTTTTGTATGAAGTGTATAGTTTGTTAATAAGGCAAAGCGTTTTCGACTAGTCATCAGTCATCATCAGTGCTTCCTGGAAGTAAATACCCAATAAATTCAATTTTTTTCCCTGTTGTAAAATAAAAAAATTCAAACGCTGCCACTGCAATTCGCCAATATGACCTAACCTTCGTCTGCCAAAGAACCCAACCTACAAAATAATTAGCCTATTTCATTTTTCTAGTCGTCAACTCGGCGTCGGGACGCAAGCGTGATTTGTATCCGGACGCCCATGGTCAACACGTTCCCGTCACTAGGATATCGCTGGAATACCAACACAGGGTCATTCTCATTATGAGTGAGAAAAACGCTGGGACAGGTTCGGTAGTCGAATATATTAGAACGCGTCGTGAAGTTATCTCCTCTTTGCTCAAAGGATGGTTCAGGATCAACAGGATGACTCAGTAATTAATTTTTTTCAATTAGTTGCTACTAGATGCACATGCACTGCGATATTTTGTACATACAATCTGATCTTGGACGAATATTTTATTTTCAGCACTAAGATAAATAAATAATAAATAAAAATCATTTGCACTCAAATAATTTTTAAAAACACCAATAAAAAAATAACAATAACAACTAAAAAGTTGAACCATCATATATAAGGCCATATTTTAGAAAATACAGGGACATCCATAATAAGTGGGTGGACCAAATATGGAACGTCTTTATATTTTCCTCTGATAAAGTTCGATATCTCCGCTATATTATAAATTTTAGAGACTTTAATAGCCCAGTTTCCAGAGCCACATATAGATCAAAAGCTGAAACTAGGCCTTATAGGTACTTTAATGACAATTTCGAAAACAAAATCTAAAATTTGGTTTTTTCATTATATATAAAAAAAATTCGAGAAGCTAATAGCATCACGTGAAAAGGCGGAAAATTTGACTAAAATTTATATTATGTTATTTAAAAAAAATTCATTATTATAAAAATTATTATATATAAGAAAGCGAAATTGAAAACTACGCGCGCCAACCCGCTGAATACAAATATTCAAGTAAGACGTTTGGGAGAAAACTAAAGTATCTTTGTCTAAAATGTACGCAAAGAAAAAAAAAGAAAATATTTTAAAGAGGAGACTCTGTGCTTTGTCAGGAATCCATTAGTTTTTATTTTTTTTGTTTTCTCATAGAAAATTTGACCGGAAGTTATAAATCAATTCAATTTCTGAATTATTATACATTATAAAGTGTATTTTTAACTTTATTTAAAAAAAATATTTCTGATCAGAGGTCAAAGACTCTGACAACTGGGCTATAAGATTTACGTTTTAATATTATTGTTAAATATACAGGCTGTTTCATTTCGTAATGGTAGCACAAAGTTATATTTTTAAATATTAGAAAAGTGACAATAAACTATGCAGTTATTACATCTAAAGACAATTTTTGGTATTATTTATTTTAAAAAACAAGTACTAGTTACTACTGATCTTAACCTTTCAGTACTAACAATATGAGTGAAATAATTTGGCTTTTAAAATGGTTCCTGAAGTTTTAATAAAAAATATCACTTTTCATCAAAATTATATAATTTTCTATTATGTATTATAAAAAAATAATAATTCACAATTGCCCTAGCCTACGGTAAATTCTGGATGAAAATTCTGATGACAGAAATGAACACGGCAACTCAAATTCAAATTCATATTGGTCCATAATATAACATTTAGAGCCAAACGGCCATTGGACAGGTCAACAATTTACATATTCAAAACAACAATAAAAAGTAATAAAAAATAGTCAGTGAGAAGTTCTATACAACAATAAAAAAAATCGGTGTCACCGAGTTCCTCTACTTTACCTGCGATAATAATCCATCTTGTGTTTCTATGGATTATTTCCATAGCCGTGTTCCTCCACCAGGGGCCTGTACTAATGGGGGGTTTTAAAACCCTAATTGCCATCAACAGGTAGGTGGAGGAACTGTATAAAACTTAAATTATTTACTAATAATTCAGTTGAAGTGGTAATTTATAAAGATGGAAGTCAAATTTATGTTGAGTGAAAAAGGCAAAAAAATGCTGTTGGTGGAAAATTTTAAGTTTTTTCAAGCTCATGTCGCGGTTTCTGGTATTGTTAGGTGGAGATGTATAAAACAAACGTGTTCTGCTAAAGTGTACTCCAGGAGTTTAGAGGACAATGAAATAATTGAAAGTTTACTAGTGCATAACCATGAAGAGGACAAAAATGTTTGCAGACAAGCAGTAAGCAACTCTTTAAAGAGAAAAGCTACGGTAGATGTAAATGAAAAACCTGCAAAACTTATACATGCAGAACTTAAATGCAACGAGTTTGCAGGTAGTCTTAATACCAATGATATTGACTGCTTCAGAAAGAATATGTATGCTGCCCGACGAAAAATTCTTCCGCCTTTGCCAACAAGTCAAGAAGAAGTTTTTAAAGTTGTTCAAGGTAATGCAAACACATTTTGAGTTTAACTTATTTGTAAGTATCTAACGCATATTTTATTGATTTCAGATTTACATCCAAAAACAAATAAGGGAGAAGATTTTTTACTTTCTCTAGATCAGACTCATCAAATTATAATTTTTACTTGTTATACAAATTTATTTTTTATGTGTTCTGTGGACACAATATTTATGGACGGAACTTTTGAAAATTGTACCAAATTTTTTTTACAACTATTTACAATTCATGGTTATAAAAATGGACATTATGTCCCGCTAGCTTTCTGCCTTCTTCCTAATAAAAAAGCCTTAACATATATTAATTTATTTAGTATTCTTAAACGAAAATGCATCGAGTGTAATTTAGTATTTGAGCCAAAAGGAATAGTTATTGATTTTGAACTGGCTATACATAAAGCTGTAAAAAATAGTTGGCCACAGTGTAAAATAATAGGATGTAGATTTCATCTTGGTCAATCTTGGTTCAGAAAGATACAAAACTTGGGTCTTTCTGCCATATATAAATTAAAGGACTCTGAAGAAGGAAAATTCTTAAAATTGTTTTTTGGCTTGTCGTTCTTAAATCCAGATGATGTGAGAGATTGTTTTGTTGAAGAGCTATTTGAAAAAATTCCTAGTGGTAACGCAAAAATTCTCGAATTTTGCGACTATATTGTTGATAATTACATTAGTGAAGAAGCTATATTTCCTACTGAATTATGGGCCTGTGCTTCAAACGAAATGTTCCGATCAACAAATAGTTGTGAATCTTTTCATTCACGGTTTAATTCTCATTTTTATGAATCGCATCCCAATATTTTCAAATTTTTAGAAATCCTCACTAATTTCCAAATTGATCAATTTCTAAAAAACATTTGTTGTTCGTATTTACCCGTTACCAAGTAAAAACATATTCATTTAGTATAATTTTGTATATTATTTTTTTTATACCAAGTTTGTACTTATACTGTATTTGAAAATCAAGAGAGAGTAAATTCCCAGAATAAAAAGTAATTCGGTATGCAAAACTATAGTACAGTACGTGCGGTAAAACTTCAATATTTGTAATGCATTCTAAATAGTTTTTGTTAATTTCAATACAAAATTTATTAAATTTCTTGGACTATCACATTATTTTATGATGTTTCATTGTTACTATAGTAGGCCTAAGAGGATTAACGTGCCTCATAGGCGTAACCAGAATAGAAAGGGATAATTGTTATTTAACGACCTCCGAATGGCAACAGCTTCTAATGACAGATATTTTGACTTAAATAGTTTCTAGAAATGCAGTTATTTGATTTTCGATAAACGTGACAAATAGTAGTGACTAAAAATCGAAGCAGTTTGTGAGTATACGCCAGTGAAAAAATTAAAACTAGACCATTTATCGCTCAATGAAAAGAGTGCTGTAGTGAATGTGTACCACTATTTTAAACATCAAAATCCCTCAAACACTATTGACAGTGTAGTTGAAACAACATCTAAGGCAATGGGATATGGAAAATCTACAATATATAGAGTTCTAAAGGAGGAAAAATCAGGTGGAGTAACCTCACCAAAGCCGAAACCAGGTAGACCAAAACTATTAAAAGTCAACGTGGACGAGTTTTTTAAAAATGCTATTCGTAAGCTTGTTCACTCATTTTTTATAAACAAGCAAATACCAACTTTAGATAAAGTTTTGCAAGCCATTACGAATGATGTTGATTTACCCACAATAAGCCGGGATAAACTATGGAAAGTGTTACATGAGTTAAACTTTAAATTTGAAAAAATGGGCAGACACTCAATGCTAATTGATTCTGAAGAAATTGTATGTTGGAGAAGACAGTACCTCAGAAGAATACAACAAGTTAAAGCTCAAAAGCTCAAAAAAAAATGTGGGAGCTAGATAACATAATTGATATTACTATAGAGCCCATTGTAATTTCTCTAGAATCAGATGGTGAATCTTCTGACACAGAGTGCGAGGTACCATAACTTTAAAATTATTAATTTATGTACTTTAATTTTATTTTTAGATTTTTATTTTTTAAGATTTAATATTGTCGTATTTTTTGCATGTTGCTCGTCAAATTTTATCCTTGCGGTTGGTTTTTTTTTTTCTCATATACCTACTTAATTGTTTTTTTAGCTCCTCATATTAATTTATAAATAATTGTAATTATCTGTACATATTTTGTAAATAAACATATGCCTAAAATAATATTGACTTTTTCTTCATTTTACCCAAATTAAATTACTACTTACGAATTATGTTTATCTATCTAAAATTGGTAATCTAGGTATAAATAACTAAAACAAATTAAATATTTCTATTTCCATATTAATTTAATTTTGAAAACGCACGTCTATGGTTTACTGCCTTTAACACTGATAACTGCAAAACATTTCTGGGAATTTACTCTCTCTTGATTTTCAAATACAGTATACATACCTATTAATTTTTCGATTTTTGTAATATATATTAGAAATAGAAAATGACTGTTATTATCTTCCTATAATCCCTTTCCCTTCGGTACCGTGAAGGAACTCTGTTGCCGGATTACGATTACCGCAGGTAGGTGGAGGAACCCGGCGACGCCCATAAAGAGTTATATCAAGCAGTATTCGATTTACTTTCCTCTTAAAAAGATTAAGGGAAGTAATGTTTTTCAAATCAGTGGGTAAAGCATTATAAAGATGGGATCCTTGATAATTAAATAACTTTGCTAAAAGTGTAAGTCTTACAGTTTGAATATAGATTTCACCTTTATTTCTCTTATTATAATTATGTATATCTGATTTTGTCATTAAGTTTTCTTTATTTTTGTGAATATGTATCAGCAATTGCTGAATATATAATCCCACAACTGTAAGTATATTGAATTGCTTAAATAAAGCTCTACACGAAAATGTTGGTGGTTTATTAATATTCGTTTTTGAGCTAAAAAAACATCGGGGCTACTAGTAGAACATCCCCAAATTGTTATTCCATACAATAGTTTGGATTGCACTTGACCAAAATAGAAGGTTAGAAGCCCCTCTTCATTAAGAACCTCTCTTAGTATTCTAATCTGATAACACAGAGTTCAGTGATTTTGTCATTTTAATACATTGCGAGTCATAATTAGTTTTACTGGGGTTTATATACAGGGTGATTTATTGGGAGAGGGTAATATTTTAACAGGGGATAGGAGTGACTAAGGTGATTCCAAATAACCCATATTATATAGGTCTAGGGTCCCTTACAGCTGAGATACAGAGTGTTTTGTTCATTTTGGTCATTTCTTCATTGCCTCCTGTGCTTTTATCTACTCTGTATAATTTTATATTTGGTACCATTCTCTATGTGTCTTAAGAATTTAATTGAGATATTCCACTCATAAACAACACCCTGTATGTTAAATTTTCAAAAATATTTTACCGTATCTAAAAAGAGGACAAAAAATTGAATTTAATGATATACTTTTTATTTTTGCACATATGATTTTCCTACTCATAAATTGTTAGGATTTTTTATATTTTTGGGGCGCCAACGTGCTTAATTAATCCTATTATTTGTCCTAATTAACTATTTTGTTTAAAAGTATGTTATACCAAAAATTTTTATCGTAATCTAGGCCTATGAAAACAGATTTACAGGACCGTACTAGGAACTAAATATCACATTAGATTTATTGTGTATTTTAGAGTAGGAGAGTCTAAAATCTAATTTTTGTAAAGGATAAAAGTACTTGAAAACGCGTTCTTTATTTAATTAAGTAAGTTTGGTAATAAGCTATTTGTGAAATTTAATAGTAATAATATGAAAACATAAAAAATTACAAAATCTAGATAGAATTGACAGTTTAGAGTTCTCTGTGTCAATCTATTTTTATTTAAGTTTTCACAAGGTTTGCATTATTTTTGTAGTTTGTGGTTTGGTTTCGATTATTTTAAAAATGCCACATCAATTTTGTAATGAAGAATATACATATATGGTTTTTGTGACGGGAATGGTATGGCCGCAAGCAGGAAATATCAAATCGAACAGTACCAAATTATGAAACGTTTTCAAGAACGCTTCGGTACATGAGAGAACATGATTTTAGGCTAATTGTACGGGATTTTTTAAAAGAAAATTTTCCTAATAGGTGGGGACATTTAAAGTCCAAAGTTTACTCATCTCAAATAAATACCCAGGAAGAACTGATTGAAAGAATAATAAACGCCTGCCAAGAGGTTAAAAGTAACGAAAACATCATTCGAAAATCTGTAAACCAAATTATAAAGCGAGCAACAACATGCATTCAACAGAATGCTGGTCACTTCGAACAATTATTATAATTTGTTTACACTTGTTTTTTTTTCTAGTCTTTTAAGTGTTGTGTAATTTCACAAATAGTATAGCGTATTCCCAACTTTATTGATTATAGTTTCTTTTACTCTTCTACTCCAAACTACACAATTTTTCATAAGGAAATAAATAAAATGCGTGATCTATAGCTAATTCTAATGTGACGTTTAGTTCCCAGTACGGTCCTGTAAATCTGTTTTAATAGGCCTAGATGCCGATAAAAATTTTTGGTATAACATACTTTTAAACAAAATAGTTAATTAGGCCAAATAATACTGATTACCACTTAATAGGATTAATTAAGCAAGTTGGTGCCCCAAGTAGTAAAATCATATGTGCAAAAATAAAAAGTACATCATTAAATTAAATTTTTTGTCCTCTTTTTATGCTCTATTTTTATGCATGAGAGAATAATAAAACAGCATTTCTAATGCAAAACTTAGTACGGTCAATTTAAATATTTTTACGGAATAATCTAAACATTTCCTAAAATTGTCATAAATGTACCTGAGCTAATACAAGTTTTGCGTCTTTTATTGGTCTTTTATAACCATAAGCTGTACAGAACAATAGAAAAAGGTTTGGACAGGCCAAAAGCCCTGTGTATTAAAGATAACATAGCCGTATCTTAAGATTATTTTCAATAAGTACCTATTTGCCAATTTTGTTTTATTTTAATTCCAAGAATTTCTTACAGTAATCGAATTATAAGTAGATAAATCCCTTAGTAAGGAGGTCCAGTTGTGTATTCTTGACAGCTTACTAAATGTCGTTTAGTTGCAACATGCAAGGTGCAGTGTGCAGTCTATTGTGAATTCTAGTGTGATCATGGAAAATTTGGAAGTACCGCGTAAACGACAAAAAATCGGTCCTTTAACAGTTAATGAAAAAACATTAATATTTAATTGTTTTAAATCATTTACAGACAAACATTTATGTAAAAGTGTTGATGACACAGTGGAATTAGTTAGTAGTACGCTTGGTGTTGGGAAATCTACGATTTACAGAGTTGTTAAAGAAGAGAAATGTGGCGAGTTTCAAACAGCACGCAAAGCTCCAGGAAAACCAAAATTTCAAATAGAAAATCATTTGAAAGAAAGACTTCGAAGGAAAGTGCATGCGTTCTTCTTTAGAAAAGAATTTCCGACAGTAGACAAAGTTCTTGCCACGGTTCGAGATGATAAGGATTACCCTGAAATGAGTCGAAGCACACTATGGAAACTTTTAAAAGAAATAGGTTTTCTATGGAAAAAGCATTCCAGAAAGTCTATTTTAATAGAAAGAAGCGATATTGTAGTATGGAGAAGAAATTACCCAAGGACTATAAAAGAAATGAGAAACCAAAGAAGAAATATATTTTATTTAGATGAAACATGGATCAACGAGGGACATACATCAAATAAATTTTGGCAAGATGAAACTGTTACAAGTCGAAGACAGGCTTTTTTAAATAATTTATCTACTCGTTTAAATCCACCATCAGGAAAGGGGCGCAGACTGATAATAGTACACATCGGTAGTTCAAACGGTTTTGTTAAAGGTGGTTTATTGACTTTTGAATGACTACCATGAGGACGTGAATGCTGATGTCTTTAAAGAGTGGTTCGAACAAATGATAGATCTTCTTCCTCAGAACTGTATAATAGTAATGGATAATGCAAGTTATCACTCGAGACTTACAGAAAAAATGCCCACAACCAAGTGGTTAAAAAAAGATTTACAGAATTGGCTAAATTCAAAGAATATTAAGTTCCATCCCGGTTCTGTGAGAAGAGAACTGTATCATTTGTGTTCCCTTCATAAAGAGAAATTAAAAAAATATGAAATTGATGAAATTGCAAAAAATCGTGGGATGACGGTGGTTAGATCACCACCATATCATTGCGAAGTAAACCCTATTGAACTGATATGGGCACAGATAAAGGGAGAAGTTTCAGGAAAAAATAATTCTTTTAAAATGAGTGATGTTAAACAGTTGTTTTTGGAGGCTGTAAATAATGTGAAGCCTGAAAACTGGGAAAAGGCAGTAAATGATACGATTAAAGAAGAAGAGAAAATGTGGAAGTTGGACAATATTACTGATGAAATGATCGAGCCACTCATTGTAAATATTGATTGCGACAGTTCATCTTCTGATTTCGATTCTGATTTGGATTTGTAGGTAAGAAGTAGTTTTTATATTAAAATTATTATTTATGAACGTAACGTTGTTTAAAAGTCAAAGTTTAAACCCTTATACCTACATAACCCGTTTGACACAATATTCTTAACATACCTTGTGGAAAAATAAAATATTTTAGAAAAATTGCACTTTTTTACCTTCAGCTGCTTAGAAGTTATAAGCAGGTTAATTAGGTGAAAATATAAGTGTACACCCGATATATTTATTATATTTATACAAAGGTTATTTCATATGAAAATACTCGAGGTATAACTTCACAAAATATTTTAACTGTCTACTAAAAGAAGTGGTACGCCTATGGATTACGCTTTACGCTTTATTATTTTAATACTCTCTCATACATAAAAATAGACTATAGATATGGTAAAATATTTTTGAAAATTTAACATACAGGGTGTTGTTTATGAGTGGAACGAATTTGTCAATTTTTAGTGAAGCCGGGCCTGTATTTTCAATATTAATAATATCTCAATTAATTTCTTAAGAGTATTTGTACTAAATATTATCAAATTATACGGAGTGGTTAAAAGCACAGGAGGCAATGAAGAAATGACCAAAATGAACAAAACACTCTGTATCTCAGCTATAAGGGACCGTAGACCCATAAAATATGGGTTATTTGGAATCACCTCAGTCACTCCTATCCACTGTTAAAATATTACCCTCTCCCAATGAAACACCCTGTATAATCAGTTGTAACCAAGCCAACTTAATCATCGAGCGGGCGCGCCCGTGGCAGATTGCCGCAACTTTTTGTTTTTGTGTTATAATTAAAATGTGACGATTTCTTCAAAACTGGGCATTTAGGTATTCCTTGTTTATGTTATTGACTCCGCATCTGGTGCAATATAATATTTCTGTTCAGTTGGTACAAGTGAAAGTTCCAAGCATTTGAGACGTGTTCGCGGCAGATTGCCGCCCGGTCGTGTAAGTTTTATTTATTACTAATTTTTTCAGTTTACCTAGATT
Source organism: Crepidodera aurea (assembly GCA_949320105.2). NCBI lineage: Eukaryota > Metazoa > Arthropoda > Insecta > Coleoptera > Chrysomelidae > Crepidodera > Crepidodera aurea. The sequence continues at coordinate 104,062,900 of OX439472.1, forward strand.
GTTTGTTTTGGAAATGTTATATATATTTTTTTTTATTATAATAAAATGATTATGAATGGCATATTTGTCTTATTTTACTAAGTAAAATAAATTTCTTCGTTAGTTGTAAACTACAAACCTGAAAAACCAAATGCGGCAGATTGCCGCGGCGCGCCTTCTCGTATAATTCTAAAAAGCGCGCCCGCTCGAGTGTGTTGCATAATGCATATAAACAAGTAAGACATTGTGAAAGGTTTTTAGGTAAATTATTTAGGTAGAGAGTGAATAATAATGGCCCCAAGATTGAACTCTGTGGGACTCCAGTATTATTCAGTATCCATGATTAATAATTCTTCGTTGAGTTTTGGCCATTTGTTGATCTTATTTTTACAGCCTGTGGACGATCAGATAGATATGATTGAAACCACTATTGTGGTATGCCGCGAACACCATAATGTGACATTTTTTCCAAAAGTAATTTGTGACTGACGCAGTCGAAGGCGCAGCTGAGATCACAAAAGATCCCTACCTACTCAGAAGACGGAAAGATATCAGCTTTTCCGTACGAAAAAGGCCTGCATGAAACTTCAATTTTTACACAGTTTTCTACGTTTTTCTAGGGAAATTTTGAAGTACTGTGGAACATTTTGTATGTCAGATATGAATTCAGGAACTCAAAATACAAAAATATAATAAGCTTTCTTGCGCAAAAATAGAACCTTCCAGAAATCACAAGTTTTGCTCAGCTTAACATTTTTTTCGCCTAGGCTAGTGGAATTCTACAGTGAGATTAGAACTAAGTGACTCGAGATACGTGAAAACATTATCGTTTTGCGTAGATCGAAATTTCTAAGATTTCACGAATTTACCCTAGGCTAGCTGAAAATTGGGAGGTCCAGGAAAAATTCCGAGACCGGCTCAAAATCAATAGGAGTTTATTCCACTTTTTTTTGTGGGCCTATGTACAGGAAAATAATAAAAAATCATCGGTCGCTGACACCACACATTGGTCCCCGCCTAAAAATAAATCATTCAAAAAGTGCGTGCTTACAACTTAATAGATTTATACGTGATTTACCTGTTACAGGCCTGACATTAAGTTCTTTGAACCAATGAAACCACAATAAATTATTCATATAAATTCTGCCCTGTTGCTCTTGCAATTATATCAAGAAAATTGGCAATTTTCTATGGAATTTTATTGCACTGTTGTTTCTTCAATGGAAAAATCCTAAATTTGTGGATGTAAATCGACCACAATATAATCTCAGTTTATATTTACAGAATCGTTACATTGATTTAACTGGAATATTCCAGTTATTTTAACGAACTATACTTTTACCGGATCTGTAATTTCGATTTAAGGGCGCGGTCTTCCTGTGTATAAAATCCTATGCTGCAGACCAAAAGTTAAATCGACTGATTTCCGAATGTAATGGGATTTAAAATATAATTTTCAGACAAATTAAAGATAAAGGTCTAACTTAGGTAGTCTTACTATTCTAAATCGATAAATTTATTATTTTCTATGGAAACGACAGCTTCAAAATCATCCAATTTTTTTAACCTTAAAAGTGGCATTTAACAATCTATATATCCTCGATTCTGAAAAAATAAGAAAAATAAACATTAACTTGACCTAAGTTAAACCTTTATCTACAATGTGGTTTAATCAGAATACATCAAAATACTTTAATTTATGAAATCAGTCAATTTGAAATTTTGAAGTCATTTCAAATTAATTTGAAAGTTTGGTCAAACAATGGCGTCTAAAAATTCTTTACCCATAGGTATTCAGTATATATATATATAATTATATATAGATCATATAGGTTTTAACACTGTAAGAAAGATGGTGCCCGAAGCAAATCAAATTTGCAATGGATGCCAACCCATCAGCTGAGATATTTAGCGGGGTGATACCATAATTAGCCCAGTTGTGAGAGACTTTGACCTCTCATAAAATGTGATATCGCTTTAAAAGGTGTAGAAAACGATAAAAAAATCTTTGCGGCTCTAAAGTGTATGCTAAATTCGAAAAACTAATAGCACAACCACGTGAAACAGCAAAAAATTTTACTATTATTTATATTTCAGATAACATTTGTTCACTTTAAATTTTATTTTAATGTAATATACTTAAATGTTTCTTTTCAAATTATATTGCTAATTTTATATTTTGTTTGTTAACTGTTTCATTTTATTCATTGAATTGTTTTCATTATTCTACAATAAATTATTGATATTTTGTAAACTATAAACGTCACTTATAGCAAATTTTATCTCAAACTATAAAAATGCCATTTTTGGTTTTACTGTACAACTCAAGAAAATCAATAAACTCTGTAGATTTTTTTTATCTCTAATTTTTTCCAAAAATTCAATTTTTTTCCCATTTCATCGTATTCCTATCTGTTATGGTTTAGAATATAGCAATGTTGGCACATAATAAAAGAAACATGCACTCAAAACACAAAAAGAACGCTGCAATTGTATTTATTGTCTTTGTAATTAAAGTAAAGTAAAGTTTTTGCTCTCCAAACATTTAAAAAACTTTAATTAGAAAGGAACATTCTAAGTACGCCGAATATAATAATATATCATGAATTTAAATTTTCGCGGGAACTCACAGCTGTTGGTTGAAACTGTTCATTTGGCAACGTGGGTTAGCTAACGTTTCGTCTGAAAGTTGACGAGATTTTAGAGCATTTATATTTGCATGTATATTTTTTATTACTCTGAACACGAGATGCTTGTTGCCCATGTCGTTTAACTGTCATAACGCGGGAATTTTAAAAAATAATTCAACATTATTTGTGTCGATATGTTATCTATCCATTAGAATAAAAATATATAAAGTATTTTAGAAAAGAATTAAAGGTAATATTATAAAGTAAACGATAAGAATATATATTGAGATGAATTCCGTAAATTATACGATTTTACTTTTTTTTTAAAATTTATTTTCCATTTGTCCACTTTGACATCTTTCAAACATCTCCTCTTCCCAAACCAAAAAAAAATCAACATCCCATAGCAACCCTGTCAAATTTTAAATACCCCTACACATAATTTTAAAATAACTAAATTCCTAAATAACAATTGACAACATTTACATCATTACAATATATTCAAAATAAATGATATTTTGTATGACTTTCATAATAAATTAATTTTTACTTTTTAATAGTTAGTATGTGTAGGAATCATGATTTTTCTTAATCAGTTATAATCACTACTAAATTGTCAATGTTTCAAATTATTACTTTCCATGGAACACTTATTTATCAAATTAAAAAAATGTAATAATTTTGTGTATAGACCAATATAATGAAAAAATTAAATATGCGAATTTTGTCATGAAAATCGGTATATGGGGTTAAAATAATATTCTGAACAACTTTTTCTAATGTTTTTCGATATCTCTAACGCGAAGCAAAATATCGAGAGTTTGAAGTTCTGATTTTATCTGATTACCTTAAAAAATATGACCCGTCACTTTGTCCAATTGTGCAAAAATTTAAAAGAAAACCTAATTTTTAATCGAAAAAGTTGGTTTACAAATTTTCAATTGTTTAACTTTATCAGAGTGCTCGATTTCTTCGTAAAACCTCGGCTTTAAGATGATATGAAAAAAATATTGTTCGTATAGAATTTCAATTCGTATAAAATCTAAAAATAAATATTTTGCTTTGAAAAAATTACAGCTGCTTATTTAAAACACAAAAAAGAACGTTTTCACAAAAAAAATATTTTTCGGTCTTCCGTGCAGAAACAATAATATTGTAGACCAAAAGTTAAATCGACTGATTTCCGAATGTAATAGGATTTAAAATTTAATTTCCAGACAATTTTTTTTAATCTTTAATAGTACTTTTATCAACGCTGCTTTGTACACTCTATGGAATATTTTTTTCAAGAAATACAGCAGTAAGATTTTTTTAGGCTTCAAAGAACACTAAACGACAAAAGAATTTAACAGTGTAAACTGTAAACACACTGAAATCAAAACAAATCCCAAGTTCACACACGCATGCGCAGGCAGCAGGACTCTTGTGCAATTCCGGACCTTTGCCATTTATCACTTCGTGAATATTTTGGATTAGTAAAAAGGTAAAAAGTTAATATCTATAATACGGTAAGCGTATTGTATTATTTGCCTCAGTAACCCGAGTTAAATAACGCCGGCGCCGTCCGATTGCTCACGAAATCTTTTCCGACCTTACACCGGCTTGGCGGATAATTTGAAATTTGAGATTGTATAGGTACTGTGATTCTTCCATGATTGAGATGTTCACAAAACCATAGCATAACGAGTGTTGTCTGTATATACCTTTATAGAGACAACGGCATAACCTATTACAGTGGGATGCGAGATTTTGCATTTTTTAATTCTATTTAGGTCTTAGTTAAGGATTAACAAATTAAACATTGAGCTATAGTCAATATTCATTTTCAAAGGTGTAGAAAATAATAAGCATAGTTCAACAACAAAAATATAAATAGATGATAAAGCGTACTTTTTATCAGATAAAATCAAGGATCTCGGGTTTAAATAGTCTTCAAGAAAAATTCGGGAGAAAATTTGAACCAATAAAACCGAGGAAACAATATTGCTAAAGCGGCTTACTCCTTTGATACAATTTCAAAGTTCAAAGGAAGCCTGCCGCCTTGACTTAAAGAGTGGCTCTTTGATCTACAAAGAAGCGCCGATGCAACTTGACACGTGTCGATAGTTATCATAGCTATATACTAACTTTGAAATGAGCAATAACATCACTCTGTATCTATACATTTGAAAAGGGCATTTTATTTCGAATTGTTTCCGACTTGTAAATATCTTTGACATGTTCACCTAAATCGTAATTATTCATCGTTCGCGTGGTTAATTTTTCTTTCGTTTCTCACATAAGTAGGTACTTCATAACGAGGAACAAATAACTGAAAAGAAAATGTTATTTTGATATTATCAATGCCGCAGTAACAAATTATTTTAATTTTAAGAATTAAAAGAAAGATCTTATGGAAGTATCGTTTTCATTGAAAGGCTCTGTATAAATTATACATTTTGATGATACTAAATATTGTTCTCCCCTTGTATTACACATAATAAACAGTGAATTTCTAGAATGATTTCTGTAACGAGAAAATTTCAAAGGAAGGTTTCTGTAACTATTTTGTTTAATTTAAGCATTTATCACGAGATACCAGCACCTCCCGGGCAGCATCTTATTTGACATAATTTGGCTGATATTTGACGTACAAGACCGCGCCCTTAACAGGAATTCACTGTTTAATAAACAAACTAGATAGTTGTATTTGAAGCTTCGAACTTCAGTGTTTACAGGAATTGCGCGTACTGCTCAGTGTACCGGATTGAATTGTGGGATTTACAGGAATTCTGTTAAAATCAACGTTCTACGATCGTAGAGATGACAGGAATATATTACTATTAAATTAAAAGTACCTTATTACTGCTATACTTACCGTTTTTCCTGTTCATACGACTGGTCTCATTTTAACTGTTAGATTGCAAGTACAGATTGTTCTCAAAACAGTTTTTTCTTGTTATAATAAGAATAGGAAATTCCCGGGATTTGTTTTTTTCAGTGTACACATAAAAATATTTTAATTGTATTAATGAAGAAAAAGCGGGAATTTCAGGATGATTGTTTTTGAAGTTGATTCAAAATTTTAGTTCATTAACACTTTTTGAATGCGAAATTACATCTTACACTTACATTTTCGGGTATTATACTGTATTTGAAAATCAAGAGAGAGTAAATTCCCAGAATAAAAAGTAATTCGGTATGCAAAACTATAGTACAGTACGTGCGGTAAAACTTCAATATTTGTAATGCATTCTAAATTGTTTTTGTTAATTTCAATACAAAATTTATTAAATTTCTTGGACTATCACATTATTTTATGATCTTTCATTGTTACTACAGTAGGCCTAAGAGGATTAACGTGCGTCATAGGCGTAACCAGAATAGAAAGGGATAATTGTTATTTAACGACCTCCGAATGGCAACAGCTTCTAATGACAGATATTTTGACTTAAATAGTTTCTAGAAATGCAGTTATTTGATTTTCGATAAACGTGACAAATAGTAGTGACTAAAAATGGAAGCAGTTTGTGAGTATACGCCAGTGAAAAATTAAAACTAGACCATTTATCGCTCAATGAAAAGAGTGCTGTAGTGAATGTGTACCACTATTTTAAACATCAAAATCCTTTAAACACTATTGACAGTGTAGTTGAAACAACATCTAAGGCAATGGGATATGGAAAATCTACAATATATAGAGTTCTAAAGGAGGAAAAATCACCAAAGCCGAAACCAGGTAGACCAAAACTATTAAAAGTCAACGTGGACGAGTTTTTTAAAAATGCTATTCGTAAGCTTGTTCACTCATTTTTTAAAAACAAGCAAATACCAACTTTAGATAAAGTTTTGCAAGCCATTACGAATGATGTTGATTTACCCACAATAAGCCGGGATAAACTATGGAAAGTGTTACATGAGTTAAACTTTAAATTTGAAAAAATGGGCAGACACTCAATGCTAATTGATTCTGAAGAAATTGTATGTTGGAGAAGACAGTACCTCAGAAGAATACAACAAGTTAAAGCTCAAAATAAAAACATTTATTATTTAGATGAAACATGGGTTAATGAAGGACATTGTGTAGGAAGAGTTTGGAAAGACAAAAATATAAAATCATCCCATCAAGCTTTTCTAGAAGGATATACTACTGGTTTTAAGGAACCTATAGGAAAAGGTAAAAGATTAATTATTTGTCATATAGGCAGTACAAACGGTTTTTTTGAGAATGGTTTACTCTCATTTGAATAAAAAAAAACCGTTGATTATCACGAAGAAATGAATGGAGACGTGTTTGAGGAATATTTTGAACAGATGATTCAATTCATACCAAAAGGATCGGTTATTGTAATGGACAATGCAAGTTACCACTCCAGATTACTTGAACCTTTACCAACCACTAAATGGAAAAAGGGTGAAATTGCAAAATGGTTATCTTCTAAAAATTTAGCCTTTGACAATGCTGAGGGCAGAATTGTTAACTATTGCTAAAAACATAAGCAAAATTATAAAAAATATAATATTGAGGAGATAGCCAAAAAACGAGAAATTGAAATCCTTCGTTTACCACCCTACCATTGTGAGCTGAATCCGATAGAATTAATATGGGCTCAAGTTAAAGGTTATGTTGCCAGAAATAACACTACTTTTAAATTATCAGATGTTAAAAATCTCTTCAATAAGGCAATATCTGAAGTAACAAGTGAAAATTGGCAAAAATGTATTAGACACGTTACAGAAATAGAAAAAAAAATGTGGGAGCTAGATAACATAATTGATATTACTATAGAGCCCATTGTAATTTCTCTAGAATCAGATGGTGAATCTTCTGACACAGAGTGCGAGGAACCATAACTTTAAAATTATTAATTTATGTACTTTAATTTTATTTTTAGATTTTTATTTTTTAAGATTTAATATTGTCGTATTTTTTGCATGTTGCTCGTCAAATTTTATCCTTGCGGTTGGTTTTTTTTTTCTCATATACCTACTTAATTGTTTTTTTAGCTCCTCATATTAATTTATAAATAATTGTAATTATCTAAAACAAAATGCCTAAAATAATATTGACTTTTTCTTCATTTTACCCAAATTAAATTACTACTTACGAATTATGTTTATCTATCTAAAATTGGTAATCTAGGTATAAATAACTAAAACAAATTAAATATTTCTATTTCCATATTAATTTAATTTTGAAAACGCACGTCTATGGTTTACTGCCTTTAACACTGATAACTGCAAAACATTTCTGGGAATTTACTCTCTCTTGATTTTCAAATACAGTATAGTCATGTTTAATTCGTGGAAATTTAATTAACTACGAACCTGGTCACATCTATAAACGTAATATTAACAATCGTTTTTTAGGGGCATTATTTTAGATTAATGTATAGTAAAAATCAATTTCTTCTCTTTCATTTCAACTCCTTTCAGTCCTAGCGAACTAAAAATATACGCCATTACTAAAGAACATGCAATACAAAATATTGATTTTAGGAGTGGTCATAGTGGTCTACTCAATTTTGAATGTCCCTTCATGTACTCATCTTTACGTTTAAATACTAACAGCAGGTTTCTATAAATAATTATTGTCTAACTTTTTTTTTATTTTATGATTATTGCTTCATTAACACTAATAAATATTCAAACTGTTGTGACTCAAGTTTTTTAATATACAAAGATGTTACTCTTACCTCGCACCAAAATTATACAACAGCATTCCAGAAAACATAAAATCACTGATCAATATAAATCAATTCAAATGTCAGCCGGGGAATCACCTATAGTCTATTTTTATGTATAAGAGAGTATTAAAATAATAAAGCGTTCGTAATCCATAGGCGTACCACTTCTTTTAGTAGACAGTTAAAATATTTTGTGAAGTTATACCTCGAGTATTTTCGTATGAAATAAATAACCTTTGTATAAATATAATAAATATATCGGGTGTACACTTATATTTTCACCTAATTAACCTGCTTATAACTTCTAAGCAGCTGAAGGTAAAAAAGTGCAATTTTTTCTAAAATATTTTATTTTTCCACAAGGTATGTTAAGAACATTGTGTCAAACGGGTTATGTAGGTATAAGGGTTTAAACTTTGACTTTTAAACAACGTTACGTTCATAAATAATAATTTTAATATAAAAACTACTTCTTACCTACAAATCCAAATCAGAATCGAAATCAGAAGATGAACTGTCGCAACCAATATTTACAATGAGTGGCTCGATCATTTCATCAGTAATATTGTCCAACTTCCACATTTTCTCTTCTTCTTTAATCGTATGATTTACTGCTTTTTCCCAGTTTTCAGGCTTCACATTATTTACAGCCTCCAAAAACAACTGTTTAACATCACTCATTTTAAAAGAATTATTTTTTCTTGAAACTTCTCCCTTTATCTGTGCCCATATCAGTTCAATCGGGTTTACTTCGCAATGATATGGTGGTGATCTAACCACCGTCATGATACAGTTCTCTTCTCACAGAACCGGGATGGAACTTAATATTCTTTGAATTTAGCCAATTCTGTAAATCTTTTTTTAACCACTTGGTTGTGGGCATTTTTTCTGTAAGTCTCGAGTGATAACTTGCATTATCCATTACTATTATACAGTTCTGAGGAAGAAGATCTATCATTTGTTCTAACCACTCTTTAAAGACATCAGTATTCATGTCCTCATGGTAGTCACCGGTACGAGTAGATTCAAAAGTCAATAAACCACCTTTAACAAAACCGTTTGAACTACCGATGTGTACTATTATCAGTCTGCGCCCCTTTCCTGACGGTGAATTTAAACCAGTAGATAAATTATTTAAAAAAGCCTGTCTTCGACTTGTAACAGTTTCATCTTGCCAAAATTTATTTGGTGTATGTCCCTCGTTGATCCATGTTTCATCTAAATAAAATATATTTCTTCTTTGGTTTCTCATTTCTTTTATAGTCCTTAGGTAATTTCTTCTCCATACTACAATATCGCCGATTTTTTGTCGTTTACGCGGTACTTCCAAATTTTCCATGATCACACTAGAATTCACAATAGACTGCACACTGCACCTTGCATGTTGCAAATAAACGACATTTAGTAAGCTGTCAAGAATACACAACTGGACCTCCTTACTAAATGGAAAACCTACAATCGCATTTTCGGTGAAATTTGTTGGTAAGGGATTTATCTACTTATAATTCGATTACTGTAAGAAATTTTTGGAATTAAAATAAAACAAAATTGGCAAATAGGTACTTATTGAAAATTATCTTAAGATACGGCTATGTTATCTTTAATACACAGGGCTTTTGGCCTGTCCAAACCTTTTTCTTTTGTTCTGTACAGCTTATGGTTATAAAAGACCAATAAAACACCCAAAACTTGTATTAGCTCAGGTACATTTATGACAATTTTAGGAAATATTTAGATTATTCCGTAAAAATATTTAAAATGACCGTACTAAGTTTTGCATTAGAAATGCTGTTTTATTACTCTCTCATTCATAAAAATAGACCATAATTGAAACTGGTAGATCTGTGCATCATTATTTCGACAACTGAAAATGTAACAAATCTTGTCTCGCTATTTAGACACTAAAATTTATTGTAGTAATATGTTTTTACATTATTTTATCTTTATCTTTTTCAAATCTTTATTTATTCTGACAATTTAATTCATGTATAAAAAATCCCATAAGCCGCGTGATTTTGTTATTATGACAGCGAAAAAAGTTTGCCCTAACTTTTCCAGCGACAATAACGGAACCTAACTTTTGAAAGCATGACAACCAGCATTCTGTAACAAGGTTACTCGTGGTTCCTCACGCTCGCATTCGCTCACGTTCGTAATTCTCCACTCGTGTCGAATTCTCATTCCAACAGAGTAACAGATTGTACTTTCTCCACGGCGACAGAAAGTAGAAATTAAATATAGTAAAATGAAACCTCAATCTCTCAACATTGTGTAGGTAGTATGTTTATATTCAAGCTTGTATTTTTGCGGTAGCAAATTTTGAGTTATATTATCGGCATATTTTTTTATTTCTGGAAGAGTATTTTCAAATTCTACATCCGAATCGTTTGATTGTCTTCTCCTTTTTAATAAATTAAAAGTTTTTACAAACCAATATTAAGACCACGTCAACTAATACAGACAGTTAATTTGACATTCATGGCAAACCTTATTTTTGTAAACAATCACAGAATACAGATTCTATCTCTAGGGATGGAATGTAATACATATAAAATACATAAGAGACAAATGTTTCAGAATTTTCTTTCAATCTCAAGAGCGAGAATGTTTCTTTTCTGTTATTATAAGTGGTTTCAGAATAACTACATTCAGTAGTGGCCGTGGAGAAACAAATTTTTGATGACGTTATGTCAATTTTTCTCAAACTTGCGTTGTGAGAAAAGTTTTCATTTGTGGAAAGCCATCAATGATAATGTGCCTCGCAATACTGTGAATTCAACTACATCAATTTGGCGACAATTTGCGATGTTTTGTTTGGAAAAAAAATATGAACTCATTGCAGAAACTTCCACTGAAGAGTTAGCTTCTATTTTATATGACTGGGCATTCAACATGAAGAAGAACAATGGAGAAGATTATAAATAGAGTGCAGTCAAGACGATTTGGAACACTTCAGCAAAAATGTTACAAGAGAAGTACTTTAAAGATTATAAAAGAATTTTTAATCCGTTCACGGACATACAGTATAAGAAAGCGAGAAATGTACGAGACACAAAACGCAAAATTTTACAAGCAATCCCAGAAAAAAAGGAAGGTGAGTTCTAATGCTCTCACAAAATTTTTGAAAAGGCACTGTCCTGGAGTGAAGAAGAACATGTAGGCCTCCAAAGAAAATTTTATCAGATTGCTGCGTATGAATTAGCTTGGAGAGGTGGAGAAGCAGCAAATTGTAAGGTATTCCATTTTAAAATCGAGACAGACAACCGTGGAAGAGAGACCGGAAGAGTTGAATATAACCCAGTGTTTCCGAAGACAGCACAAGGGGGAAATCAGAAGTAAATTGTTGGTAGCAAACACTGCAGAAGATTGTGTTTGTCCAGTAAGATTGTTTAAACAAATTATGGGAAGACGAGGAAACCATATCACATGTGAAAAATTTTTTTTTAACTCCAAATCCTATCTGGCAAAAAACAAATTCGAAAGGATGGTATAAGAACTCTCCTATTGGGATAAACGAAATATCTAAATGGACCAAATCGGGTGAAAATTACGAACCATTCTAATCGAGCTGCCGCCGTAACTGAATTGTCCAGGAGTGGTATAGGTGAACAAAAACTTATGAAAATTACGGGACATAGCAACCCATCGTCATTAAAACCGTACCTTCAGTTATGGTCTATTTTTATGTATGAGAGAGTAATAAAACAGCATTTTTAATGCAAAACTTAGTACGGTCATTTTAAATATTTTTACGGAATAATCTAAATATTTCCTAAAATTGTCATAAATGTACCTGAGCTAATACAAGTTTTGGGTCTTTTATAACCATAAGCTGTACAGAACAATAGAAAAAGGTTTGGACAGGCCAAAAGCCCTGTGTATTAAAGATAACAGCCGTATCTTAAGATTATTTTCAATAAGTACCTATTTGCCAATTTTGTTTTATTTTAATTCCAAGAATTTCTTACAGTAATCGAATTATAAGTAGATAAATCCCTTAGTAAGGAGGTCCAGTTGTGTATTCTTGACAGCTTACTAAATGTCGTTTAGTTGCAGCATGCAAGGTGCAGTGTGCAGTCTATTGTGAATTCTAGTGTCATCATGGAAAATTTGGAAGTACCGCGTAAACGACAAAAAATCAGTCCTTTAACAGTTAATGAAAAAACATTAATATTTAATTGTTTTAAATCATTTACAGACAAACATTTATGTAAAAGTGTTGATGACACAGTGGAATTAGTTAGTAGTACGCTTGGTGTTGGGAAATATACGATTTACAGAGTTGTTAAAGAAGAGAAATGTGGCGAGTTTCAAACAGCACGTAAAGCTCCAGGAAAACCAAAATTTCAAATAGAAAATCATTTGAAAGAAAGACTTCGAAGGAAAGTGCATGCGTTCTTCTTTAGAAAAGAATTTCCGACAGTAGACAAAGTTCTTGCCACGGTTCGAGATGATAAGGATTACCCTGAAATGAGTCGAAGCACACTATGGAAACTTTTAATAGAAATAGGTTTTCTATGGAAAAAGCATTCCAGAAAGTCTATTTTAATAGAAAGAAGCGATATTGTAATATGGAGAACAAATTACCTAAGGACTATAAAAGAAATGAGAAACCAAAGAGGAAATATATTTTATTTAGATGAAACATGGATCAACGAGGGACATACACCAAATAAATTTTGGCAAGATGAAACTGTTACAAGTCGAAGACAGGCTTTTTTAAATAATTTATCTACTGGTTTAAATCCACCATCAGAAAAGGGGCGCAGACTGATAATAGTACACATCGGTAGTTCAAACGGTTTTGTTAAAGGTGGTTTATTGACTTTTGAATCTACTCGTACCGGTGACTACCATGAGGACATGAATGCTGATGTCTTTAAAGAGTGGTTCGAACAAATGATATATCTTCTTCCTCAGAACTGTATAATAGTAATGGATAATGCAAGTTATCACTCGAGACTTACAGAAAATTCAAAGAATATTAAGTTCCATCCCGGTTCTGTGAGAAGAGAACTGTATCATTTGTGTTCCCTTCATAAAGAGAAATTAAAAAATATGAAATTGATGAAATTGCAAAAAATCGTGGGATGACGGTGGTTAGATCACCACCATATCATTGCGAAGTAAACCCGATTGAACTGATATGGGCACAGATAAAGGGAGAAGTTTCAAGAAAAAATAATTCTTTTAAAATGAGTGATGTTAAATAGTTGTTTTTGGAGGCTGTAAATAATGTGAAGCCTGAAAACTGGGAAAAGGCAGTAAATCATACGATTAAAGAAGAAGAGAAAATGTGGAAGTTGGACAATATTACTGATGAAATGATCGAGCCACTCATTGTAAATATTGGTTGCGACAGTTCATCTTCTGATTTCGATTCTGATTTGGATTTGTAGGTAAGAAGTAGTTTTTATATTAAAATTATTATTTATGAACGTAACATTGTTTAAAAGTCAAAGTTTAAACCCTTATACCTACATAACCCGTTTGACACAATGTTCTTAACATACCTATGGATTACGAACGCTTTATTATTTTAATACTCTCTCATACATAAAAATAGACTATAGATGAAGAACATCATAGAGAAATCATTGAATCCATTCGTACTACCATCCAGGAAACAGTTACTACCACCAGCAATTGTACTTTTCCGTTAAATTAAATAAACTAATTTACATCTCATTTTTTAATTTATTGATTTACATATTCATTAAATTGTCTTACCGAATAACACTCTAGCTTTTTTTTTGAGTCGAAGTAAACTTGATATTTATGATTCGAATTTTGTTGCCATTAGGTAATTCAACTCAAAAAACTGCCAGAAAAAATCACTTGTCCTACGGACTCGTAATTTTTTCAGAGGCGGTTTTTTTCGTTAAATTGCCAGGCAACAAAATTCTTATTGATAAATGTCAAGTTTACTTCGACAAAAAAAAAGCTCTCGTGTAATTATAATGAATAACGTTCTATTATTACTATTATCATTATTCTCATAATTATTATTTTATATACTATGTATTTATTTATTTTTCCATTGTTTATTATCTGTATATATATGTTATTATAATTCGTAGTTTTAGACACTGTACATTTTTTTTCATGGCATTTCTGCAAAACAAGTGCAACAGCACTTATTGCTCATCAGCTTTATTCATTTTATTTTATTTGGAGATACTTCTTTGTATTGTATTTATTGAATAAAGATTATTATATTATTAATAATTAATTATAAATTCTTATACAGGGTGTCCCACGACGATTAAGACAAGTAATATGTCAGAATTGGGCAGTAGTAGAGAATTATAATTTTGGGGGTGTAAATTAGAGCAAATGTTGCATCTTTTCTTGTTATTGTGTTACCCAATGAGGTATTTGTTTTTGGTAACGTGACGTCGCATTCAAAATTATTAATGGGACAACCTGTATATTTTTGCCTTTCTGTGTTCCTCCCGGTAAAACAATTCCAACAAACTAGCACACTTGGGGTCTAAAGTGATTAATTCAAGAGCTACAGGTACTTAAAGGATTGTAAGTTAAAAAATTGTATATGTAAGATGGGCATCAATTTGAACATCTCCTTTAAGATTGTAAGTTTTTTTTTGTGACTGTTAATTTGAATTTTTATTAAAAATTATAATATTGGTTTGTTTAATCATTACGTACGAATGTAAGATTGCCGAAAATTACAGGGGATTCAATTATTAATTTTTTAACTTACAATCCTTTAAGTACCTGTAGCTCTTGAATTAATCACTTTAGACCCCAAGTGTGCTAGTTTGTTGGAATTGTTTTATCGGGAGGAACACAGAAAGGCAAAAATATACAGGTTGTCCCATTAATAATTTTGAATGCGACGTCACGTGACCAAAAACAAGTACCTCATTGGGTAACACAATAACAAGAAAAGATGCAACATTTGCTCTAATTTACACCCCCAAAATTATAATTCTCTACTACTGCCCAATTCTGATATATTACTTGTCTTAATCGTCGTGGGACACCCTGTATAGAAAAATTGATTTTTCAAGCAAAATGAAACTAGTTTGATTTGATGCATCTCTATACTGTATTTGAAAATCAAGAGAGAGTAAATTCCCAGAAATGTTTTGCAGTTATCAGTGTTAAAGGCAGTAAACCATAGACGTGCGTTTTCAAAATTAAATTAATATGGAAATAGAAATATTTAATTTGTTTTAGTTATTTATACCTAGATTACCAATTTTAGATAGATAAACATAATTCGTAAGTAGTAATTTAATTTGGGTAAAATGAAGAAAAAGTCAATATTATTTTAGGCATTTTGTTTTAGGCATATGTTTATTTACAAAATATGTATATAATATGTACAGATAATTACAATTATTTATAAATTAATATGAGGTGCTAAAAAAACAATTAAGTAGGTATATGAGAAAAAAAAAACCAACCGCAAGGATAAAATTTGACGAGCAACATGCAAAAAATACGACAATATTAAATCTTAAAAAATAAAAATCTAAAAATAAAATTAAAGTACATAAATTAATAATTTTAAAGTTATGGTTCCTCGCACTCTGTGTCAGAAGATTCACCATCTGATTCTAGAGAAATTACAATGGGCTCTATAGTAATATCAATTATGTTATCTAGCTCCCACATTTTTTTTTCTATTTCTGTAACGTGTCTAATACATTTTTGCCAATTTTCACTTGTTACTTCAGATATTGCCTTATTGAAGAGATTTTTAACATCTGATAATTTAAAAGTAGTGTTATTTCTGGCAACATAACCTTTAACTTGAGCCCATATTAATTCTATCGGATTCAGCTCACAATGGTAGGGTGGTAAACGAAGGATTTCAATTTCTCGTTTTTTGGCTATCTCCTCAATATTATATTTTTTATAATTTTGCTTATGTTTTTTAGCAATAGTTAACAATTCTGCCCTCAGCATTGTCAAAGGCTAAATTTTTAGAAGATAACCATTTTGCAATTTCACCCTTTTTCCATTTAGTGGTTGGTAAAGGTTCAAGTAATCTGGAGTGGTAACTTGCATTGTCCATTACAATAACCGATCCTTTTGGTATGAATTGAATCATCTGTTCAAAATATTCCTCAAACACGTCTCCATTCATTTCTTCGTGATAATCAACGGTTTTTTTTTATTCAAATAAGAGTAAACCATTCTCAAAAAAACCGTTTGTACTGCCTATATGACAAATAATTAATCTTTTACCTTTTCCTATAGGTTCCTTAAAACCAGTAGTATATCCTTCTAGAAAAGCTTGATGGGATGATTTTATATTTTTGTCTTTCCAAACTCTTCCTACACAATGTCCTTCATTAACCCATGTTTCATCTAAATAATAAATGTTTTTATTTTGAGCTTTAACTTGTTGTATTCTTCTGAGGTACTGTCTTCTCCAACATACAATTTCTTCAGAATCAATTAGCATTGAGTGTCTGCCCATTTTTTCAAATTTAAAGTTTAACTCATGTAACACTTTCCATAGTTTATCCCGGCTTATTGTGGGTAAATCAACATCATTCGTAATGGCTTGCAAAACTTTATCTAAAGTTGGTATTTGCTTGTTTATAAAAAATGAGTGAACAAGCTTACGAATAGCATTTTTAAAAAACTCGTCCACGTTGACTTTTAATAGTTTTGGTCTACCTGGTTTCGGCTTTGGTGAGGTTACTCCACCTGATTTTTCCTCCTTTAGAACTCTATATATTGTAGATTTTCCATATCCCATTGCCTTAGATGTTGTTTCAACTACACTGTCAATAGTGTTTGAGGGATTTTGATGTTTAAAATAGTGGTACACATTCACTACAGCACTCTTTTCATTGAGCGATAAATGGTCTAGTTTTAATTTTTTCACTGGCATATACTCACAAACTGCTTCACTACTATTTGTCACGTTTATCGAAAATCAAATAACTGCATTTCTAGAAACTATTTAAGTCAAAATATCTGTCATTAGAAGCTGTTGCCATTCGGAGGTCGTTAAATAACAATTATCCCTTTCTATTCTGGTTACGCCTATGAGGCACGTTAATCCTCTTAGGCCTACTGTAGTAACAATGAAAGATCATAAAATAATGTGATAGTCCAAGAAATTTAATAAATTTTGTATTGAAATTAACAAAAACAATTTAGAATGCATTACAAATATTGAAGTTTTACCGCACGTACTGTACTATAGTTTTGCATACCGAATTACTTTTTATTCTGGGAATTTACTCTCTCTTGATTTTCAAATACAGTATAGTCTAGGTTAAGCCATTTTAGTCACTTTTTGTTTATACCTACTTTGCTTACTACAAAGAAAATAGACATAATTCTCAAAATTAAATCAAACTTAAAAAAAACTAATAGAGTTTAAACTTATTTCAGTGGTTGTGGTAGCGATGACGAAGCGGAAGCAAATTCTTGTTCTCAACAAAGTATCCGTCCTTACAGAATCATAGACACCCAACGGTGTGGTTTACCATGGACTACACTTTCTTCTGAACAGTTTATATTTGCCTATCCGCAGAACCAATTTCGTCTTTTAGCTGAGCTACAAATAATTAAGGAAGATGATGGAACTAGGTAAGTTTTTATAATTAAAATTATCACGAAAGCAAAATCTTCCAATCTTAATATACTCGCAATGAATCTCTCGAATGTAAATATAATAACAGCCACACAGAATTTTTTTATATTTATAACATTTTCTCGTATGTCCCTCATTAAAGAAGTAATTGAACTTCATCTTACTCATCCCACACCCTGTATGTAAAATAAGTTTTGTTGTTTATTTGTTTATTTTTGTTTTGATAAAGTTTGTGAATATATTTAATCTGGTAAATAATAGATAACTTTACAGTTATCTCTTTTTATATTTGTTAAATTAAAATTTTATATTTTCAGGTAAAGGTTTTTTGATGAATATGATACAGGTGCTGAAAAATTAATTTTTTTACTTTCGTTCACATGAAAATCAAAAATATGTAAACATGCAGGGGATTTTGGTCATGAAATACAATGGAAATCTTCAACTAGATTATTAACAGAACTTAATAATTTTAACCGCAAAGTTAAAGAAGCAGCATTGATATGCTTAAATAATAACGAATGTATTTTCTATTTGTTCGGTTGATATTTCAAAAATTTGGATGCCTATTTTACAAAAAGAATTAATTGCAAAAAGGATAACCTCTATATCGGGACAGTCTCATAAGTTTTTATCTGGTCTTTTTTCTTATGATAATATTTGTTGAGGGTTCTGGAATAAACCCTATGTTGTGCCAGTTTCCCAGGACGGCCAACAATGTGTTACCGCCTTTTTAAACTGCATCGTAGTTCGAATTTCTAATGGACTGTAATTTTAGATTGAGTATATGTGTACTGTAGTAGGTTTGTCTTCTCAACTTCATCCAACAAAAACAATGAACACTTTTATTTAACCATTTATTAAACTTGTTAAATAAATAAATGAACAAAAACAACAACGTAACAAAGATTACATTAAACTAGTAATCATGAACAAAGTATTATAATTAATTAAAAGAAATGATCACATCATTCAGAAAATATTATTTTTGCGTGTGTTCTGCGTGAGTGATAATTAGACACTGGAGGGTCCTAGCCTGATTCGCGGCTAGCAACACACTGATATGAACTGATTTGAGAAACGACATGTATTTACGTTGTGTTGGACAACGGAGGGTTCTAGCCTGATTCGCAGCTAGATACACACTGAGTTTAAAATCGGCGAAGTTTATCGGTTTCAGATATATCCCTTCCCCGGCTGGCAATTGTTCTAGAAAGTTCGTTAGCGTGAACCGCGTAAACAAGCATGTAAAATTTTTTCTATTGTCTAGACGAGACGGTTAGATTTATGGCTTGATATAGAGTAAAAAAATTATCTTTTGACGATACCGCTTCCTGGTTTGAACGCCGTTTGCAAATGTATTTTGGTGCGGCGTTGCCGGTTGAACGAATATGAGTTTACATGTTTAATTATCTGAAAATTAAACATTCTCCCCCCGCGAAAAGAGGCGGAGTATAGCGACGCATTGGTATTGAAAGTTTTTTTCTTTTTCTTAAAAAAAATTTTTTAGTAATTTGGGTCATCACCCTGTAGTTTCAGAATGAGTTTAATTGAAATAAGTTTGAAAAAATGTAAAAAGTTTTAAAATATTTGGATATTTGGATCCTGGCCGCTTGTGGGCGCATAGTTTAATAAAAATTGGATATTTGAATCCTGGCCGCTTGTGGGCGCATAGTTTAATAAAAATTGGATATTTGAATCCTGGCCGCTTGTGGGCGCATAGTTTAATAAAAATTGGATATTTGAATCCTGGCCGCTTGTGGGCGCATAAGTTTAATAAAAATTGGATATTTGAATCCTGGCCGCTTGTGGGCGCATAGTTTAATAAAAATTGGATATTTGAATCCTGGCCGCTTGTGGGCGCATAAGTTTAAAAGATATGATTTGTACAAACGATTTGTGATTAGGCATCACCGAGCCATGTTCCTTATTTGGAATTACAAGACAAAATATGCAAAAATTGCAACTATAGGCGTTGGCTTTCCCAGATCTGCTAGCAGGAATATCCCAGATCAATTCCTTAACCCTCTCGCTATAACGACTACCTCAGCCTACAATAACAGTACATGAATGTTTGAACGAAAATGGGCAAAAAGATCCCAAGGGTATACGATCACCCTGTATGAAAGTAGAATTGTATGAATGTTTTAAGAAATGTTTATAATTAAATATGGGAATATTTTCCGCTTGATGGAATCACCCTGTATGAAAAGGTTTAGAATGTTAGAATGATGGATATGAAATTCTAAGGGTATTTGCTCACCCTGTATGAATGAAAAAAGTTTAAAAGTTTTTTGGGAATATTTTCCGCTTAATGGAATCACCCTGTAAAGGTTTAGATTAGAAAAAGTAAATGTGTAACAAGAGACTTAATGAAGATCATTGTTATGAGTCGAAATGAAAATGTGAACGAAAAATACAAAAATTGGCGTTGTCAGCGAATCTGGGCACGAAATGTCCCTAGGGTATAATCTTTGGATGAGATCACCCTGTATGAAAATGTTTAAAATATTTGAATGATGGATATGAAATCCTAAGAGTATTTGCTCACCCTGTATGAATGAAAAAGTAAATGTGTAACAAGAGACTTAATGAAGATCATTGTTATGAGTCGAAATGAAAATGTGAACGAAAAATACAAAAATTGGCGTTGTCAGAGAATGTGGGCACGAAATGTCCCTAGGGTATAATCTTTTGATGAGATCACCCTGTGTGAAAATGTTTAAATGATGGATATAAATCCTAAGGGTATGTGCTCACCCTGTATAAAAATGAGAAAAAAAAATGAAAAATAGAAATTGCATCACTGCTTGTTTAAGGTATTTGCTATAAAATGAAATGCCTTGTGAAAATTAAAATGAATGCGTTTGAGCGTTTTAATTTGTTTTTAAGATTTATTTATGTAGTTTATTTGATTGATTTTTGTTTGGTTTTTTTTTAAATGATGGGTTATTGATCCCTTGTATGTATAAAAGTAGAAAGGTTTGATTTAACGAATAGTTTTTTGTTGTGGAATGTTTTTTCCAGTACAACAATTGAAATGAATGTACGAACACCTTTTTTGGCCACATCAGAGGATTTTTGGTACAAAGTAAAGTAGAAATGTCAAAGAATGTTTATGATAAAAATAATTGTTTGAGGGTAGTTTTCCCTGAAAGTTGAATACATGAAAAAGTGTAATAAATGGATAAGTAATCCTGAAAATAGAGCCTTATTAGAAGGACATTTTTAAAGTTTTTATTTGTTAAAGAGGGTAGTTTCCCTATACAGTTGACAAAAGTTTTTTGTTAACATAATTTGCGAAAATTGCAACTCCAGGCGTTGGCTTTTTCTCAGATCTGCTGGCAGAGGTATCCCAGATCAACCCCTTAGCCCTCTCTCTATAACTACTACCTCAGCCCAAAATAACTTTCCTCGCAAATGAATTTTAAAACGATACATAACTGGGCATTTTAGTATCCCGTCTACAACCCCTTGGACCTAGTTTGGCACCAAAGGGAGGTGTCTCACCATAGAGATCACCTGGCATTGTTGATTGACAGAGTCTGGGCATCCAATATCCCTGGGGGTAGTTTCCCCATACAACCCCTTAGATCTGAAAGATACCAAAGGGAGATGTCTCACCATAGAGATCATCTTATTTTTGTCATAGAGTCTGGGCATCCAATATCCCTGGGGGTAGTTTCCCCCATACAACCCCTTGGACCTAGTAAGGTGCCAAAGGGAGATGTCTAACCATATAGAACATCTTGTGCGAAAATGAAAAGTAGAATTGCTAGAAATTTAAATGTTTGTTGTTAGAGAAAAATCAAAATATGTTTGCAAGAGAATGTATAATCTTTTAGTAGATCACCCTATATAAAAAAGTATAAAATTGTCAACGAAAATTGAAATATGTTTGCTAGAAGAGGGTATAATCGTTTAGTAGATCACCCTATAGAAAAAAGTATAAATTGTTAGCGAGGATTTAAAAATATGTTTGTGAAAGAGGGTATAATCTTTTAGTAGATCACCCTATAGAATAATAATGCGAACGAATGCGAATAACGATAGTACAGGAGCCTTGCTGTAAAATGAAGGACTTCCCTTTAGATTGAAAATGCGAAAATGAACGAAATACAAGAAGTCTTTAAATGAAGAACTTCTTCTTGAGTGCAAAACGAAAAAATAGAAAAGTATGTGCAATGAACGATAGATTGAAAATTGTTTGGCTATGGAGAGCCTGTTGCTAAGGGATAATTTTCCCTATGAACGAGAATAAAAATATAAGGGTATGCAGCCCTTTTGTACCTCTGATGCGGCGCTAGTTTCTAGAATAAAAGGGAGGTGTCTTATTTTTGAAGAACACCTTGTATAAAAAATGGAAAATAGTAAAATGTTTTTATAGTATTGAGTTGTAAGTTAAAAAATGATTTTTATTTATTAAGTGAGATATTAGATCTCGAAACAACGATCAGCTGTTGTTTTGTATTTGTAACGAAAGTGAAGTTTAAGAATAAAGTTTGATTGTAAAAATAGCGAATGTTTATGATTTGAGTTTTAAATATTGTTTAGCGATTTATTTGTAGAATCGTAGAACCATATCTACGGGTTTTTAGATTTGTAGGAATGTTTTTATTAGTCGAATTTGAAGCGGTTTGATTATTATTTGATTTATTTTTCGTGAAGCTATTTGCAAAATGCGAGAATTATTTTTTGCCGTCGGCAAATGAAAAAAGTAAGTTAAGAATAAATGCGATTTGATTATTAGTGCGATTTTCTTGTACGAAAATTTGTTTTAATTACGAACGATACGAGTTTTTTTAAAATTGTGTTTGTATAGTGAACGAGTTGAATTGTTGATTTTTAACTTGGAAAGGTGGCGTTTTAAAAGCCTAGTTATTTTTTAATAAACTTTCGTGCTGTTTACACGAAATGTAAAAATACGAATGCATATTTTCTAAATGATTGCGAAAAGATTTGGTAGCGAGAACAATTTTTCAATTTTTGACAGAGAAATGTTTGTATATATGAAAATTGAGTTCATTTTTGAATTGTAGATTTTGATTGTGTGAAAATTTGTTCTTTCTGTTAGAACACAAAATATGTACGATAAAAATACGTAAATACAAGTAGATGCAATGTATTATAGGTTAAAAATATGCGACAATTATATAAATACAAATTCCTACAGAAAAAATGTATAGAATGCGACAATGTTTTATATGTTAAGAAAAAATGAAAAAATACATGTATCTCGACTTTATAGCTAAAAATATGTAGAACACACAAGTACGAAATGTTTTCTTTTTTGTAAATGTTTGAAAATTCACAGTGAAGCAAGTAAATAAATATCTACGGCCGGCTCGTTAGCGCATGCACCGTAAAATATGTTTTTTATAAATGTTTGAAAGTTCACAGTGAAGTAAGTAAATAAATATCTACGGCCGGCTCGTTAGCGCATGCACCGTAGAATTTGGTAAGTTTAAAATACAATGAAAGTTTTTTATACGTAAATATAACGAAAAAATGTGTGCATTAATTTACCACAAGCCTACGATTGTTATCGGACCGCTTTTAAGTGGTTACAACGAGTTTAAATGAGTTTTACAAAAAATACCTTTACAATTTCTTGCTGTGAAGAGTTGCTTGAAGGTTTGAAGGTTGCTTGAAGTTTTTAAGCCACTATAGGCCTACTGATGAAGTTGAAGAAGACGAACTGGATCGCTCAGGATCATGGAAGAATCTCTGGAATCGCTCAGGAACCTGGAGGAAAATCTCTGGAACTATTCCTGGAGAGTTGAAGAAGTGGACCATGATGAGGTCCTGGAGAAGTAATGAAGTTTTTCTGATTGAACCCGGTTCGATGGGACCATGTTGAGGTCCTGATCCGGCTCGATTGGACCATGTTGAGGGTTCTGGAATAAACCCTATGTTGTGCCAGTTTCCCAGGACGGCCAACAATGTGTTACCGCCTTTTTAAACTGCATCGTAGTTCGAATTTCTAATGGACTGTAATTTTAGATTGAGTATATGTGTACTGTAGTAGGTTTGTCTACTCAACTTCATCCAACAAAAACAATGAACACTTTTATTTAACCATTTATTAAACTTGTTAAATAAATAAATGAACAAAAACAACAACGTAACAAAGATTACATTAAACTAGTAATCATGAACAAAGTATTATAATTAATTAAAAGAAATGATCACATCATTCAGAAAATATTATTTTTGCGTGTGTTCTGCGTGAGTGATAATTAGACACTGGAGGGTCCTAGCCTGATTCGCGGCTAGCAACACACTGATATGAACTGATTTGAGAAACGACATGTATTTACGTTGTGTTGGACAACGGAAGGTTCTAGCCTGATTCGCAGCTAGATACACACTGAGTTTAAAATCGGCGAAGTTTATCGGTTTCAGATATATCCCTTCCCCGGCTGGCAATTGTTCTAGAAAGTTCGTTAGCGTGAACCGCGTAAACAAGCATGTAAAATTTTTTCTATTGTCTAGACGAGACGGTTAGATTTATGGCTTGATATAGAGTAAAAAATTATCTTTTGACGATACCGCTTCCTGGTTTGAACGCCGTTTGCAAATGTATTTTGGTGCGGCGTTGCCGGTTGAACGAATATGAGTTTACATGTTTAATTATCTGAAAATTAAACAATATTAATATTTAAAGTCTGTTTTTATCTAGTTTTTTCTTATGATATTAATAAGAAAACTTCATTTATGACGAAGTATAAATTCTCTTATAATATGCAAATGCGCTATCCCTTCAAAATTCGTTCCTAGAAACGTCACAAAAATATGATTGAAACAGATTTTGACATCTTCAATCTCAAAATCCTTTTCTAAGTGTACTATGTTGATGTCATATTTTTGTAAGATTATCAAGTGTTCTCTTTCTATTGTAAATTTTTCATTATATATTTTGTTGTCATTTTGAAAACGACTTCCGATTAAGGAAGTCGAAACGTCAAAAATTAAAAAACTTTTTTAACAAAATAAGTGGTTTTAATATCCATAAAGAAGAGTATTTGAAGTACAAAGCCGCTATGAGTTATAGAAATAAGTTATTCTTACTCTTGACACTAATATAAAACACCTGAATATGAATATCTACGATTCCAAGCTATGATTAACTTTAGTAGTTTTATGAAGAATTTTCAAATGATTCTGATGGACTTCATACTGGATATGAACATTTATTAAGAGATAAAAACCTGGACGTTCTTTTTACAATGTAAAATGAATGTTTTCTGATAGTGCCTCTTATACAGGGTGCGGCAGATAAACGGTCAATTAGAAATATCTCGAGAACTAAAGGTATCTGAATTATGAAAATTGGTATGAAGGGGTTTTGAATATTGCCGTCACCATTCTACTTCCGGTTATACCGGAAGTTGCACATAAATTTGTAATTTTTAATGAAAGACCCTGTATATTTTTCAATTTTAGAAATATTTACGTTATTCTGAACATTTTTTGTTAATAGTTCCCTATACCTATTTTGAACCGTTTTTGAGTTGTAATGTTTTTTATATGAAAATTACACTTTTTTACCATGTACAAAAAATTCAATATCCTCTAATGTAATTTGAATAAAAGTTTAAATTTCTTAGGAACTATTTACCACATACCGCTTTATCGTTTACACTGTGAAGTTACCTTTTTTATTATACAGGGTGCTGTCAAAATTGGAATAAAAACGGAATCCACAATCTTCGCGTAATTCCTTTTTTTCAAATTTTACAAAGTTATGTATAACCGGAAGTAGAATTGTGACGGCATTAAATAGCTCATTATTCAAAACCCCTTCATGCCAATTTTCATAATTCAGATACCTTTAGTTCTCGAGATATTTCTAATTGACCGTTTATCTGCCGCACCCTGTACACTCAAGTTTAAAAATTACAATTTTTGTAAATGTATGGGTTTACTGTATTCTTCTTTAGAGCCAGACTCGTTGGGTAATTCCTACCCACACATTACAATCACCTTCCTAGAATGTGCGTAGAATATTGAAAAAGTATATTTGAATATTCTATGAATATAGAATATCCCTAGAATGTGGCAAAGGCCAGGGTATTGTCAAGTGCTGAGGATGTTCTGAGAACATCCATTAGAATTTGCTGAGAATGTTCTGAGACATCCATTAGAATGTTTTAATAATATTATATGCCATACTTTTAGGTACTTTTATAGCATTTTGTAAAATAAAAGGAGGATAGACCAAAAAAAATTATAAATATTTTCTTATGTTTTATTCTTAAAACTTAAGTTATAAAAAACGTTTTAGAACTTCAAATTTTTGATGCATGTTGCTCTTCACTAGCCATATAGTTTGATGGCAGCTTCCATGTCTGACTCTGTGGATGTCCCAAATTTTTTTTATTAAAGTGACAATATATAATAAAATTGAACCATTTTAGTTAAAGGAAATTAACGCCAAAATTAGACAAAATGGCTTTCCATAAGAATTATCTATTAAGTTACGAAGAATATATATAGTAGAAGGGTAGTCACTAATCCACATTCTCGTCCACATTCCTGCCATCAACACTATCTAACCGCACTATATGAGCATCTTCAGTTGCTAGAGTTTTCTTCAATCTTCTGTTGACTGTTCGGTATAGTAGGACCTTGGACGTCCGTTTGGCATTTTAACATATGAACTCTACTATATTTACTCGTTAAAGTTGTTACTTATTATTTAAATATTATCTATATACAATATAATCTGTCAAAAATATATTTTGATAAAGAATCCCGCCAATATAATAATTTGTCAAAAAAACATGTTTATGTAAAAAGTGATTGTCAATGTAGGGGTAGTGCTCCAATTTTACAACTAAAAAATATGTCATGACTTACCTTCATTACCTTCCATGGTTTTTTTTTCAATAAACCAGGGATCTTAGTATATATCTTATACTAAGTGCCCTGCAATCTGCAATAAACTAATAGGTAAACCTAACCACAAAACTGACGGGAGTGACGGGTGACGTTGCCGCATAGTATAGGACTATATAAATAAAAATATGAATTAATTTGTTCATGTTAGTTTTCTATTAGAAGATGGCAATGCTGTATTCAGCTTGCGCATTTGATTTACATTAAGACTAAGATTTTACAACTAAAAAAATTATGATAGATTTTTCCCAAGGTTTCAAATGAGCGCGCTTATTTTTTTACACTTATTTATTACCTAAGGTTGTGAAATAAATCACACATGTTTCCAAGAACAAAGACATTAAATGTCCTACACTGCACCAGCGTCTGGACTTCTATTCAACTACTCCTTGCCCCCCCAGTTATTGAATTACGAAAGTCCAGACGTGGTTTTTGGCGCCTGTGCAAGTCGTGTGATTTATTTCACAACCTTAGGTAGTTTTAGTACGCCCATGGTCCTTTTTTGTTATTTTTATGGTTCAAAAAATTCCACCACCGTTACTTATTTATTGTTGAAAATATGAAAATGACCAACATAAAATAATCCATCAATTTTATTTTTAATAAAAGTTAATTAGTATGTACTTCATTCATAGAATATTTTAATATATCCAATAACATTCTATGATCGTTCTCAGAATATTTGCTTAGGAATATTCTGCAAAAAGAACATTGGTATCTTCTGAGGATATTCTGGGAATATCCTGTGCTGTGTGGATATAACATATTCTTGTCTTATTAAGGGCGCGGTCTTGTACGTCAAATATCAGCCAAATTATGTCAAATAAGATGCTGCCCGGGAGGTGCTGGTATCTCGTGATAAATGCTTAAATTAAACAAAATAGTTACAGAAACCTTCCTTTGAAATTTTCTCGTTACAGAAATCATTCTAGAAATTCACTGTTTATTATATTTAATACAAGGGGAGAACAATATTTAGTATCATCAAAATGTATAATCTTAACTTTTTATTTTTCATTTATTTTCTTTGTAGGTATATTTTATTTATACAGAGCCTTTCAATGAAAACGATACTTCCATAAGATCTTTCTTTTAATTCTTAAAATTAAAATAATTTGTTACTGCGGCATTGATAATATCAAAATAACATTTTCTTTTCAGTTATTTGTTCCTCGTTATGAAGTACCTACTTATATGAGAAACGAAAATTAACCACGCGAACGATGAATAATTACGATTTAGGTGAACATGTCAAAGATATTTACAAGTCGGAAACAATTCGAAATAAAATGCCCTTTTCAAATGTATAGATACAGAGTGATGTTATTGCTCATTTCAAAGTTAGTATATAGCTATGATAACTATCGACACGTGTCAAGTTGCATCGGCGCTTCTTTGTAGATCAAAGAGCCACTCTTTAAGTCAAGGCGGCAGGCTTCCTTTGAACTTTGGTTCAGCTCACGGTGGCCCTAGACTCCTAGATAATTGTATCAAAGGAGTAAGCCGCTTTAGCAATATTGTTTCCTCGGTTTTATGGGTTCAAATTTTCTCCCGAATTTTTCTTGAAGACTATTTAAACCCGAGATCCTTGATTTTATCTGATAAAAAGTAAGCTTTATCATCTATTTATATTTTTGTTGTTGACCTATGCTTATTATTTTCTACACCTTTGAAAATGAATATTGACTATAGCTCAATGTTTAATTTGTTAATCCTTAACTAAGACCTAAATAGAATTAAAAAATGCAAAATCTCGCATCCCACTGTAATAGGTTATGCCGTTGTCTCTATAAAGGTATATACAGACAACACTCGTTATGCTATGGTTTTGTGAACATCTCAATCATGGAAGAATCACAGTACCTATACAATCTCAAATTTCAAATTATCCGCCAAGCCGGTGTGAGGTCGGAAAAGATTTCGTGAGCAATCGGACGGCGCCGGCGTTATTTAACTCGGGTTACTGAGGCAAATAATACAATACGCTTACCGTATTATAGATATTAACTTTTTACCTTTTTACTAATCCAAAATATTCACGAAGTGATAAATGGCAAAGGTCCGGAATTGCACAAGAGTCCTGCTTCCTGCGCATGCGTGTGTGAACTTGGGATTTGTTTTGATTTCAGTGTGTTTACAGTTTACACTGTTAAATTCTTTTGTCGTTTAGTGTTCTTTGAAGCCTAAAAAAATCTTACTGCTGTATTTCTTGAAAAAAATATTCCATAGAGTGTACAAAGCAGCGTTGATAAAAGTACTATTAAAGATTAAAAAAAATTGTCTGGAAATTAAATTTTAAATCCTATTACATTCGGAAATCAGTAGATTTAACTTTTGGTCTACAATATTATTGTTTCTGCACGGAAGACCGAAAAATATTTTTTTTGTGAAAACGTTCTTTTTTGTGTTTTAAATAAGCAGCTGTAATTTTTTCAAAGCAAAATATTTATTTTTAGATTTTATACGAATTGAAATTCTATACGAACAATATTTTTTTCATATCATCTTAAAGCCGAGGTTTTACGAAGAAATCGAGCACTCTGATAAAGTTAAACAATTGAAAATTTGTAAACCAACTTTTTCGATTGAAAATTAGGTTTTCTTTTAAATTTTTGCACAATTGGACAAAGTGACGGGTCATATTTTTTAAGATAATCAGATAAAATTAGAACTTCAAACTCTCGATATTTTGCTTCGCGTTAGAGATATCGAAAAACATTAGAAAAAGTTGTTCAGAATATTATTTTAACCCCATATACCGATTTTCATGACAAAATTCGCATATTTAATTTTTTCATTATATTGGTCTATACACAAAATTATTACATTTTTTTAATTTGAAAAATAACTGTTCCATGGAAAGTAATAATTTAAACATTGACAATTTAGTAGTGATTATAACTGATTAAGAAAAATCATGATTCCTACACATACTAACTATTAAAAAGTAAAAATTAATTTATTATGAAAGTCATACAAAATATCATTTATTTTGAATATATTGTAATGATGTAAATGTTGTCAATTGTTATTTAGGAATTTAGTTATTTTAAAATTATGTGTAGGGGTATTTAAAATTTGACAGGGTTGCTATGGGATGTTGATTTTTTTCTTGGTTTGGGAAGAGGAGATGTTTGAAAGATGTCAAAGTGGACAAATGGAAAATAAATTTAAAAAAAAAAGTAAAATCGTATAATTTACGGAATTCATCTCAATATATATTCTTATCGTTTACTTTATAATATTACCTCTAATTCTTTTCTAAAATACTTTATATATTTTTATTCTAATGGATAGATAACATATCGACACAAATAATGTTGAATTATTTTTAAAAATTCCCGCGTTATGACAGTTAAACGATATGCGCAACAAGCATCTCGTGTTCAGAGTAATAAAAAATATACATGCAAATATAAATGCTCTAAAATCTCGTCAACTTTCAGACGAAACGTTAGCTAACCCACGTTGCCAAATGAACAGTTTCAACCAACAGCTGTGAGTTCCCGCGAAAATTTAAATTCATGATATATTATTATATTCGGCGTACTTAGAATGTTCCTTTCTGATTAAAGTTTTTTAAATGTTTGGAGAGCAAAAACTTTACTTTACTTTAATTACAAAGACAATAAATACAATTGCAGCGTTCTTTTTGTGTTTTGAGTGCATGTTTCTTTTATTATGTGCCAACATTGCTATATTCTAAACCATAACAGATAGGAATACGATGAAATGGGAAAAAAATTGAATTTTTGGAAAAAATTAGAGATAAAAAAAATCTACAGAGTTTATTGATTTTCTTGAGTTGTACAGTAAAACCAAAAATGGCATTTTTATAGTTTGAGATAAAATTTGCTATAAGTGACGTTTATTAGTTTACAAAATATCAATAATTTATTGTAGAATAATGAAAACAATTCAATGAATAAAATGAAACAGTTAACAAACAAAATATAAAATTAGCAATATAATTTGAAAAGAAACATTTAAGTATATTACATTAAAATAAAATTTAAAGTGAACAAATGTTATCTGAAATATAAATAATAGTAAAATTTTTTGCTGTTTCACGTGGTTGTGCTATTAGTTTTTCGAATTTAGCATACACTTTAGAGCCGCAAAGATTTTTTTATCGTTTTCTACACCTTTTAAAGCGATATCACATTTTATGAGAGGTCAAAGTCTCTCACAACTGGGCTAATTATGGTATCACCCCGCTAAATATCTCAGCTGATGGGTTGGCATCCATTGCAAATTTGATTTGCTTCGGGCACCATCTTTCTTACAGTGTTAAAACCTATATGATCTATATATAATTATATATATATATATGGGTAAAGAATTTTTAGACGCCATTGTTTGACCAAACTTTCAAATTAATTTGAAATGACTTCAAAATTTCAAATCGACTGATTTCATAAATTAAAGTATTTTGATGTATTCTGATTAAACCACATTGTAGATAAAGGTTTAACTTAGGTCAAGTTAATGTTTATTTTTCTTATTTTTTCAGAATCGAGGATATATAGATTGTTAAATGCCACTTTTAAGGTTAAAAAAATTGGATGATTTTGAAGCTGTCGTTTCCATAGAAAATAATAAATTTATCGATTTAGAATAGTAAGACTACCTAAGTTAGACCTTTATCTTTAATTTGTCTGAAAATTATATTTTAAATCCCATTATATTCGGAAATCAGTCGATTTAACTTTTGGTCTGCAGCATAGGATTTTATACACAGGAAGACCGCGCCCTTAAAATAATATAAACTATACGCAATGTTATTGCAAACAATTATATTACTTCCTTTCCTATTGATCCTGAGTTTAGTTGATTCCCATTTATAGTTTCGGAAGTGCGAATCTATAAAACTTTGACTAGTCTATTAGTAACCGCGTTAAGGTTTAAAAAAAAACATCATCAACTCAGTTTTCCTACTTTTTAATTCACTCTAGACACCCTGTTCTAATATCTTATTCCAAGAACGTTTAATTACGACCACACCATATTTATTAATTATGTAGAGAACAAAGTTTTTAATTTTCTAGATAGATACTGCTTGTCAAGAAAATGCTTCTTTAATTATTTAAATCTGATA
Source organism: Crepidodera aurea (assembly GCA_949320105.2). Lineage (NCBI taxonomy): Eukaryota > Metazoa > Arthropoda > Insecta > Coleoptera > Chrysomelidae > Crepidodera > Crepidodera aurea. The sequence goes on from OX439472.1 coordinate 104,094,760, forward strand.
ATTCACTTAATATATCGATTGGAGTTACTAGAATATTCCAAATTTGATAAAAACCTGTAATTGAACTTTTATAAATTGATGTTTTTATGTCAACACGTTACGCCTGATACTTATTTATGATCTAAATTGGTATTTAATGCAATTTTAATATTTGGGGAATTCCCGTCAACTATTAGTGGGACATTTTGATTTAATTTTAATTATGTTAATTCCAATAAAACGCTAACAAACTTTAAAACTTCATTTACTCCGTTCATACTTTCAACTATCCTATTCATAAACTTTACTCTGATTATTGTATTTTTCTTTTGTATTGGCCTAAAGCAATGTTATCAAAACGTGCAACCACAAATCAATAAACCAACAAATCCCTGGTGTTTGTATTTTTGTTTCATTCAGAAAACCCGAAATTACGATCATATTTCAAATTTGTACAGTTGCTTATCCAACACAGAAATTTCTTGGCGACGATTTTCTTTCTTTAGATTAATGATAATGTATTACCCCCGTACGGAAATGTTAACTGTGAATCGACATGCGCTCTCTTGGAAAATCAGCGTTGCCGATAAGTCAGGAATTCCTTATTTTCCATTGTTTTCATTTCAACAAACTACGTAGTACAGTGCGATTTTTTAAGTAACCAATTTGTTTCCATATACACGTTTTTGGAACAAATATTTGATTGCAAGTTCGTTATTATATATTATATACTTACACACAAAGACATACATAATGTACAGGGTGTCCCAAATTGGTGCGTTTTGCAGGGTATCTCGTAAACTAGAAGAGATAGAAGAAAAGCAGTTAAGATGTTATGACTTCTTTTTTTGTTAAAGTAACGATAGCCTAATTAAATCTTTAGTAACTCCCTGCAGTTGGAAGATACAGGGCGATTATTGAAAACTGTCGAAAACTACAAGGTACTATAACTTCTTAATTAAGAAAAATATAAAAAACGTTATAAAAACTTTTGATAGATATAATATTAAAGAGTTCAGTGGCGCACAGATTATTTTTTTTAGGGGGCTCACTAAGGAAATATAATGCAAACTTATGTTTTTTTAAATGGGACACCCTGTATATTTTGACGTTTTTCGTTTTATTTTTTAATTCTCATTCACCTGATATGACATACTATATATCTATTTTCAATGGTTGGAGCTACAGTGCAAATAAACCATTTATGGATGTTCTCAGGTGAAACACCCTTAAAAAATTGAACCCTCAGTAATTAAATTTAACATTTTATTATAAGGATACTGATGTGTGACAATTTTATATATCAAAAATATAATTAATAAAAAATAAAACAAGATTAAAAAAATAAAAACAATAAACTTATGAAACAATAAGAAACATTGTAACAACTAATCTACCTATAACTAATTTTATTAGAATGTAAAAATTACATTAAATGTTCAAAATGCTCTCCGTTTTCATCGATTAAAAAGTTTTTCGTTTAAATAATCTCCAACCAATTCAGCATTACCAAAAATAAAATCATAAAATAATATTTACAAGACTAACTTCGAGAGTAGGGAAGATTTATTACAAAATATTTAGAAAAATAAAGCCAGTGCACATACTCAATTGTGTAAGATCAGTAAGAAAAAGGTGTCAATAATTATTACTACAACAAAACGGAGGACATTTAATGTAATTTTCACATTCTAATAAAATTAGTTATAGGTAGATTAGTTGTTACAATGTTTCTTGTTGTTTCATAAGTTTATTGTTTTTATTTTTTTAATCTGGTTTTATTTTTTATTAATTATAATTTTGATAAATAAAATTGTCACACATCAGTATCCTTATAATAAAATGTTAAATTTCGTTACTGAGTGTTCAATTTTTTAAGGGTGTTTCACCTGATAACATCCATAAATGGTTTATTTGCACTGTAGCTCCAACCATTGAAAATAGATATATAGTATGTCATATCAGGTGAATGAGAATTAAAAAAGGAAACGAAAAACGTCAAAATATACAGGGTGTCCCATTTAAAAAAACATAAGTTTGCATTATATTTCCTTAGTGAGCCCCCTAAAAAAAATAATCTGTGCGCCACTGAACTCTTTAATATTATATCTATCAAAAGTTTTTATAACGTTTTTTATATTTTTCTTAATTAAGAAGTTATAGTACCTTGTAGTTTTCGACAGTTTTCAATAATCGCCCTGTATCTTCCAACTGCAGGGAGTTACTAAAGATTTAATTAGGCTATCGTTACTTTAACAAAAAAAGAAGTCATAACATCTTAACTGCTTTTCTTCTATCTCTTCTAGTTTACGAGACACCCTGCAAAACTCACCAATTTGGGACACCCTGTACAATCCTATCAGACTAGTCAACATGTGTTGTAAAATACATTATAATATCATCTACATGATTAAAAATAAAATTAAAATAATGATAAACACTACAATACATGTTAAAATTTGTTTAAAATTTAAAAAAATCTTCTAAACTATAGGAATACATTATTAGGAAGAAAATCATGAAGACGTTTATGATTCTATAGTTACAAAACTTTGAATAATCCTCTTCGAAATAGTGCCACTTTACTTATTTTTTTTCAGCAGTTGTACCAAAATTATGGTGTACAAGTTGAAAGATTTAAATTCGTAAGAAATCATCATACAATTTTAGAAAACGGTGAAATACGTAAGTATTTATTTTTTCATTTGTCAAGTCTCAGAAATCAAAAATAATCGACGAGCTCTAAAAATTTCGCAGAAATTACTAAAGGATAAGATATACGATCGCAGATTAGTTCAAACATCATTTGCTCGGGTAGTCGACCCATTACTTTTCATATATCTTTCCATCGTTTAAACCAAGCGTTTAATACCTGTAAAACTTACCAAGTAGTCCAAGAAAGCTAGTAATTTTTTTGTAATATCGAGCAGAAACTAGTAACTGATCAGATCGACTTAAATTTTTTTGCAAAGGTGTCTAGAAGTAGAAAACTTTCGTTAGTTGCGTTTTGAGTGGTGGCAGGTGGGGGTGTGAAAAAAAAGAAAAAAAAAATCGTAATTGATAAATTACCTTTTTTAATGAATTAAAGTTCCCTCCCGAGTTATAGTGCGCAGAAAAATACGATATTCACCACAATATTCGTACATTTCTAAAAAAAATGTATTTTTCAATATTTGACCCGAAAAAATGACATTGACGGTTATAAACGCAAAGATAAAAAAAATGGTAATTATTCGAAAGAACATTTGCTCAAAGCCTTGTCTCTTTAATTTTTTTTTCAAAAATTAATACTTTTCACGGTATTGACCAAAAATTGAAAATGTCATAAAAAACAAAAATTTAGCTCAACTTTAACAGACCAAAACTTAAAAAATAATTATCCATAGGGCTAAAAATTACTAAAAATTGTAAAAACATATGTTACGACTTTCTGCAAAAGGATTTTTTTGTCAAATACCACAGTCTAGATGGCGATAAAAAAATAGCGTAAAAAAATTGAAAAAAATTTATTTTGTCCATAACTTTTTTTCTGCTTATGTTAAACGGTTCTGGATGGTCTTAAAATGTTCCCAATGTTGTTCTCTCATTAAGATGTTATAGACATTTTTTTGTGGAAGTCATATTTTTTCAGATATTTACGCTAGAACAGCGGTGCTCAAACTTTTCAAATTTTGTACCACATAAATATGAAACAAAAATATATGTACCACCATAAAAGCATTTCGCCGTTAACAATCAATGTGTCGCGAAATTGTTCGAAGTTTTTGGAAAAGTCGTCATTTCAATATTAAAGCTAGAGCCGTTAAAGTCAAAAACTTGAAGAAAAATATATGTGTTTCTGAAAACAAAATGTTAAATGTTAAATTGTACCACTAAAACATTGTAATGTACCACCAGTGGTAAATGTACCACAGTTTGAGAACCCCTGCGCTAGAACGATCCAGTTTCTTAAAACACCCATTTTATTAATCGTAGAAAAATAAAAAAACTATTTTAATTGTTAGCTCAAGACCATAAAATTAGTTCATATAAATTTTTACGTAATAATATCAGATTTTCGGTTATATTTAAAAAACTAGAATTGTACGATTTTTATGGTGAAAATCGTAATTTTTACGCCCTATAACTCGGGATGGGTTTATTCTCATGAAAAATTGTATTTAACATTAATTCATTCACAAAGGATAATTTATCGATTGCGCAAGTTTATTTTCTTTTTCTCTCTCACTTTTTGATGAAAAAAACGCCACTATCGAAAGTTTTCTACTTCTGAACTAAACACCTTTCCTAACAATTTGCAATAAATTTCAAGTCGATCTGTTTAAAAAAAAACTTTATTAATACTAAATTATAATCACAAGGAGACTAGGAAAGTACTTAGAAATGGTTAAAACAAAAAAAAACACTTTTAAACTGCTACTATTAAAAGTCTAGTAAAATAAGGAAGCTGCATACATTTTTTTTATCGCGTTATAAGAAGCACCACTTTCTTTATGATGTAAAACAGTTTTGTGTGTATTATGTTTTATAAATGACAATCATTGGGGGGGGGGGGGTAATTACCCCCTGTACCCCCCGTAAATCCGCCCTTGTGTTTTAATGAATTTTTTATATCTTGTCCTTTATATTCCTTGCTTATTTTTACTATGTATGACAAGTGATTATGCCACTTTTATATGTTCTTTGTTCTTGTACTTTAACTATATTTTAAACTGTAATCTTTATTTTAAATGGGCTTGCCCGTAAATAAATAAATAAATTAGTCGATTACAACTTAGCGATTGTACATGTTTTGATTTTTTTAATTTATATATTTATTTATATTAAAAAGTAGACCACTTGATAGAGACTTGAGAAATGGCTGCACTAAAGCGTTTACCAAAACTATAAATGATCTTTAATTTTCTTTGTCTTTTCACGATGAGGGTTGTGAGTCGTGTCTATAATCGGCAACGCTGCTCACAATCCACCCTTCGTAAGTTTTACGTCATCAAGTAGACATAACCTTACCAATTTTATAATCAGTTAATATAGTGAAGTGCTACCGGTTTTTTGCCAAAATATCAATTTTAAGGTAACTAATTTAAACATTTGACATGAGAGTTGTACTGAAAAGTTCTATATCACGAGTATAAGGCAAATTTTTTGATTAAATTGCTAAAGTTTAAGAGAGTTTTCATACATTTTGTTAGATTCTTTGTTAGATTTGTCACCGATGCTTTATTCTTTCACTTTGTTATTGATCCCGATATTATCCAAAATCCAGACATCCTGGAAATTCATTATTATTCTAAAATTTTACTAATAAAATTATTAATTTTTTGTGGGAAAGGTAAAAACGTCACGACTTCTTGATGGGGGGGTGTATTAGATAAAACTTTTATTATTTCCTTGTCAAAATGTAAATTTCTTCAGTGACAGTTAATATAAATCTAAATAAGAATTGTACTTAGATTAAAGTGATAAGAATATTAATAACATATTAAGAAAATAAGTAGATAGAATAAAAAAATGTGCGATAGAGAATAACATTGAAATTTACTTAAAATTTAGTCAATAATAGGAATCGTACAGAAAGTATACCTACCTACATACATTTTTATTCCACCTGTTGACACCTAACAAAAAATTGTATCTTTAATTTGGAAACTGAACACGTAAAATATGGTGCAAAAGACCCCTAAGAACAGTGGCGGATCCAGAGAAGGTTCTCTGCCCCTTGAGAGTGTTAAATTATTTTTTTTTCGATAGCGCTACATGCAGCCCAGACCCGCCCCCTGACACCAGACCAAACTTCCTATTTACTTAACCTTTTCTATACTAACCTGGGTCTCTATAAAAGGGAAAGTAAACGCGATAGCGCGAGTAAAAAATTAAAATTAGAGCAAGTAAACAAGCAAAATGGCGCATGTTAAACGAAACCCCCCTCAGATATATTATGACAACAGATTCTTAACAATACATACTATTTTTATTTTAGTTCAAAAAGTAAAACTTTGTACTATCGTAGAAAAAAGTTATTTAATATAAAATTTGTTAGTCCTATGATCTATTTTTATGTATGAGAGAGTAATAAAACAGCATTTTTAATGCAAAATTTAGTACGGTCATTTTAAATATTTTTACGGAATAATCTAAATATTTCCTAAAATTGTCATAAATGTACCTGAGCTAATACAAGTTTTGGGTCTTTTATTGGTCTTTTATAACCATAAGCTGTACAGAACAATAGAAAAAGGTTTGGACAGGCCAAAAGCCCTGTGTATTAAAGATAACATAGCCGTAGCTTAAGATTATTTTCAATAAGTACCTATTTGCCAATTTTGTTTTATTTTAATTCCAAGAATTTCTTACAGTAATCGAATTATAAGTAGATAAATCCCTTACCAACAAATTTCACCGAAAATGCGATTGTAGGTTTTCCATTTAGTAAGGAGGTCCAGTTGTGTATTCTTGACAGCTTACTAAATGTCGTTTAGTTGTAACATGCAAGGTGCAGTGTGCAGTCTATTGTGAATTCTAGTGTGATCATGGAAAATTTGGAAGTACCGCGTAAACGACAAAAAATCGGTCCTTTAACAGTTAATGAAAAAACATTAATATTTAATTGTTTTAAATCATTTACAGACAAACATTTATGTAAAAGTGTTGATAACACAGTGGAATTAGTTAGTAGTACGCTTGGTGTTGGGAAATCTACGATTTACAGAGTTGTTAAAGAAGAGAAATGTGGCGAGTTTCAAACAGCACGTAAAGCTCCAGGAAAACCAAAATTTCAAATAGAAAATCATTTGAAAGAAAGACTTCGAAGGAAAGTGCATGCGTTCTTCTTTAGAAAAGAATTTCCGACAGTAGACAAAGTTCTTGCCACGGTTCGAGATGATAAGGATTACCCTGAAATGAGTCGAAGCACACTATGGAAACTTTTAAAAGAAATAGGTTTTCTATGGAAAAAGCATTCCAGAAAGTCTATTTTAATAGAAAGAAGCGATATTGTAGTATGGAGAAGAAATTACCTAAGGACTATAAAAGAAATGAGAAACCAAAGAAGAAATATATTTTATTTAGATGAAACATGGATCAACGAGGGACATACACCAAATAAATTTTGGCAAGATGAAACTGTTACAAGTCGAAGACAGGCTTTTTTAAATAATTTATCTACTGGTTTAAATCCACCATCAGGAAAGGGGCGCAGACTGATAATAGTACACATCGGTAGTTCAAACGGTTTTGTTAAAGGTGGTTTATTAACTTTTGAATCTACTCGTACCGGTGACTACCATGAGGACATGACATGGTTGCGACAGTTCATCTTCTGATTTCGATTCTGATTTGGATTTGTAGGTAAGAAGTAGTTTTTATATTAAAATTATTATTTATGAACGTAACGTTGTTTAAAAGTGAAAGTTTAAACCCTTATACCTACATAACCCGTTTGACACAATGTTCTTAACATATCTTGTGGAAAAATAAAATATTTTAGAAAAAATTGCACTTTTTTACCTTCAGCTGTTTAGAAGTTATAAGCAGGTTAATTAGGTGCGCCTATGGATTACGAATGCTTTATTATTTTAATACTCTCTCATACATAAAAATAGACTATAACTACAAAAACTACTAGATACAGTTAAATCGCTAAATAAAAATTACTTTTATAGTAGTGGAGTGAAATTAGAATTTTATATGGATGTAAGAGCTAAGTAAATTTTTTTTATTTTTTCGAATTTATAGATAAAGAGAAGCTTGTAAAAAATTTGTCAATAAATTTGGGCTGGAGCTTCGCGAGATATGTGCCAAAAACGCCATTTTTGGTATTTTTCGAGTGGATTGCTTCACTATTTTTTAAATATCTCCGGCTCTAAGAGTCTTGGAAAAATAAAAACAAAATTAAAATGACCGTGATGAAGTAGAGTATCGATCCGTATAGTAGGGTTTTTTTTAAATGCATCCTAACCTCAAAAAACGAATTCGCGCACATTGTTTTTTTACTGAATTGGCAATAAATAACCAAAAAATCCTCGTATTTTCTTAAAAATTGCAGAAAATATGTATTTTTATGTCGGGAAGACATGGTAAAAATTAAAAAAAAAAGGTTTGTCCAGCCAAAATCGGCATTTTTCGAAAAAAAATTGAATTGTCCGCCATTTTTGGAAAAGCAAAATTTTTGATTTTAAAAAGAAGGATTTTGTGTGTACTTTTGTCTAAGAAAATCCAACATTTTATTTCTTTATTTAAAGTGCCCAATTTAGGGAATAATAAAAGAATTCGATTTTCATTTTTTTTCCAATTTTTTTATGTTTATCGCGATATGTATGCTTGATTCTCTTAGAAAAACTATATTTCAGTTCAAAAAATGTTGGGGACCATTCTAGATATTACTCACCTTCAGGCATACAGCAGAACAACAAATCTTATTTTTGGATTGTCTATATTAGGAATAATGGCAATAAAATTAAAAAATATGACACACCACTTTAATTTGATTTGTGCTCATTTCAAGAAATTGCGGATTTTACATCGATCCAAACTTGACGAGACAGAAATCCTTGGATTTTATGTCCGTTTATCCAGTTTCTGTGCATGTGACTAATCTCCTATTCAAATTAAATTTATGTACTGGGTAATTCCATTTAAAACAACTTAATCGCGCTTTAGTTTTTTAACGATTCAAAGTTATTGCGTAGCATTCTGTTGATGTAAGATTTAAAACTAATATTCAGTTTAAGGTAATTAGTTAATTTAAAGTAATTAGCTTTTGCGACAGAAAAGTGTTTTGAGAAAGAAATAATTTCTGTACGTTTTAAAAATTTTCAGTAATACAGTTTTCAAGTAAACTGTGAAATTGATCCAATATAGCTAGATTTTGTAATGGGACAAACTTCACCGACTAAGAAAAAATTTTTGGTCGAATGAAAAAGCCTTTATTATTAAGAAAAACAATACGGCAATTAAAAAATATTTATTATTAACAAGACACAAATCTTAAACTCTATAATGGTAAAAATTCCTAACTCAGCGTTTGCAAAATACTCTTTTTAGAAAAATATGTTTGATAGACAATAAATGAAGATAGAGGAAAAATAAACTTTTTTAAATGTAATAAAAACAGCAATATGAACGTTTACCTCTTAGGTACAGATATCGACCACGAAATTTCCATTAATATTTTTAGATGTGCTGCCATCTATGATTATAAGAGAGTATTGACAATTACTAAAAGCAAAAAATTCCCGGTGTATTGGGGTTGCATACACAATTTGCATTGTGTGTTGCAAAGCTTTTATTTGACTGATTCTAGTCAAAATGTCACTCTCTTCTTTCGTATCCCTTTCAGAGATTAATACAAAGTTAGAAAATGAGTAAGGAATTTAATTTATCAGATTCGACATCCTAAGACCGGTTTCTGCCTTTCGGTTTCGTCAGTTAGGCTTTTCGAATCCAATAAATAAAATACCAAACTCGTACAAGTCAATCATAGATGGCAGCACATCTAAAAATTTTATCTTATAGCGGATATAGCTATTGACTTGTACGAGTTTGGAATTTTATTTATTGGATTCGAAAAGCCTAACTGACGAAACCGAAAGGCAGAAACCGGTCTTAGGATGTCGAATCTGATAAATTAAATTCCTTACTCATTTTCTAACTTTGTATTAATCTCTGAAAGGGATACGAAAGAAGAGAGTGACATTTTGACTAGAATCAGTCAAATAAAAGCTTTGCAACACACAATGCAAATTGTGTATGCAACCCCAATACACTGGGAATTTTTTGCTTTTAGTAATTGTCAATACTCTCTTCTAATCATAGATGGCAGCACATCTAAAAATTTTATCTTATAGCGGATATAGCTATTGACTTGTACGAGTTTGGAATTTTATTTATTGGATTCGAAAATCCTAACTGACGAAACCGAAAGGCAGAAACCGGTCTTAGGATGTCGAATCTGATAAATTAAATTCCTTACTCATTTTCTAACTTTGTATTAATCTCTGAAAGGGATACGAAAGAAGATAGTGACATTTTGACTAGAATCAGTCAAATAAAAGCTTTGCAACACACAATGCAAATTGTGTATGCAACCCCAATACACTGGGAATTTTTTGCTTTTAGTAATTGTCAATACTCTCTTCTAATCATAGATGGCAGCACATCTAAAAATTTTATCTTATAGCGGATATAGCTATTGACTTGTACGAGTTTGGAATTTTATTTATTGGATTCGAAAATCCTAACTGACGAAACCGAAAGGCAGAAACCGGTCTTAGGATGTCGAATCTGATAAATTAAATTCCTTACTCATTTTCTAACTTTGTATTAATCTCTGAAAGGGATACGAAAGAAGATAGTGACATTTTGACTAGAATCAGTCAAATAAAAGCTTTGCAACACACAATGCAAATTGTGTATGCAACCCCAATACACTGGGAATTTTTTGCTTTTAGTAATTGTCAATACTCTCTTCTAATCATAGATGGCAGCACATCTAAAAATTTTATCTTATAGCGGATATAGCTATTGACTTGTACGAGTTTGGAATTTTATTTATTGGATTCGAAAAGCCTAACTGACGAAACCGAAAGGCAGAAACCGGTCTTAGGATGTCGAATCTGATAAATTAAATTCCTTACTCATTTTCTAACTTTGTATTAATCTCTGAAAGGGATACGAAAGAAGAGAGTGACATTTTGACTAGAATCAGTCAAATAAAAGCTTTGCAACACACAATGCAAATTGTGTATGCAACCCCAATACACTGGGAATTTTTTGCTTTTAGTAATTGTCAATACTCTCTTCTAATCATAGATGGCAGCACATCTAAAAATTTTATCTTATAGCGGATATAGCTATTGACTTGTACGAGTTTGGAATTTTATTTATTGGATTCGAAAAGCCTAACTGACGAAACCGAAAGGCAGAAACCGGTCTTAGGATGTCGAATCTGATAAATTAAATTCCTTACTCATTTTCTAACTTTGTATTAATCTCTGAAAGGGATACGAAAGAAGAGAGTGACATTTTGACTAGAATCAGTCAAATAAAAGCTTTGCAACACACAATGCAAATTGTGTATGCAACCCCAATACACTGGGAATTTTTTGCTTTTAGTAATTGTCAATACTCTCTTCTAATCATAGATGGCAGCACATCTAAAAATTTTATCTTATAGCGGATATAGCTATTGACTTGTACGAGTTTGGAATTTTATTTATTGGATTCGAAAATCCTAACTGACGAAACCGAAAGGCAGAAACCGGTCTTAGGATGTCGAATCTGATAAATTAAATTCCTTACTCATTTTCTAACTTTGTATTAATCTCTGAAAGGGATACGAAAGAAGATAGTGACATTTTGACTAGAATCAGTCAAATAAAAGCTTTGCAACACACAATGCAAATTGTGTATGCAACCCCAATACACTGGGAATTTTTTGCTTTTAGTAATTGTCAATACTCTCTTCTAATCATAGATGGCAGCACATCTAAAAATTTTATCTTATAGCGGATATAGCTATTGACTTGTACGAGTTTGGAATTTTATTTATTGGATTCGAAAAGCCTAACTGACGAAACCGAAAGGCAGAAACCGGTCTTAGAGTGTCGAATCTGATAAATTAAATTCCTTACTCATTTTCTTCCATTAATATGTTTCGAAATAACTAAGAAGTCTTTCTCTAATATCTGAATAACCTTCCTCTTAAAAATTATTAGTAAACCATCAGTCGAAGGGCGACAAATTAATCCTATTGATTCTCAATAAAATGTATTTTTTTATATAAATAAAAAGTAAAATAACTACGCGGGGTTTTTAATGGAAATACTTGAAACACATAAAAAAAACAAAAATGTCATGAATTATACCAACAGTAATAAATAAAAACTATAAAGTGTACATCATTAGTACAAAAAAACGATAATCAATAATAATAATCAATAATTTATTACTGTTATTGTATTTCAAGGCTGACTTTAAGTAGCTGCCGAAATATTTCCACCGTTAATGATTATTTAATAAAAAAGTTGAAGGTGGATGTACTTAGCAAGAATAATTACTTAATAAAACTTCACAAATTAGATGTAACAACAGTTAAAGAAACATAATTTTTTAGAAAATGTAACTTCACCAAATTCTTATTTTTAGTGTCATTGTCAATTTTTTGAAAACGACTTTAAATACATATTTTCATATAGGACTTTTCAGACTTATTTTAAATAAAATAAAATCTTCCCAAATTTCGATAAAAATTTTCAGTGTTTGTGCTTTAAGGACATGAAACTCCAACTCATTGTTGTTGAAACAGGAGAAAAGTGGAGAAGAGCATTACTAAGGTAAGATTTTATCCATCCAATATGTGCGTAATTATAAGCTTTTTAATTATAGTCACCTATAAAAAAAAGTATCTCACGTAACGTTTGTTTAAATATAAAAAAAGAAGTTTCAGCATTTTTCTCCACAATTATCATCTACTAATGATTTTTTTTGTACCATACATCTTTTGTATTTATGTGTGAAATATCTGGAGGAGTAATTTAAACTCGATACAAGGGGTTGGAAATACTACGCCATGTCATATAAATTAGCAGAAACAATTTGGTTGAATATGGAAAATAGGAGATTGCTAGATGCTACTTGTTTATATCACAAAGTAGTTACTAGGAAAAAGCTACCATACCTTTATAATAAAATTAAATTTAGAACGGATGTGCACAATCTAAATTTATATATATATATATATATATATATATATATATATATATATATATATATATATATATATATATATATATATATATATATACAGTATAGGGCAGTACGATGAGGTGGGGGAGATATTAGTCATTTATATCGTAAATTTAGATTTATATATATATATATATATATATATATATTGAGATAATATAAATAAATTCTTAAGTTTTTAATTTTCTTTAGTTTTTATTTTCAAAATTCACACATTGACATCTATCAAATCCAAATTACTAACTATCATCCAAAACAAACATCATCACCATCGCAACTATTTTTTTTTAAGTCCTTTTTACATTGTTTCTTTAATAATTTTTTTTTTAAATGTACTTCCAATAATTTTGCCCCATTTTTTATATCATTACAATATATATATATATAATTCCATTCCTTCAAACTAATGTCAAATCAAAATTTTAAAATATGTTTTCAAAAATATCTGCTAAATAGTCAAGTTGTTTTTTTTTGCGTCAATGCACCTATGTAGTTGTCAAATAATATTTTAGTATATAGTATATCAAAAATTGGTACATTCATCAAAAACCCTCCACCAAAATTTAAAAAATAACCAGCTGTAATTTATTAAAATAATTTTTCGTGCAAGACAATTTTTTTGGTTGATTACATTGATCTGATATTAAATACATTTATATTTTTTAATTAGAATTCAATTTAAATTTTCAAAATACAATCTCGGCCACGAATTCAGGTAGTCTGAAAAAAGGTGAGTAATTTGGACCACGGGCTAAGGTTCGAAGGGATTAACAGTTTAAATGTTTAATTGTTTAAGTTTCTCAAAAGTTTGTAAAATTATTTATTGGTGTAAAAAAGTAAGTAATTACATATAAAATATTTACTGCTTACATTCTAAAAGGAGAGAGAGAGAGAGAGAATATGTTTATTGTCATAGAAAAATTACAAAAATATTATAGACAAAGCGAAACTAAATAATAAAAATAAATTACTAGACAAAACAAAACACAAACAAAATATGAATAACAATTCAATATGCAATATCCGTCACTATAAATTATTTTCAAATTAACTTAATTAAATTATTGCTTCTATATGCTGCAACCCAAAAGTCTAAGGCACGTTATAAAATTCTGCCACTGTGTAAAATGGTCTTTCTTGAAGAAAAGCCCTAGTCGATCTTCTGAACTTATCATATGAATTTATAGATTTTAACTGTATCGGGAGGTTATTATACAATTTTTTTGCTCTTTTTTGTAATTTGAAAATAGATTCGAAGTGGTATAAGCTACAAGAACCCCAGAACGGTAAACCAAAGCGAAGGTGAGATTCGAATAAGGAAAAGTAGGTCATTAATGCAGTAGTAGGGGTTAGCTCTTTAGAAACAGTTCTAATGGCAAAACATGCAGAAGATAATTTTTTTGCCAAGGTCTCAACATGAGTGGACCATTTCAGGAATTTGTCTATATAAAGACCTAAAAACTTCATTGAGTTCACCGTTAGAATCGGATTATTGCTTAGGCATAGGCTGTAAAGTACCTCTGTAAGACATTGCTAAGGTTTTACTGGTGTTGAAACAAAGCCCATTCGAGTCAGACCATGACTTAATAGTTACTAGATCTTTGTTAATGCTAGATTGTAATGTCTGTATATCAGAACTACTCCGGATTACGCTCGTGTCATCGGCAAATAAAGTAATTCTTCCACTTATTTTTAAGTCTGTGATATCGTTGATGAATAATAAAAATAAAATCGGACCTAATACTGCACCTTGAGGTACTCCACTGCTAATTGGCAGATTTGAAGAATCCTCACCATTAGCCCGTACCTGCTGATTTCTATTTTCTAAGTAAGTTTTAAACCATTGCAAAGGAGAACCCCGTACGACATAAACTTGTAGTTTCTTAATTAAGATTTCATGATTAACACAATCAAAGGCTTTTGCGAAGTCACAAAATACTGAAGCTGTGAAAAGTTTATCATTAAATGATGTATATATTTCATTAAGAACGGACAACATTGCGTCACTAGTGCATTTTTTAGGAAGGAAACCGTACTGATGAGGTGTTAAGATATTTTGTTTGAAAAGAAAGGGCAGAAGGCGATTTTTCATTATTCTTCGATAAAGGGCTGTTTTTAGACAGCTCGGAAAGATACCAGATTCGAAGGATTCATTAATCAGCGAAGTTAACATGTTCATTACTACACCAGGAAGATTTCTTTTGAATGCTGTTTATGGTTTTCACTAGTTCGTGCTCATCTACTGGTCCTAGGAAAAAACTATTAGTGATCCTTTTAGTAGGTAGGAGGAAGGAGAGAGCATCCTGACCCGGAACTATGTTAGAGCTAATATTCTTACTTACATTAACAGAATAATTGTTTAGTTCATCAGGACTAGGATTAATAGTGTTTGAATAACGGGTTTTATTTCTTAAGTCATTTATAATAGACCAGGGGAGATATTTTGTTGCAACAGTTTTGACAAAAGTATACCTAGGTATCACTTTTTCTTCATATTTTAATACATTATTTTTATCAAAACAAATGAATTAGCGCTTCTAATTTGTAATTAAATTTCAGCTTGAAAATTGAATAAATTTGTATTAAATTGAAATATATTCGGATGATCACTGTAAAAACAAGAATTAAATTTAGCTTGAAATGAAGTGTTTACTATCTGCCTTGCAATTGTGGCATCTTCATCATGTATTCGTCAACTCTGTCAACGTCGTTTGTAATGTAAATTTTTGCGGGACACTGACGCTTCCAACACCTCCAACGAATTTTTCCACATTTACTAATATGACTTTAAGTAAATTTGTGATTGTCAAACACTACTACACAAAATGTACACGATAACTATGATTATTAACCAAAATAATTCAAAATATAAACATTTCACCTTCATTGGATCTCAAACATTTCGCAAATCTTTCAAATATTCCTTAAAAAGTCGTTACAATTTTGCAGACACTTTTATTTTTTATTACCTGTATCTCTAATCCCTAAAATTGAAAAACTACCTGGAAATATTTGTTTGTGACGCAAATTACATGCGGTAATAATTATTATCACCTTTATTATTTCTCCATAGTAGGACGCAATAATAAAACAAAATTTTGTAGAAAAAATAAAGAGCGAAGTTAATTTTCTGAAAATACATTAACAACACTAGGAAATGTTTTAACTTATTGAAATTTTCTACTAATTTATATTAAATATTTGCAAAAGTATAAGGAATAATAATAAAAAATGGATTTCTTGACGCAATTAGACTTATTTGAGCTATATATTTAGGAATCGTTATATTTATTTAAAATAAATATTATATATTTTTGTTTTTTAATATTTTTTGGTTAAACTGCAGCACTATACTGATATTATGGGACCTTATGAACACAATAACATTGTAAAAATCAACGGTATGATTAATGTTAACAATCCGGATTATGATATTAACGAAAGGATGTGGTTATACTTTTTATCTCATTGATTAGATATAATAATAATAAAATTTCAGCACATCAGCGAATGGCTAGATTGAGGTAGAATTGAAATTTTTCCATATTAGTAATCCTTACTTAAATTGAGTAATCATGATTTTTTAAATTTAATGGGTTTTTTACTGAAATCTCTTAATAACAGTAATTTGCGCTAACCCGTAAAATAAGTTGGCGCAGAACGTAAATATTCGCCTGTTTGCCCAACGGTCCTATTCTATTACTAAACAAGTAACAAGGCACTAAGGCAGGTTTTTGTTCATAATATGCGTAAATATGGAAAATGGATCCTCCTTTTTAGTAGAAAGAATTGACATTGACATTCACATACAGCTGTATATTTACCACAAGTTGTAATAAAAAAGCTAGAAACTAACTAGCTTTGTGTAATGTAATAATGAAGAATATGTTTTGTATATAATAATAATAATAATAATTATTCATTCATTCTATACAATAAGATATAATTACAGCATATTTTGAGAATAAATATCTGTATTTCAAAATGGCCGATTTTTTTTTATTACCGTTGCGTCATGTTTAGGGTCACTTTAGCTAAAGCTAGACTGTGTTCCTAAACATGAATAGACTTTGGTCATTTTGAAATAATTATAAAATTATAAATATAAAATAAAATGATTTAAATGAAGATATAAAGTTACGTATTAATAATATAAATATAAAGTTATGTATTAATAATATGAAGTTAAGAATTAAAAACTAACTAATTAAAAACAGTAGTAGGGAATTATAATATATTTAATTTAAAATTTAAAAGAAGTTTTGATTAAAATTGATTAAAATATTTAAAATTATTCGATATTATATACCATATAATATAACATATATAAAAACCAAGATATAACAGGTTTATAATAGTATTTTGTCAATTGATGTTAGCCAATATGTTAATTTGTTTTTGAAATTTTTAATGTGAATTTCCATTTTTAGTTCTTTTGGTAAGTGATTGTATAGATTTTGTCCCGCATATATGAAACATCGCTATATAGTAAAATACTTTTGAAACAAAATAACTTGATTTACCTAAGATGGAATTAACTTGCACACTCCTTACATATTTTCGTTAAATCATGGCAAATACTACTTAAAATTGACCCTATAGTAAGACAGAAAATTTAAAGCATTTATTTAAAAAGATCAGTAGAAGATTATTTAAGAGTTGCACTTGATAGGTTCTAAAGAAACGATGCAATTCTGTCAGATGTCGTAGACCAGCTTAAAATACTCTAAATACATTTTAATGGCGAAAAAACTGAATTTACCATATCCCAGATGCAAAATTATCCCCAACCTAAACTCTGAATAAAAGAGGAGAGTGCAGTAAAAGTGGGGATGTAAGGTCACATTCTATAGGCGTACTTTGCAAAATAATAATAAAAATAAAACAATAAGTAACACTGAGGATTATATGTTGTTAATGGGATTAAACTTTTTTTAATATCTTGGCACTTCACTACTATCTACTATCTTTAAAAGTCACTGTCTTCACTATAACTACTGGTATCATTATCATTGTCTTTTCTGAGGTTTATTATTATAGGGTCTATTAAGCTACTGCTATATCCACTTGAATTGAATTTTCCACAAGTAGTTAAAGTGAAAAATAAGTGGACCACTACCGAATTATTAGAGTTACATAAACAGCTAAACGAGCTATATTGGTTGAAGCAGAATTTTCATGATCAAAAAGTAGAAATAGAATATAAACTTTTGCTTAAAACTTATAAAACAAATTAAAATCAGACAAATACTTACATTATCAAAAAACGATGGAAAATAAAACAAATCCTAATTAAAAACAGAAATATGTATGGAAATTAGTTAAAGAAAAAACCGTAAAACATGATAATACTCGGGAAATACAATTGAATATCGGTAGGTCAATTGTTGATAGGGACTCTGATGTTGCAAATAGTTTTGTTACTTTAGTACCTCTGTAAGATTACTAAATGAAAAAAATTTTAAAAAAACTCTGCCTCTCTATGTACAGGGTGGCCAAATAAGAATGCGAGGTACTGTATCTGAGAAACTATCCGGAACTATGCGGAAAAAAAAGTTATAATTAAAACGGCCAAGGGAAAAACCTGGAAAATATTTTCAAGTTTCTGAAATGGGCGCTAGGGCGCGTAACTGTAATCTTGAATCTAAGAAAGTGATGTTTCTGTGAATTCCGCTATATTAACCTAACAAAAAAATACCTGATCTTTAAAGTAGATGATAATCTGAACCTTTTTTGTTTGACAATTTTTGCTGTATCTCTAAAAATAAAGTGGTGGGGGGTATTCAAAGGTTTCAGTAAAAAACACCCTGTATATTCGAAACGGTTGAGCCGATTTTAACAAACTTGGGCTAGTTGAAAAGAGCTAGTCTTGGGCTACAAATGTTATAATATTTGAAGTTTTGTTAGTTTCACATGTCGCCGCTAGAGTGCTTTTTTCGACATTTCGACAGAAATGGTTAATTTTCTCAAAAAAATTAAATGACTTGGTATGATTTCTTTTTCATGAAAAAGTAACCAAATGTTGCCTAAACAAGCTCGCGAAAATCGCTTCTCCTAACCTAAACCTAAAATTTAGGCCAAAGAAAATTTTATACCGAAATCCCTTAAATTTTTATTTTTTAAACTAATTAATTCCTTTTATTATGTAAGTTGTAGCCCTAAAAAGAACCGATTTAAAAAAGAAAGGTTTCTAATGCCCCGCAAATTCTCTAAATGCTGACCATCACGCTCTATGCATTGCTGAAGCCTCTCATGGATAGACAAAACTGCAGCTTCAATTTCGGCTCTTGGTATGTTACGTAATCCATTACGAACCCGGTTTTTCATATCTCTCTGGTCGTAGGTTGAGTCTGAAAATCAAGACAAGTTAAGTCTGGTGATCTCGCAGGCCATGGAAACAGACTTCCTCTTCCAATCACCGCTGCCGCGCTGTTGCATTAATATGCTCTCGCACAATAATGGAGAATTTTTATTTCAAATTCTTTGGATTGATGAAGCCCCCTTTAAAATCTGCACAGTATGCATTATTGGTCTGCAGAAAATCCGCATTGGTTGCGTGAAGTTCAGCACCAAGGACGTTGGAGTTTAAATGTGTGGTCTGGCATACTGGGAGGCAGAATTATTGGGCCATATTTTTTCGAGCAATCCCTAAATGGCAATATCTTTCTTGGCTTTTTGGCCAATAAATTACCGATGTTGTTGGAAGATGTGCCCCTAGAAACATGTCAAAACTTGTTTTTGCAGTTGGATGGTTGCACAGCGGTGGATTGGAAGATGAAGTCTGTTTCCATGGCCTGCTCGATCACCAGACTTAACTTGTCTTGATTTTCAGACTCAACCTACGACCAAAGAGTTATGAAAAACCGGATTCGTAATGTATTACGTAACATACCGAGAGCCGAAATTGATGCTGCAGTTTTGTCTACCCATGAGAGGCTTCAGCAATGCATAGAGCATTTACGGGGGCATTAAAAACCTTTCTTTTTTAAATCGGTCCTTTTTATAGCGACAACTTACATAATAAAAGGAATTAATTAGTTTAAAAAATTTTCTTTGGCCTAAATTTTAGGTTAGGAACAAGATA
Source organism: Crepidodera aurea (assembly GCA_949320105.2). Lineage (NCBI taxonomy): Eukaryota > Metazoa > Arthropoda > Insecta > Coleoptera > Chrysomelidae > Crepidodera > Crepidodera aurea. Next base: position 104,114,567 of record OX439472.1, read on the forward strand.
ACGAGATGCGGTTTTCGCGAGCTTGTTTAGGCAGGAGATCCTTGAGATAATATGTAACTTAAAAAATACTAACTCGATTGGTGTTGACTGTATATCTACAAAAATTATTAAATATATAGCTTTGTACATTGCACAACCTTTGTGCGATTTAATAAATATCTCACTTGAAATTGGTCAGTATCCGGAAGGAATGAAAACTGGACTGGTTACTCAAATCTTTAAAAAAGACGATTATGTCTGTAGATAACTACAGGTAGATAACTGTTTCAAATGTAATTAGTAAAGTTGTTGAAAAATGTATGGTATAATAGAATGATCAGTTATCTAAATAAACACAATATTGTAACAGAAAGTCAAAACGGTTTCTATGCGGGAAAGTCTACAGAAGGCGCTGAATTTATATATAAACATTTGGATAACAAGAAAACTTAAATTTAGATTTTGTTGAAGAAAAACTATATGCCTTGGGCTTTCGTGGTAATGTTTTATCTTGGCTGATGTCATATTTAAGAGATAGGAAAATTATCGTTAAAATAAATCAAACTCAATCAAATGAAACAGTTATTAATCTGGGAATTCCTCAGGGGTCTGTACTTGGGCCACTTATATTTTTAATGTTCATTAATGATTTACCAGAATATATGGACACGGACTGTGAGGTTATATACGCAGATGATGTATCCTTCGTAACTCATGGCAATTCTCCTAAAGAACTATCAGATAAATTGAGTATGCTCTACAACAAATTTTGAAGAACCATCTAATTCTAAATCATGAAAAAACAGTTTTAATGAAATTTTATCTAGCAAATGATTCCAATAACGCCTTTGAAATACACACTGAGAATTTAAATATTAGGTCTTCTGAGATAACAAAATTCCTTGGAACTTTTCTGGACTCACCACTCTCTTTTCAAGCATGTACTGACCACATTGCTAAGAAAGTATGTAGCAGCTATTATGCAATTTTGCAAGTTAAAAATATATTTTCACAACAACTATTAAATATTTACTATGCAATAACTTACTCTCATTTATCTTACAATATGGGGAAACTCTAGATTATTTTCAAAATTGTTTATTTTACAAAAAAAAAGTAATACGCCTTATTTTCGGGACTCATAGACGCACTTCTTGTAGAGACTACTTTAAAAAATACAAAATCCTAACTGTTATAGTAGAACCCACTTGTTTATGAGAATGAAAAAACGTTATAAAAACACAAAGGATACCGCCAATAGAAGGAATGCTGATGAATCTGGACATTTTTGAGCAGTTTAATGTCGAAAACACCGTACACTGTCCATATACATAAAAATAAAATAATATTTTGGCTATTAGGACCACTGTGTAAAGATTCAATAACCAACTTAGCTGGATATCGTTATAGGGGAGAATGGCGTATAATTATTTAATATGAATTTACATTTTAATTTCTATAACGCATATTAGATTTGAATAGAGGTTGATATCTTCATTTTTTGATCTCTTGTGAGATTAACAAACGTTACTAATTAAAATTTTGTCTCAAATTTTAATTTTAAAATTAAAAACACAGCGAATAAAGTCATAAATATTATAAATTAATTAAGCTTACCTACCCTATCTCAATCCTCACCATCGGATTCACTGTCATCAACATTGATAATAAATTGGGTCGGACTCGTTACATAAGAATTTTCTTCTTTGATGACATGTTTGATTTTTTTCTGCCAATCATCAGCTGAAATTTTGTTCATTTCTTCTTTTACCAAATTTGCAACCAACCCGTCAAATTTGGGAAACACGTTATGACGCCTTATTCTTTTTTTAAGTTGTCCCCAAATTAATTCTATTGGGTTAAATACACAAAAATAGGGCGGAAGGCGCAATACCTCGTGGCCCCTTTTTGATGCCATTTCATCAATAAAGAATTTTTTTTCAAATGATTGTGTGCCTAATACTTGAAGCAATTGTTTTTTTGTATAATTTTCTTCGAAATAGAGTTCATGATTTCTTAAAAATTCCTGAATCTCAGACTTGGTATTGGGAACTTTTTCTATTAAGCGAGAATGATATGAAGCATTATCCATCACTATGATGCTATTCTCTTCAATATTGTTTAACAGCTGATTTTCAAACCAATCTTCAAAACTTTCTCCAGACATATTTTTGTGGTAATCTAAATTACAATCTTCCAAATTTTTTCCAGAGAGTTTGAGGCAATTTTGTACCCACTCTGAGTCTGATCCACAGTGAAGAATTGTAAATCGAGTTCCCTTGTTACAAGGAACATTTATTGAACATCTTCTTGTTCCGTCAGACCATCCTTTCTTTGGCGTATCGTGGGTATCGAACCACGTTTCATCTAAATAGTATATTTTTCTGTTACTATTTCGAGATACCTTAATTTTTTCCAAATATTGTATCCTCCATTTTATGATCCTCTGGCTTTTCATTATTACAGTCCTCTTGTTGATAGTTTGGTATTTAAATCCAATTTTCGATATCCAACGCTGTGTCGTGCTTTTAGAAATTCTTAAATCTGGCCTTTTACTTTTTAGTAAAGAAAATATACTATCCACTGTTGGGAACTCATTTCTTTGGTAAGATTCATAAATAATACTACCAATTAATTTTGATATTGAAGGATCTAAAGTTTTAACACATCCTTTATCACACCTCTCTTTACGATTTTTTGGACCATTCTTTATAATTCTATAAAGAGTGCTAATGGAAACATTTGTTAAAAAAGATGTTTTTCAATGGCACTCCTTTCACCTTCAGAAGTTACAATATTCTTATAAACATTTATACATATGGTTTGGGCATCTTTACAAAGATATTGTTTTTTCGAGGTGGATATTTCTTGATACTCTCAAGTTCTTTCACCAAAAATGTTCTCTTCCTCATCGGAGCTACAGGAATCTTTGGGACTACAACCTGATACCACATAATCCATTGGAATATCATTTAATGATTTTTAGATGTGCTACCATCTATGGTAAGAAGAGAGTATTGACATTAAATTTTGACTGAATCTAGTCAAGATGTCACTCTCTTCTTTTTTATCCCTTTCAGAGATTAATACAAAGTGAGTAAACCAGTAAGGAATTTTAATTTATTAGATTCGACATCCTAAGACCGGTTTCTGTCTTTCGACTTCATCAGTTAGGCTTTTCGAATCCAATAAATAAAATTCCAAACTCGTACAAGTCAATAGCTATATCCGCTATAAGATAACATTTTTAGATGTGCTACCATCTATGGTAAGAAGAGAGTATTGACATTAAATTTTGACTGAATCTAGTCAAGATGTCACTCTCTTCTTTTTTATCCCTTTCAGAGATTAATACAAAGTGAGTAAACCAGTAAGGAATTTTAATTTATTAGATTCGACATCCTAAGACCGGTTTCTGTCTTTCGACTTCATCAGTTAGGCTTTTCGAATCCAATAAATAAAATTCCAAACTCGTACAAGTCAATAGCTATATCCGCTATAAGATAACATTTTTAGATGTGCTACCATCTATGGTAAGAAGAGAGTATTGACATTAAATTTTGACTGAATCTAGTCAAGATGTCACTCTCTTCTTTTTTATCCCTTTCAGAGATTAATACAAAGTGAGTAAACCAGTAAGGAATTTTAATTTATTAGATTCGACATCCTAAGACCGGTTTCTGCCTTTCGACTTCATCAGTTAGGCTTTTCGAATCCAATAAATAAAATTCCAAACTCGTACAAGTCAAAAGCTATATCCGCTATAAGATAACATTTTTAGATGTGCTACCATCTATGGTAAGAAGAGAGTATTGACATTAAATTTTGACTGAATCTAGTCAAGATGTCACTCTCTTCTTTTTTATCCCTTTCAGAGATTAATACAAAGTGAGTAAACCAGTAAGGAATTTTAATTTATTAGATTCGACATCCTATTTATCATTTAATGATTGTTCCGATTCTTTACATCCACTTAGAGAAACTGTATTTTCCCAAGGACGAAACATATTGAAATTGACACCGAATAAATAAATAAGAAGTACACTGTAACAATGTTTCAAAATAAAAAAAGTATGTATATACACGGAAGCCAAGAATAATATTAACTGAAATAAACTAACGCCACGAATCACCTACCACCTACTATTCACTAAATCAAAAATCAAGTGCGAACACAAGCACAGTGTATCACTGTATGAATATTTTCCTAGCCCCCACTACTGAAGACAATATTTGTCTAACTTCTACTTCCTACTTTAATTGCAGAACAAAATGATCCCGCTTTATACAAGTCGCTAATACCGACAAATCCACTTGTCGGCACATCTACATGCCGCTAATACCGACAAAGCCACTTGTCGGCACATCTACAAGCCGCCAATGCAACCTGTCTGCACATCTGAGAATTTTGTTTCTGCAATTGAAAATGTAAAAACTATAACCACACTTCCATTGTCGCCTCTTATGAGTGTTTACACAGTTTAGTTAAATTAATTTAAGACAAAATTTTAATTAGTAACGTTTGTTAATCTCACAAGAGATCAAAAAATGAAGATATCAACCTCTATTCAAATCTAATATGCGTTATAGAAATTAAAATGTAAATTCATATTAAATAATTATACGCCATTCTCCCCTAAAACGATACCCAGCTAAGTTGGTTATTGAATCTTTGCACAGTGGTGCTAATAGCCAAAATATTATTTTATTTTTATGTATATGGACAGTGTACGGTGTTTTCGACATTAGACTGCTCAAAAATGTCCAGATTCATCAGCATTCCTTCTATTGGCGGTATCCTTTGTGTTTTTAGAACGTTTTTTCATTCTCATAAACAAGTGGATTCTACTATACCTCTATTTATATATACAAAAATATTCTATTTACAAAAACGACTTTACTAAAAGTGCTGACAACCACAATTATCCGACTAGGCACGGAAATCTGGTTGGAAACATGATTAAATCAAACGAAATCTTTTATCAGGCCGATCAAATGTATTAAAATTTTCATTTTAACTACAAATAAGCATTGAAGCATGAGGTATAAATAAAATTTTTACCGCTTAAACCTGTACTACTTCTACAAATTAAATTACTGCACTCCTAGAAAGAAAAGGGATACGAAAGAAGAGAGTGGCTGATTCTAGTCAAAAATCAGTCAAATAAAAGCTTTGCAACCCACAAAATGCAAATTGTGTATGCAACCCCAATACATCGGGAATTTTTGGCTTTCAAAATTGTCAATACTCTCTTCTAATCATAGATGGTAGCATCTAAAAATACTGCACTCCTTTCTTCTCGAAACTATAGTGTACCTTGTTTTAGGTTTCCCCTCGTAGTTCTAGCAATATAGTACGGCTAATCTCGGCCACGGTTACGATCTATAGGTATACAAACTCGTCGTTTTGCAGCAAAGGTTATGAATATCTATTATCCGACACTTGGTCGGAAACGTGCGTTCAGCCGCGTGGTAGGGAAACAATTGCCTGTTGACTCATGATTTGCTCGAAACCTATCAACCAAAATAAATTCAAAATATCCTCGGAATCTGTATGTGATGTAGTGGTTTTATTTTAATGTAGTGTGGGAGATCGATTTAGATGTTTTTTTGTTATTGTTTTTAAAAATTTCTATGTTGAAGTGAAGGTCGATAGTAAAAATAACTATTACATTATTCAGAGTGACGTTTGTCTTAAAAACTAAAACGGTGTGTAAATTCATCGGTATAACACAGTGAAATATTTTTCTAATAAAAGTTTGGTTCGTTTTGTGGTGAATATCAGTTATAAATAGATGGAAAACAGTTAATTTACACTTGAAAGTAAGCATGAAAACGTTATTAAATTTCAAATTATCACATTTAATTATCCAGAACAATTGTTTGTTTGCCAAGGACGTCTGGTGGGTCAGAATTGTTATCGGTTTGTAACAACGAAAAAAAACCAGTCAAAATCGCATATTATCGCACTTTTTACATCCTCTCGTTTAATTTTAACATCACAAATGTTTCAAAAACTCTTATTACAAAAGTTTTATGCGAGTTTTAATAATATTACAGATGACAAAATATAAATAAATAAGAATTTCGCAAATTATAGTAAACTAAATTAAAAATAATACCGATTGAATACCAACACAATCTCGACTTCAAATCAAATGCCAGTGAATGATTTTATACTTTTACCTAATACATTTCTTTTATTTCATAAACGTTCCAGGACAACGATTTTAATTAGTAATTTTCTAAACTAATAATTCAAATGTTTACAACATTCACTACGAGTGATGAAGAGTTACGAATTGTATATTAAAACAATCTGTAGATAAAATTTTAATTCAATGAGCATACATATGGTCATAAAATTATATCGCTCGTATTTTGAAAAAACAAAATTTTATTACCAATAGTCCTGAGTCCTGCCGGGGTAGACTTCAACTGAGCACCGTCCCTTGAAGGCAATAACAGTAGATAAATCAATAAATCTTTTTAATCCTTCAATCCTAATAAGAAAAGTACGATACGTTAGTTAAAATTGATTTTAGTTGTAAGAGTGCATTGGCAACTAATGTTTTTTTTATAAATATTTTGAAACATAAAGTAAATACAAAAGAAATATCAATATAAAAATATAAATTTAAAATACATCGATTTTAGTTTAAAATTTTGTAATTTCTCCATTATTTAATTCTAATATTTCTTTATTTGTGAATTTTAATGCTTCTCTAACTTTTTTGTTATTATCATGACAGGAGCAACGGCGGCTCCAAGGGGGGGGGGGCGGTAGAGACAATTGCCCCCTTCCCCAAAGTCCGGCAATGAGAGGATATTTCTCATATCTCGGTAAATCAAATTTTATTTTTTTCTAGATTCTAGGTCCATTTATATCCTAAAAAACTCACTTTTTCCTTCAAAAATGGCCCAAACATTTTTTCTTTCGGTAATTTTGACATTGCCAATCGTTTCTTATACATAATTCATTCTGCGTAAACCAAATTTTAATTTTTTTGAATTTTTTTTATAGATTCTAGGTCCATTTATATCCCAAAAAACTATTTTTTTCCCTCGAAACATTTTTTTTTTGTAATTTTGACATTGCCAATCGTTTCTTATACATAATTCATTCTGCGTAAACCAAATTTTAATTTTTTTGATTTTTTTTGTAGATTCTAGCTCCATTTATATCTTAAAATACTCACTTTATCCCCCAAAAATGGCCCAAACATTTTTATTCGGTAATTTTGGCATTGCCAATCGTTTCTTATACAAAATTCATTCTGCGTAAACCAAATTCTAATTTTTTTGATTTTTTTTGTAAATTCTAGGTTCATTTATATCCTAAAAAACTCACTTTTTCCCTCAAAAAGGGCCCACAATTTTTTTTTCGGTAATTTTGACATTGCCAATCGTTTCTTATTCAAAATGCATTCTGCGTAAACCAAATTTTAATTTTTTTGATTTTTTTTGTAGATTCTAGCTCCTTTTATATCTTAAAATACTCACTTTATCCCCCAAAAATGGCCCAAACATTTTTTTTCGGTAATTTTGACATTGCCAATCGTTTCTTATACAAAATTCATTCTGCGTAAACCAAATTCTAATTTTTTTGATTTTTTTTTGTAAATTCTAGGTCCATTTATATCCTAAAAAACTCACTTTTTCCCTCAAAAAGGGCCCACAATTTTTTTTTCGGTAATTTTGACATTGCCAATCGTTTCTTATTCAAAATGCATTCTGCGTAAACCAAATTAGAATTTTTTTGATTTTTTTGTAGATTCTAGGTGCATTTATATCCTATTCATTCTGCGTAAACCAAATTTTAATTTTTTTGAATTTTTTTTGTAGATTCTAGGTGCATTTATATCCCAAAAAACAAATTTTTTCCCTCGAAAAATGGCACAAACATTTTTTTCTCCGTAATTTTGACATTGCCAATCGTTTCTTATACAAAATTCCTTCTGCGTAAACCAAATTTTAATTTTTTGGTGTATATTCTTGGTCCATTTATATCAACAAACCCTTTTACAAGCCTTACTTATAAATTCAAATTAACAAGAATTAAAGGGATAAGTATTAAGTCTATAAAGTACTCCATTATTAGGTTTTTTTTGTAGTTACGGCCTTCTATTATATTATACAGTGCGTTGATAAAGTATGGAATATTCAAATATTCCTCTAATTTTTTTTAATAGATATATACGACTTGTTATACCTCAATTGAAAGGGATTTTATTTTGTATATTTTTAAATATGTATGTATTATAATTAATAAATTAATGAATAAATCCAATTCATTTACATAGATATTAAATTACTAAAACTTGTCCTGGAATCAATAAGTTCGTGTTTTTTGACATTTCTTGCTTGTAAACAAGAGTTATTTCCTAAAAATTAGCAAGTTTCATAAATGGTGCGAACATTAACTCTCTTGATTTCTTGGGACGCATACACTAAGGTATTGGGGTGTCTTTTAGGCCCAGAACTTTGTTATTCCGTTCTGTTTCTGATTTTTGGCTTTGTTCTTCCAGATCTTGATACTCTTTTCATTTAGATCTGCCCCGATGACCTAGCAACTGTAATTTTATTGATTTTATAACCTTATCAATTGTTAGTTCTTAGTATATTTCGTATAATTCCTTATTAGTCTCACATTCTCATCTTGTTTTCTCTCTCCCAAGATTCGTTTCTTTATTGGCTTATTAAGCTTTTTTTTTATTTTGCTTTGATCTCTTTCTCCTCTTCGCATCTTAATCTTAATCTTTAAAACAGTGTCTCCTCTTTTATTTAACTAACTAACTTTGATTATTTTTCCAGAGTTACATTAAATAATAAAGTTGATAGTCGGTCTTCATATACAAGTCCTGCCTGAGGGTAAAAACTTTTTAATCCTTCATGGTCTTCTTAGGCTCGTGAACCACAATTTGGACGTATGATGAAATAAAGTCTGGAATTTTATGGTCCTAGCAAGTTGTTACTACTTTCAAAATATATTGATAATAATATTGATTCATATTTTAAACATTAAACATTTAGAAACAGAAAAATTTAGTTTTTTTAACTGGAATTTTTTAATCATAATCATGTTTTTTCCATGCACACATCCAGGTACACGGTATCAGCTAAATCGATGATTATCAACAATGATATTCACCAGTTTAAATCGTGATTAATATTGAATAATCATGGTATAAGCATGTATTTTGTTTCGTGATTCTAAAGCCTCGTACAAATACTAATGCCTATCTAGTGGCACAGACCACAGAAGTATCAGAATGATTGCTGAACTGAAGGTGAAATGCTTGTGGATATATACAACAAGAGATTGATCTAACGGATATCAGGCGCGCGAACGTGTTTGTTATATTGTCGGATCAAATGACTGCATTTTCGTATTAAATACAATAACTTTAATTTGGCAGAAAATTTAGCGCAGGTATAGCTAATTTTAAAACGCCTGTCCATGCTATAAGAAAATTGTTCTTGGAAAATTGTAAATTGTTCAGCCGGACCTCATTTTGATATCTAGATCAAGACTAGTCAAAAACCGACCTCGGATACGAGTTTTGAAACGAAGGTTTTAAGATTTTTACTAATTCATAAATATTTCCAACCGCAAGACAAGTCATTAAGTTACTTGTTTTTAATATATTTATCGTAGAATGTAATCTTACTCGTTAACAATTTTTTGAGGATATTGCAACATTTTTTTGTTAAACTTTATTACACTTTTAGATGCGTAACACGAAGTGAACTTGAAGAATTTATGTATACAAATGAAAAATAAATCTCTTGTTCATATACAAGGTTGAATACGAGGTGATCTGGTATACAAATACAAATATTTCATCGCAACTTTCCAACCCTTGAAATAGTTCTTTAATAAAGAAATACACGTTTCTGGACATTTTGACATAGTTTTAGCTTCTTCGAATTTTATTAAATGTAATTTCGGAGACAAATGATTTAATACAGACCAGCATTTTGTTGATGGCGAAAAAAATACTTAGACTTCTTGAACCGTATCAAAAATTAGGATATTTAAAAAAAAATCTTAGCAGGAAGGCTCCACAATTTATCCGTTTTTTGCAAACCATTATAAATTCCGCGATTATTAGCGCCATTATTATATCGTAAATACTCAAATTTATATTTTGTAATAAATCAGTCAGTTACTCAAAACTCTTTCTAATTGAATCAACGATATGACAAAATCATATAAAAAGTTCGTGTAACTCAACTTTTCTTGTTAATTCGTTGGTAACTTTTTTCTAGAACAACATAACCAAATAACCTGCGCAAAATTAATTCTTATCAACTATTGCACTCGTAATTCCCGTAATTCTAAACACGTTTTGCAAATATAAAAGCCATAACAACGGCTAAGCCTATTTTACAGGTTAATGGGTCCCGTTTTGTGCATAGCGTAGGTGTATACGGGTGACAATGAGACTAGGGCCATGCCTATATCTCGGTCATTTTTCAACCGATTTGAATAAAATTTGGAAAATAGATATAAGACACAATTTTGGATTGACAGTCGTATAAAAACAAAATGGCGGACTTCCGGTTTCGCCAGAAATGTCACCAACTTCGATTTTTTAAATGGAACACCCTATATATTTGATATTTTTTAGATTCTATGGCTCAAATTACATACGACAGTGTTGCCAATTTTTTTATTTTTCACTAAAAAAATTCAAATTTCCAAAATTTTTCTTTAGCACAGGAGGCCTTTATCTGGTCAAAATCTATTCTAATTGACATCAGTAATTCATAGTAATAAACTTTTCATCGATATGATCAATAACAAATTCTACAGCGGGAATTTAAATTTTATAAATTCATTTTTAACGAATAAATCGTTTTTTTCAAATAGTACCTACCGAGGGCCATCTTGTCATTCAATAGAGAATTTAATTACCAATTCAACGATATACATTATGTACTATTTTCTTTTTGTTAAAAATTAAACAATCATTTCTTGAAAAAAAATCTGAGAATTTGAATTTTTTTATTAAAAAATAAAAAATTTAGCAACACTGTCGTATGTAATTTGAGCCATAGAATCCAAAAAATATAAAATATATAGGGTGTTCCATTTAAAAAATCGAAGTTGATGACATTTCTGGCGAAACCGAAAGTCGGCCATTTTGTTTTTATACGTCTGTCAATCCAAAATGGTGTCTTATATCTATGTGCCAAATTTTATTCAAATCGGTTGAAAAGTGAAGGAGATATAGGCATGGCCCTAGTCTCATTGTCACCCGGTATAGGGGTACATCTCGCGATGATAGAAATTCTAATATATACAGTGTGTCCCAAAAAGTTTTATACAAATGGACAAAAAGTTTATCTTACATTTCACAAAAAAAATTATTCTTGATAAAAATTTCTGCCATTTCTGATCCATAATCAGGTACAAAATTGTATGGAATATAGTGAAAACAAAAAGTACAAACTGTAGTGGAGGCCAAAATGTTCATTGGAATCGTGAATAAGTAGCAAAAAATTATGAACAATTGTAGATTACTGATATTCCCAGATAAAAAAAAGACAATAAACACTTCAGAAATTGTTAGATAACACAGCCCCACAAAAAAATTTTGTCTGCGCCAAGAACTTCATTGGGGTTTGGTCAAGGTCATTTGACGGTCAGATGCAGTCCAGGACATGACCTGATGAGGTCAAACGGACCTCGGATTCGGATTCGCAGCGACCCCAAAAACCCCTAGTTACAGTAGTGAAGTTCTTGGCGCATACAAATTTTTTTTTTGCGGGGCTTTGTTCTCTAACAATTTCTAAAGTGTTTATTATCGTTTTTTATATGGGAATATCAATAATCTACAATTGTTCATAATTTTTTGCTACTTATTCACGATTCCAATGAACATTTTGCCATCCGCTACAGTTTGTACGTATTTTTCTCTCCTTCCAAATCATTACTTTTTGTTTTCCCTATATTCCATACAATGTTTCAAAAATTTTGTACCTAATTATGGATCAACAAGTAATTCAGAGATTTTTATCATGAATGAATAATTTTTTTGTGAAATGTAATATAAACTTTTTGTCCATTTGTATTCTTAAACCTTTTTGGGGCACACTGTATAATACTATAATTTGCAAATGAATTTTGAGCGTTAGAAACAATTCGTCATTTTTCCTTCCAACTTCACTATTTTGTTTGTAACGAATGAAATTTTGCATTTATACATTTTCTAGTATATTTTTGGATTACGTTTTAGACAATTTAACAGGTAAATAAATACCCGATTGCCATTAAACTAATTACACAATTCTGGTATAATTAAGATACCTAATCTTAATTTTATCAGTCTTGATTACGTTTGTGATAATGTTTTCTTTTTACAAATTATACCTATCTGATATTTTTGGATTTCTATTAGGATAATTTTATGACGTATACAGGAGATAAAAGATACCACAACCTTATTAAATTCCATTAATATTGCCTTGTAATAAACTGTATCTTTTTGCATTTTGTAAAGTAAAAATAAGATTAAGTTAACATTGGAAGGAAAAATAAGAATAATAAAAGGAGCATCATTTATTTAATAATTTAATTAATAAAATCAGGGGCGTACCGAGGCGGGGGTGTTGGGGGTGTGACACCTCCTCAAACTTTTGTACCAAGTCGGCATTTTCGTCTGAGTCGGCATTTTCTTCCGTAGTCATCATGCTCGAGAAATATGACTGAGAGGTCGGCTAGTCGTATTTTCAACATGACTCCCCCTCCTCCCCCCCACAAAGTATGAGGCAGGGTTTTTAGGATCATTGTTATTAAAAAATGTCAAAGTCAGAATTAAGATAAAATCTTTGAAAATTAAAACCTTCTAATTTCATATTTATCACAAATTTGGCGCCCAACGTGGGGCCCTAAAAAAAAAATAAAAGGAGCCCTATTGTAAGTTATAATTAAAAAAAAATGGATTTAAGAGATGAAAAAAAAACAGGATTAAGAGGACAACAAGAACAAGACCAAAGGAGTATAGATGGACAGGATGTAATGGAAGAACAAGAAACAATTATTATACAAGATTTAAATGAAGAACAAGGGGTAGATCATGTTGCAGAGGTAGCAGAAATGAGTGTTGATGGATGGATGCTCTGACAATGTTCTTTAACAGAATTGAAGACAGAATGGAAGGAAACTTTAGAAGCCTGAATAAAATAATAATTTAATTCATTTTAACAATTATCTTAGTAACATTTTCTAACTACAATTAGCAGCATTTATAGCGGAGTGAAATTAGAATTTTATATGGATGTAATAGCTAAGTCAATTTTTTTAATTTTTTTTTTAATTATAAGAGAATTTATACTTCGTCATAAATGAAGTTTTCTTATTAATATTATCATAAGAAAAACCAGATAAAAACTTATGATACTATCCCGATATAGAGGGTATCCTTTTTGCAATCTTTTTGTAAAATAGGCATCCAAAAAAAAATGTATTTGTTCAGCCAAAATCGGCATTTTTCGAAAAAAAATTGAATTGGCCGCCATTTTCGGAAAAACAATAGTAGAGAAAAAAAATTATCTTAAAAAGAAGGATTTTGTGTGTACTTTTGTCTAAGAAAATCCAACATTTTATTTCTTTTTTTAAAGTGTCCAATTTAGGGAATAATAAAAAAAAATTCTATTTTCATTTTTTATATTGATTTATATTGATTGGTTCCCTCACAAAAATCTTACTTTAGAACCTGAAATATATTTTGTATTTTTTTAAACATTTTTTGGACTGAAATACAATTTTTGTAAGAGAATTAAGCATAAATATCGCCATAAAAAAATTGGAAAAAAATGAATATCGATTTTTATTTTTTTATTATTCCCTAAATTGGGCACTTTAAATAAAGAAATAAAATGTTGGATTTTCTTAGACAAAAGTACACACAAAATCCTTTTTTTTAAGATAAAAATTTTTTCTCTACTATTGTTTTTCCAACGACTCTTAGAGCCGGAGATATTTAAAAAATAGTGAAGCAATCCGCCTGAAAAATACCAAAAATGCCGCAAAACTCCAGCCCAAATTTATTGAAAAATTTTTTACAAGCTTCTCTTTATGTATAAAATCGAAAAAATCAAAAAAAAATTGATTTAGCTCTTACATCCATTTTCAGAATATTTTCGTCTAATTTCACTCCGCTATTTACCATTATTATTACATTTTATGGCAAATTTTATGTCCATGCAATAAGTTTACAGTGAGTTTACAATGCGTTTATACCGCGTCCTTATTTTTTGGTATGACGCCCATGCTTTATTTATTACTCAAAACACAGACAGATCTAAAATTAAATTGGTTTTTTTTCCACATCATTTATAATTCTCGAATTATTATAAAAGAAATAAACATCTTAAAATTCTCAAAGCGCCTGTTACTTCACTAACATCAATTAATGTAACAATTAGACATGCTCTGCGTGACTTCACACCACTAAATCATCGCTTTTATTAATCCAGTAAAATTAAGGAACGACCTTCGTCAAAAACGCGACAAGTATGTTGTCGGAATGGGGTCGTTGTTAGTGTTAGTATGTAATTGTAGCTACACCACTTTATTATACCCTATTTATCATTATATTTGCGTGAATTCAGAGATATACTCGCATTTATTTACAAGGGTGTACGTTTCTTAGATATTCAGTAAAATTAAAACTTTATTTTTTGTTTTTTTATATAATAAAATGGTCCATTAATAAAAGAATTATTATTAATCAACGTGCCCTTATGGTTAAAAAGAATTTGTCCACGACTGTTCTATAAAACATTCATTATACTTGTACTTCCTTAAGTATAATAATAGCTATTATTCACTGTATGACGTCACCCAGTGAATAATGAGTCATTATTCACCTGGTGATGTCAATGACAGCTTAATTAAACTTAAATATGTTATTTTTATTAATTTCTAAGTAATAATATGTAAGTAGAACAGTTTTCATTACATATTTAAAATAAAAGTAATACCCAATTAAAAAGTAACAACAAAAGTGCAGAGAATTTATAGATCCCCTGTGACAAAAGGTTCTAATAGATAGGCAACACATTATACTCTAATTTCCAGGTTTTTAGTAGTTATAAAAATAAAAAATGTTAGAAAATGAGTTTTTTACACCTTGAAATATTTAACAAGTAGTTAAAGCTTTATATAGGCAACACAAATTACTTCCTCTTTGAATATTATGAAAAATCTTAGCATGCCATGAGATGTCAGATTACAGAATATACTTAAGTATATTTAGTATTTAGTTAATATAGTAAATGTTTAATTGTTTCAATATTTTCATAAAATAAAATAAAGTGATACCGAAATCTGGTTAAATTTATTTGACAGTCGTCAAATAATAATAATAATATTATCTTTAAAAAATCGTTACTAAAACGAAAACTTTTGTAAAAATGTGTCTAAAA
Organism: Crepidodera aurea; assembly: GCA_949320105.2. Lineage (NCBI taxonomy): Eukaryota > Metazoa > Arthropoda > Insecta > Coleoptera > Chrysomelidae > Crepidodera > Crepidodera aurea. The sequence goes on from OX439472.1 coordinate 104,129,984, forward strand.
AAATTATGACTAAAAAAATTGGTCGTGGAAAATGCTGTAAAAAAATTTGACGAATCCAATGTGGTGGAAAAAATTCAGAATTAAATAGTTAACCGAAAAAAGTTTTGGCGAAAAAGTTGGTCGAGAAAAATTTTGTAAGAAAATTTCACGAATTGGGTGCTTTTATACTTAGCGACACGACATGTAGTAGGGATGAATTTACATTGAAGTGGCTCGATTTCAAATAATTTTTAGCGAAAAAACTTTTAAAAAATCTTAACGCTGATATCTAAACCTAAATTGATACAACAAAAATTGTTGATTTGCAAATTTTATTGCCTACTTTTATTGGCCTATATCCATAGGATGACTGAGCAATTTGTCTGTTCAGAAAATATGTTTTGCAAAGTTCTACATTTACAAAAATAGAGCTGATATCATTTATAACAGCTATAGAGTAGGAGTGTAAATAATCCAGACCTTTTTACGTATATTGTATGGATATAATCAGGAGCGGGTTCACGGGGGATAAAGAGTTAGAATTTTACCTCTTAAAATATTGCCAATAAACTGGTGTTATCTAAATTAGCGTGAATTTATATGCTACTCAAAGACTAGATGAATTTTATTCACCATTTACAATAATAATAAATTTTCATAAATTCATTGCATATACCCTCTTGTAATTTTTTAGTAATATACATTTGAGCCTTATTAATTAAAGAAATGATGTCGCACTGGTTGAATATCTCTATAACTTGACCCCGTTTTTTGCTAAATTGCAATTGCAGGTAGATACGCATACATCAAAGATAATCAATGACAGTATTTATTCCACATATGTTTAATCACCTCAAATATGGACAAACATCTATTTAATTATGGCATTAGGCAAAAAAGCATCCAGAGTCTATTTATAACTGAACTACTTAAATTCGTGCTATACGAGGGAAGTAAAAAATGTTTGCACTTTGTGAAGACATTTTAGGAATGTTGATATAAAAATTTGTAGTTTATGTAATGACAGATGTAAAGATAACTTAAAAAAATTTTGATAGATGTTGATTTTGGTATTAAGAGATGTCAAAGTGTTAATTTGAAAATAAAAACTAAAAAATTAAAACATTTAATTACATAACCATCTCAAATGGCGCCCAACGTGGGGCTTCAAAAGTAGAAACTACACACAACAGTCAGAAAAATATAAAGAAAAATGGAAGAAGAAACAGGAAAGAGATTATACGATTTAAAGGTTGTAGAATTGAAAGAAGAGTTAAGAAGAAGAGGACAAGATGTAAAGGGACTAAAAAAAGATCTAATAGAAAGATTATATGCAAGTCTAACATTGGAAGGAGAAGATCCAAAAACTTTTGTTATTATAAAAGAAAAGCAGGAAAATCTGAGACAGGAAAAAATCTCGGAAATACTGGAAGATCACAGACAAGAGGTAATATCGATTGATACATTAGCAGGAGGAGAGCAAGGACAAAGAAAATAAGAAGGAAATGATATGGTTAAAATGTTTGAATTATTGATAAAGAAGATGGACCAAAACCAAGAAAATTTGAACAAAAGGATAGACATAATGGACCAAAATCAAAAACAAAACACGTATACGTTACAAAAACGAATTTATAAAATAGAGAAGAAATTTGAAGAATTTGAAAACAAACAGAAATTGACAGAACAGAAAATAACGGAACAGGATAAGAGAATGGGACAAATGGAGAAGGAGATTATAAAAACGAACACAAACTATAATTTGATAAACAATGAAGTAATGCAATAAGAAGAAAATATCAATGAAGGGTTAATAACAAATATTGCTATTGCAGAGGAAGAAAATTTAAAAACAAGAAAGGAAATCAAAGAATAATGTAAGATATTAGAGGGAAAAATAGAACCTAATGTAGAAGACGTAAGAAAGGAATACAGAAGTGAATATCAAAATATAAAGAGGGATATGATTGAAAACCAAATATTGTAGGAGAGAGAGTATTAGAGAGATTTAAAAATTCGGAAATAAATGCAGGAGGATTACAAAGAGTACCATCAATGATGAGTGGAAAATAACCATAGGAAAGGAAGAAAAAATATGGAGAAATATTTTCACAGATGGAAGAGTAAAATAAAACAAAAAAATTACATTCAAAAAGGGAACTAGTAATACATAAAATAAAATTATATTCAGAATTACAAAAGTATTTATAATACGTGAATAAATTTTAGGGGACATCGTGAAGAAATTTTAGGAATGTTATGATATAAAAATTAAAAGTTAGGAGTTGAATTCACTATTTTTCATATTTTCCGAATTTTTTACTCTAAGACCCACTTTATGTGTGTTAATTTCACACATTTCACACATAAATGGCAGTTTCCTGTAGAGGTGAGATTATTTTTGTATTTCTTCTGGAAGAATTTGGCGGCTGAATCAGAAAATTTGAACTCAACTTCAACAATTTTTTAAATAATCATTGTTTATATTTGGTACCGATTTTTTTAATAACTACCCATTGAACCATAACCTTAACATCATTTACATCACAAAGATGACTCATGGTTGATTAATGGGAATTGTTGTAAATCTTTGGTCAAGGCCGACGCAATCATTGGTCCATTTACTAAAATTTATAAGGTAGAAATCAATTAAACTCGAATCGTTCATTCTAGATGTTATGGCTTTTGGGAAAGTAATTTTTGGCAAAATACATTTAAAAACGATTTTCTAAAAGATCTGATGAATTGTTGCCAACTTTTTCAGACAGACTGTATAAAAAAAGATAGAACTTAATACAATATAAATATACGGCATGGTATTATTATTAAACCTGCATACTTAATGATACATAATTATTTTATAGAGAATTAGAGTATTACATTAAAAAATCGATAAATGTTCGTTACGATTTATGATAGTTCGTTACCATTAAAAATTTATTTAGAAACGTTAAAGTTCGTTGCATAAATAAATGCCATGTGCAAGCCTTGGTGGAAACCTTGGAAACAATTTTTTTATCGCTTCTCGTTAAGAGGAGGTGTAAGTACTACGTTTCAGACAGAAGTACTTTTATGTATTTGTAGATTTTTCAAAAATGTATCCTAACCTCAAAAAACGATTTCGCGCACTTTATTTTTTTTTACTGAATTGGCAATAAATAACCAAAGAATCCTCGAATTTTCTTAAAATTTGGATAAAATATGTAATTGTATGTCGGGAAGACATGGTAAAAATTAGAAAAAAAATGTATTTGTCCAGCCAAAATCGGCATTTTTAGAAAAAAAAATTAATTAGTATAGTACAGAAAAATTTTTTATCTTAAAAAGAAGGGTTTTGTGTGTACTTTTGTCTAAGAAAATCCAACATTTTATTTCTTTATTTAAAGTGCCCAATTTAGGGAATAATAAAAAAATAAAAATTCGATTTTTATTTTTTTCTATTTTTTTTATCGCGATATTTATGCTTGATTCTCTTATAAAAACTGTATTTCAGTCCAAAAAATGTTCAAAAAAATAAAAATATTTCAGGTTCTAAAGTAAGATTTTTGTGAGGGAACGAATCAATATAAATCAATATAAAATAAAATAAAAACGTAATTCTAGGAGTTTATTCGAATTTTTAAAAACTTCCATATGTCACGTGACATTTTTTTAACGACTCTTCAAAAAAAACCCTTCTTACGACAATACAGTGAGGATCATAAGTGTTACCCCCCCTATCTAACTCGTTACTGGACTCTTGTTAGGAAAATCGCCTAGACTCGTCGACTTTTGATTTCTACAATGTACATTTTTGTATAAATAGTTTACTCATAATCATAATTTAAATAGTATGGGGTGGTGAGTGATAGCTCATTTGAAAGGGGGTTTTATTCTCTATTCAACCTTTTTTTATTATTATTTTTATTTTATTTTTTTTATTAAGTATTTTTTTTACAAAGCGTCAGAGCTGAAACTAAAAATAGACTTTATTTTTGCCAGGAGGTCAACGGGGAACATTTTGAACATTTATTGTAATTGTAGTTTAGTTGCCTTCCTGTTTGTGGTGTTTTGTTATTTTTAAACATTAATAACTCAACACGTAATGAAGCAAATTTCAAATTTTTTGCACGGTTGAATAGAGAATAAAACCCCCTTTCAAATGAGCTATCACTCACCACCCCATGCTATTTAAATTTTTTGAAAGGGTTGCTCCCCTCCAGTAAGGGATGAAATTAGGAGTAAACTATTTATACAAAAATGTACATTGTAGAAATCAAAAGTCGACGTGTCTCGGCGATTTTCCTAACAAGAGTCCAGTAACGAGTTAGATAGGGGGGGGGGGGGTAACACTTATGATCCTCACTGTATAACCATTGTATAAGGAAAATATTATCTTTATACAATGATATAACTGCTTCTAATCTCTTCTGCTGATGTTTGCTATTAAATATACCAACATTCCACAATTCAGTATAAATCTTTATTATTTTTTCACAAATATCTTTCATTAAAAACATTATTTACATATTTGCAGGCGATATCCAAAATAAACATACTTCCAAAATAAATATAGATTTTGCCGTTAAACGGTTTTCGTAAACTTCCTTGTAATTTTGCCAAATTCAAATAATCACTATCTGCATCTTATCTTTACGTGTGTTATACGAGGGTATATTAAAATCTTATAAAACATTATTTTGATTTGTTAGATTTAATTTTTATTTAACGTACAGTATTGGCTTTTATTATTTGGAATAATTAAATATGTTGGACGTTTTCCAACACACCTTAAAGGGCCTGCTGTATCCGTGGTAGAATCTTGTAGATTCACCAGAAAAAAAAAAGAAAACTAATAACCAATCAACATAAAACAATTAAATCAAAAACATTTTATTCATTTCGGAAGCTCATAGTGGTTTGCTAGTTCAATTTCTCTTCTCTTTTCATATGGAATAAAAACCACTTATTTTTTGAAAAATTTGTAATTTAAAAAAAAAAAGGTAAAATTAAAACTTTTTCAAAAGAATAAGTGGTTTTTATTCCATATGAAAAGAGAAATTAATCATTTTATCGTTACTGACGCATTAATAACACTTTTTGTCGTGGGTCTAATCCGGTCCCAAGGGTCCTAAATTCAATTTATAGTATAGTATATTTTGGTTTTAAATATATCTACAAAATTTACTTTTTGTAAGTTAAAAAATTAGTAGTTAAGCACTAAGCAATTTGTACATTTAAAAATTCATCCCTGGCGCTGATGATAATCCCTAATTCCAAAAAAAAACCGTTAATCTAATCTTTCAAAGAATAAAAAAATAAAATTAATAAGAATTGTATGTGTTTTGTTATGACTATCGTGTCCCTTTCGGGATTAAAGTGGACTGTATTATTTTTGTTGATTAAAACATTTTTTAACACTTACTATAGTCTATTTTTATGTATGAGAGAGTATTAAAATAATAAAGCGTTCGTAATCCATAGGCGTACCTCGAGTATTTTCGTATGAAATAACCTTTGTATAAATATAATAAATATATCGGGTGTACACTTATATTTTCACCTAATTAACCTGCTTATAACTTATGTAGGGTTATGTAGGTATAAGGGTTTAAACTTTGACTTTTAAACAACGTTACGTTCATAAATAATAATTTTAATATAAAAACTACTTCTTACCTACAAATCCAAATCAGAATAGAAATCAGAAGATGAACTGTCGCAACCAATATTTACAATGAGTGGCTCGATCATTTCATCAGTAATATTGTCCAACTTCCACATTTTCTGTTCTTCTTTAATCGTATGATTTACTGCCTTTTCCCAGTTTTCAGGCTTCACATTATTTACAGCCTCCAAAAACAACTGTTTAACATCACTCATTTTAAAAGAATTATTTTTTCTTGAAACTTCTCCCTTTATCTGTGCCCATATCAGTTCAATCGGGTTTACTTCGCAATGATATGGTGGATAGAACTTAATATTCTTTGAATTTAGCCAATTCTGTAAATCTTTTTTTAACCACTTGGTTGTGAGCATTTTTTCTGTTCGAACCACTCTTTAAAGACATCAGCATTCATGTCCTCATGGTAGTCACCGGTACGAGTAGATTCAAAGGTCAATAAACCACCTTTAACGAAACCGTTTGAACTACCGATGTGTACTATTATCAGTCTGCGCCCCTTTCCTGATGGTGGATTTAAACCAGTAGATAAATTATTTAAAAAAGCCTGTCTTCGACTTGTAACAGTTTCATCTTGCCAAAACATATTTGGTGTATGTCCCTCGTTGATCCATGTTTCATCTAAATAAAATATATTTCTTCTTTGGTTTCTCATTTCTTTTATAGTCCTTAGGTAATTTCTTCTCCATACTACAATATCGCTTCTTTCTATTAAAATAGACTTTCTGGAATGCTTTTTCCATAGAAAACCTATTTCTTTTAAAAGTTTCCATAGTGTGCTTCGACTCATTTCAGGGTAATCCTTATCATCTCGAACCGTGGCAAGAACTTTGTCTACTGTCGGAAATTCTTTTCTAAAGAAGAACGCATGCACTTTCCTTCGAAGTCTTTCTTTCAAATGATTTTCTATTTGAAATTTTGGTTTTCCTGGAGCTTTACGTGCTGTTTGAAACTCGCCACATTTCTCTTCTTTAACAACTCTGTAAATCGTAGATTTCCCAACACCAAGCGTACTACTAACTAATTCCACTGTGTCATCAACACTTTTACATAAATGTTTGTCTGTAAATGATTTAAAACAATTAAATATTAATGTTTTTTCATTAACTGTTAAAGGACCGATTTTTTGTCGTTTACGCGGTACTTCCAAATTTTCCATGATCACACTAGAATTCACAATAGACTGCACACTGCACCTTGCATGTTGCAACTAAACGACATTTAGTAAGCTGTCAAGAATGCACAACTGGACCTCCTTACTAAATGGAAAACCTACAATCGCATTTTCGGTGAATTTTGTTGGTAAGGGATTTATCTACTTATAATTCGATTACTGTAAGAACTTCTTGGAATTAAAATAAAACAAAATTGGCAAATAGGTACTTATTGAAAATAATCTTAAGATACGGCTATGTTATCTTTAATACACAGGGCTTTTGGCCTGTCTAAACCTTTTTCTATTGTTCTGTACAGCTTATGGTTATAAAAGACCAATAAAAGACGCAAAACTTGTATTAGCTCAGGTACATTTATGACAATTTTAGGAAATATTTAGATTATTCCGTAAAAATATTTAAAATGACCGCACTAAGTTTTGCATTAGAAATGCTGTTTTATTACTCTCTCATGCATAAAAATAGACCATAATCCAGTCCCAAGGGTCCTAAATTCAATTTATAGTGGTGGCTTTTGGTTTTAAATATATCTACAAAATTTACTTTTTGTAAGTTAAAAAATTAGTAGTTAAGCACTAAGCAATTTGTACATTTAAAAATTCATCCCTGGCGCTGATGATAATCCCTAATTCCAAAAAAAAACCGTTAATCTAATCTTTCAAAGAATAAAAAAATAAAATTAATAAGAATTGTATGTGTTTTGTTATGACTATCGTGTCCCTTTCGGGATTAAAGTGGACTGTATTATTTTTGTTGATTAAAACATTTTTTAACACTTACTAATAACTTCGTTTATTGAACATCTTGACAATAAGACAAATCAGTTAATAATGAATAATATTCCCCTGCTACCGACAATATGTTATAGGGAGGTTGCCAAACCATATAAAAATAAGATATTATCATTAAAAATAAAAAAAATTCAAATGAGGCCGAACCAGTAGGTATTTGTTATTGCTCCAAATGAAGGTAAAAAAAAACAAAATCGCTCAATTTTATCATACCACATTCAAAATAATTGCGACAACGTAACCATAGGGTATAATTTTTGACCAACCAATCGTCTGAGGCAAAATTCGATACTAACCAAATGGAATAGTATAAAATCGGTTATTATCTACAACAAGATTAATAATTTCAGAGAATCCACATCCGTACATATATTTAATATGTATTTGGATTATAAAAATCGGAAAAGACATTACTCTTGACGTTCTTCTGTGACGATGGGACTGTTGTCGATATCCGAACAAGTGGACCGGTCTCGTAGGAAATCTCCCGACAGTAGAGGTTATACCGAACGGATACAGTTAGAAGATCTAAAATACATTGACGAAAACGAGAACATAGGTATACAAGGAGTCGATGAGAACGATAATAAACAACAAGATGTAGTTTTGAATAAAAAGTAAGTAAGCAAATATCATCCTAGAATACTAACAATAAATTAACTTCGAACAGAGAATAGTTTTACAAATGTTCCTTCCTTATTTAATACGGTTCTACACACGTATTCACAATTTGCAATACTTTTTCTTTAATGAAACTTACAACTAATAACCCTTTTCAAAACAAAATCTATTTCAGGAGGTAAAGATTTTGACGCGGGCGCTCTTCTCTAAATAAAATAAAATATCTTCGCTTTGCAAGTTGAATATATCTAAAGCCTCGTTTATATTGGGCACAAGTATCAGAACTTGTATGAGATAAATGTATATTTGTCAAATCGCCACATACTCATACTCACACATTATGTATGTGCAGACGTGTTGCTTTGACTGTTCCGTATACATTTTGTTGCAACGCATTTTGCAAGATACTTTGACAAATATGCAGTATTCAAAGTCACTGTACATGCACATAAAACAAGCACACAGTTCTCAGTTTCTCATCGTGAAGTTACTATCAATGTGAACACAATCTCATATTGCCACATGCTTGGACATATAAATATGGCTGCATATACAAGTGGCCGGAACTTGTTTATTGACAAATCCCGATACATGTTTTGATACTTGCGCCCAATCTAAACGAGGCTTAAGAGGTCGTCAATCTGTAGAATGAAGTACGAGCCCTTCTTAATATTTTTTAATAATTTGTGCCCGAATATCTTTTGCTGACACTTATTCTTCTTTGAGCAGGCGCGGAATGACCAGGATTTGCCATGCCATAAGGACTCATTTTTTTTTATTTAAACAAACTAACCGAATAAGAAATTTTCTGTGAAAAAAGTTTTTGTACGTCCCATTTCTTTATAGTTTATACAATTTGTACCCGTATGCCAAACCCATCGGCCGCCTATGCTCGTCGCTCTTATTTAACCACACATCTGCTAGCAGATCCATTCTTTATAAATTACTATTTTACCGAACACATTTATTTTTATGAAGTCCCCTTCAACTGAAAGTACGCAAATATCCAACGGTATTCCACATCACTAATCAAAATCGACTATCAAACGCAAAATCACCAAAGTCCACGTTCATTAGTCGTTTACTAGAATCTTCTGATTCTTATTAATGAGTTGGCAATACGTTGGTTGTTTGAGAAACCAAACATTAGAAGAATTAGAATAGCCTGAGACTAAGCGACGTTGTCGGATTGCGTGAAAATTATAAAATATTGAGATTAAACACACAATAACCTATAGGTCGAACAATTAAATGAAATTATGTTTTCCTTTTTAGTGCATTTGTACAAAAGCTTGTCTTTGAAGTTATTTTTTAATTTATCTTCAGTTAACTGATGGGATTTTTAAAATTTATATCAACTGGTGGTAGGATATTAGAGCCCCTCAGAAAATACACATATCAAATCACACTTCTTTTCTATTGGCTGCAGTTGACAAGGATAATTAGAAGAATTAATTAATAATAATTTGGACCAGGATTAAAACAGGAAAAACTAAACGCTATTCTGAGAGCGGCGCCACTCATTAGTGGATGAAAAAATTTGTACTTGTTGGTAAAGATTTAATCTACGTTCCCACGTTCTCAATATTTGAAATTTGTTTCGTTTCTTTTCTAAAAAAAATGGGAAAAATCATCAAAAAACATGGCATTTTGCGATCTTGTTTAGAAAAAAACTAAATGAAATTTACCAATATGTAGGTACTTATTTATTTCATTCTCTCAATATGAAAAAGTTAGGAACTATGAAACCTTTGTATACACTGTTTTATAATATAGTACAACTTCCTCTTAACTAACACTTTTTAAAAAAGTGTCTCTTTAGTCTCTCTTTATAGAAAGAGTAAACATGTGATTTAAAGGAACAAAAACCTTCTAATTGGTAAGTTAGCGAGGGCAGAAACCTATTAATTTTAATGGACATCGGATTTCTTAACTACATAGCATAGGGGCAATTTAGACCCCTTAAAAATAACCACTTAAGAGCTATTACTCGACGCGACGTGCATTAAATAATTGTTACATATTGTTATATTTTTGATAGAGTTTTGAGGATGTTTTTAACAGCAACAGTTAATGAGTTATAGCAGAAAATTCATAAAAAACTTTTGTAAAAAAAAACGCTTATTAAATACTCAAAAAATGGTTAAAAATCAAAACCTTCCTAAAATGATAAATAAATCTTTAAATACACATTATTTTTAAAATGTTTATGGTTGAATTAATAGCACTATTTTCCCAGAACGCCGTATACAAAACAATTTTTAGAATTGAAAATAAAATATTAATCAATAAAACTTACAAACATCTGCAGATCAAGTTTTCTGGATTTAACCCAAGAGTTTTCTCATTTTTTTGGGCTTGGTACAACTTATTAGGTTATTACCATTTATAATTAAAAGAAAAAGAAGCATTAATATTTGAAAACTTTTTGTTGCCCTCTGCAGTAAAAGTTTTTAATATAAATCAAATTTTAATTTCAAATTATTTCGTTTATTCAACTAAAAAGTTGGAATCATCATTAAGTTTTTAATTGATTTTCCATCGGCAAACTGATGGCACTACGTTAAAACAACAATTCGACCTGGCAACACCGCCGTCTTTCTGTGTTGTTCTGTCAGTTAGGAGGTAGTCGATATCCGTCGTAGGTCGTGGTGTGGTATTGTTATTTTCGTATACTGTTTACAAAAATTACTTTATTTATCGTGTAACAAACAATTTTTCTATCAAAAACTCGGTTAACCATTACCATTTATCTGTAATGCAACAAGCTCTCTTCAATTTGGCTAGTGACAGATTTTAAAATTAGGTTATGTTTTTACCAAGTGACTGAATGAAATAAAATTGTGAGATTTTTCTTAAGTGAATGAATACGTTTGTCTACAAATGAATGAGTTAAACCAACTATTTTAATATATGTGTAACCAGTAGTGACCCAAATACGGCCATTAATGAAACAACACCAAATGTTTCTTGTCATCAACCATGAATCATAGTTGATGAATACCATATAAGAAGGTTGGTATAAAAATGTTTTAATTTGTATTGTAATAAATGTTTTGATTAAAAACATGTTAGATAACTGTTTTGTTCATGTATATCTAGAAATATTTTACAACACGTTTATTTAATTTTTTTCTAATTATTCTAAAAACTGGTTAATTTGAGGTTACCTACAAACTTGAAAGATGTTTTACTCTCTACTCTCTCTTACTGTTTACATTTATCAATTAAAAAAAGAGCAATAAGCATTCTTTTTGTTAAACTGTTGTAATGACCTTTTCCGAGACCCTATTGGAAGTTAATGACCTACTGGGGTCGGAGCCCCTAATATAGATTCCGTCTGGTATTTCTGTTTACGATTAGGAAAAAGGGATTGAAAATAGAATTACCAAACAATATTTATAACGTGGCCAACCATAAATTTGGTTTAAATGATTGACACTCTTATTTTTAGGTTATGTTGTGGTCCAGATCTTTGTGTACAATTTTTAACATCTTGATTGTTATTAAAAATTGCACATATCATTAGTAAACGTATATAAAAATAGAAATAGTAAAAAATTATGAAATTTTTTAAATAATACATCGGCAAGATGTATATTAAACTTTAGTAAGATAGTTTAATAATTTAAAATAAGAAGTTTTGAGTAACTGTATTTTTATATCCCAATTCGTCCTAAACGGCCAACTCAAAGTCAAGCTGGGACAAACTACATTCGAAACCCGATATCTTCAAAATGGAAACAAGGCTTCACCATTAGCGTCACACTAGTCCTGATTGCAATAAATATTTTATATACCCATGGCTCCAAAACAAATAACAGTGTTGAGGGTTCTGGAATAAACCCTATGTTGTGCCAGTTTCCCAGGACGACCAACAATGTGTTATCGCCTTTTTAAACTGCATCGTAGTTCTAAATGGACTGTAGTTTTTATATTGGTTATGGGTGTACTGTATGTTTATCTTCTCAACTCCATTCGACAAAAACAATGAACACTTTTATTTAACTATTTATTAAAATGTTAAATAAATAAATGAATAACACAACAACGTAACAAAGGATTACATTAAACTAGTAATCAATGAACAAAGTATTAAGAACCTTATGTGCTTAACAAAAACTATAAAGTAAAAGTAAAGTATAAGTATAAGTAAAAAACTAAAAAGACCGCATCAGTCAGAAAATATTTTTTGCATGTGTTCTGCATGAGTGATGAATAGACACTGTTTAAATTCTCGAAGCACTGAGTTTTGATTTGAATATAGAATGAACAATAAAGTGGTCCGCTTGATTGCAGCTAAGTCCCACTGATTCGATGAAATATTTTTAAAATAAAATGGACCGCTTGATTGCAGCTAAGTCCCACTGGTTTGACGAGGCCTTGTTGCCCCGGAGCGTCGCTGTGCACTGAGTTTAAAAAGTCTCGAAACTCATCCCTTCAAATTTTTATCCCTTCCCGGGTCGCACGATTACTTCTAGAAAGATTGTAAGTTTTTTATGCTGTCTCTCTCTCCCGCTTGAGAAGACAAGGATTAACTCAAATTACGTCATCATGAATCTCAGGGCGGACGTGACTTTAGTAGCATAATCTTAGAAAGTTCGTTATAGATTATAGATATATTGGCCTACGTGTCAATCGTAGCGTAATGGGAAAAAAGACTAAAAAAACTATTTGTCGATGTCTCGTGTTTGAGCGCTGTTTTGCAAATGCATCCTAGTGCGGTGTTGCCGGTTGAATGAATATGAGTTTACATGTTTAATTGTCTGAAAATTAAACAAACAGAGTAGGATCAGCTTTTGCCTGTGTGAGAGAAATATACCGATGTACACCCTATAGCTCCTAAATTCACACCAGAACTATTTGCTACACTAGAAGCACTAAGTTATTATCGATTCAAGAAAAAGTGGAACTTACCTCACCTGTTCTGATTCACACAGCGCTCTCCAAGCCATGCATAACACTTTCTCGTCCGATCCTTTAATCCAAATGATTAATTGCGTAATCCAGTTGCTATGTGAATCAGCGAAGGTAGCGGACTTCCTATGGATCCCGGGACATATTGGTATCCAAGGAAATGAACAGGCTGACGATGCCGCCCACACTGCCTCTCAAGAAACATTCCTCAATGACATCCCCATTCGAATAGAAGACCTGAAAGAGAAAACAATCAACAAATGGCAGAAAGAATGGAGTAAATTACATACAAATCATTCATACCTACATCGACTATTCAAAAAAAAATCTACGCTTATATATAGTGAACTACCACTTGATTTTATCGAGTGAACTTTACTTCCACATCTCATCGATGGAGCACGTTGCAGGGCATAATGTGCATCCAAGCAGATGGCTCATGTTTTGTATCTCCCCAAATTCTCCATGTCTTCCAGTCTAAATTTGATCCTGCACAGGGGCTTTTGTTGATAGGGAAGAACATTTTTCCTTGATTTGAGCCTTTTCCGTTGCTGATCTTGGCCATAAAGGATCGTCGAAGGTTTGCTTAAATTTTTCTACGTGCTCTATATCCAATCTTCTTTCACTTGGTTCCGCTTTGTACAATTAATTGATTGGTGTTGGTTTTATGCAGCCTGTAATAATCCTGCAGGTTTGGTTTAAGGCGATATCGACCTGTTTTGCATGGCTTGATCTACACCAGACTAAAGAAATACGTCTTTAACAGTTCTACCATTGCCACAATTAGTTTTACCTGTGAGGTAATTAAATGAAAGTACCGTGACTGGCGATGACAATTTTGTTTTTTTAATCCAAAATGAGCACAAATTGAGTGGTTTTAAGTACCTAGTTGACCGTAAATAGACTCATCAACCTCAACAAAACAAATCTTCCTTCACCCTTTATTACTCGTATCAACAGAATATTTGGAGAATGAAGTACATCCTCGACTCCGGTTTAACCCTAGCTTAAAGCGGAAACGGTTGTTATCTTTGCTTTGTAACATACCTAAATAGCCAGTGAAACGAGGAGAATCCGCGTAATGATCAAAGTAAGTGAAATTCCGAAATCAGATCCGGATTCGGTGAATCGCTTAACATAGGCCGCAAAGTCAATGATCAATCGACCGAAAAAAATCTGTGAAATTTATGTATTAATCGAACGCGATATCATGGACGTAGATACTGGAGTTTGAGTGTATTATTACGTGGATTTTATTCAAATAAATAGGAATAATTTTATTTATTTGTTTATCGTATGGCATACATCACATAATATGCAACATATATCGTCGGCTTAGTGCAAGAAGTCATTATCTGACAAAATCTTAAAAAGTGACTTAAATGTCACTAACTACTTATTGTTATACCCTCTATCTAATACAGAAGTCATTATGTGCCTATGTTCTCACATAGGTGAAAAACAGTTATCAAGAAATCATTATTTACAACAAAAACTTTATTGGCCTAATTAAAAAGTACTTTCAAATAACCATTTTGTCAGATAATGATTTCTTGCACAGTTGAATATCTAAATTATTAATATACTCAATTGAGTCTGGTGTCGCTGTCAGGGAATCATTTGGATGTCCTCCATATGCCCTCAGGTTGCATTGTTCCGTGATATGACGGGTCGTCTGTCTTTCAGCGCCGCAGGGTATTATGTTCTACTTCAGCACACCTGCTATGGCTAGTCCTAATCCGGATAAGTGTTGTCCATGTCTTACTTGGTAGTTCGAAGCCAGCTGGGGTAGTTGTTATGCACGGCATGTTGTGAAGTACCGGTCGGGCTGCTTGGATCCATTTCTGCCTTCAGGTTTTCAGCTGTTCTGATATAGGAGGTTTTTTGGAGCGCAGCCTGTTCCTTCCTACGTCATCGATATTTATTGGTAGTTGTGGGTTTTGAAGAACCTTGTTGTACTCTTTGACAAGTGCAGTGGATCTCCGTATCGTTGGAGGTGGAATATGGCTTAGAACTGGTAGCCAGTGACTTGGTGTAGATCTAATTGTACATTGTACCGAAAATTAAACGCATCGTATGGTTCAGTTGGACGTCGACATGTGGGCTGTTTAACCAGACCGGAGCAGAATATTCCGCTGTAGAGTAAACAAGCCCCAAAGCGGAACATCGAAGCGTGGTATAGCGGAGGATTCCCATGATGTGCCGCATAGTTTTTGTATGATGTTATTTCTTATTTTGAGTTTTGAGGCAGTCTTAGTTAGGTGCTGTTGGAAGGATAAGGTTCTGTCAAGAGTTACTCCTAGGTATTCAGGATACCGGTTGTGGTTTGTGGTGTAGCAGCATGTTGCCGAAGTTCACACTTAGTTCTCTATAGGCCATGCGGTTGTTTAAGTGAAAGCATGCCACCTCCGTCTTGTTTGCACTAGGTTGGAGTCTCCAGTTGTGGAATTTCTCTAGGGTGTTCAAGTCATCTGTTAGCGTTTCCTAGATTTCTTCCATTGATAGGAATAATAATGTTTTTATTTACATATTTTTATATAAAAGCGGAATCATACAACGAACTGTTTTGTTCATTTATAAAAGTAATCGGAAGAATATGAACTACTTCCGATGTTTTACCGAGAATAAATAACTAACCAAAACATGTGATTCACTAGTTATTAATTTGAAATGAAATATTCTAGATAATAATCGCTTTCAATTAATCCCCTTCCGGATTTCCGCTGTTTTGGAAACCCATCAAACCAAACGGAATGTAAGTCCATTGTCAGAGCTAGTTTTACAAACTTTTACCATTTCCGTTCCTTTCAAGGGCTAATCTTTGAGGAATTCTAAAGTGTAATTTATTTCTTACTGTTAGGTTGAAATATTTAAAATAATTACTGTAAAATTGTTGAAAGCGTTTGACCATTATCAGTTTGTAAAATATAATGGTTAATTACGGTAATTTCAGTAATTTTCTATAAACACGCCACTAATAGGTTCGTATTTTCATAAATATTTGTGCTATATTTAATAACCTGGATGAGTTTGTAATTATTGGGTTGTAGGAAAGTCGTAAATTTGTTCCGTTTGATTGCTTTTTCAAACTGTATTTTTTATGGTTTTTTAACGAAATATTTTGAGAGATGATCAAGTAAGTGGTTGTGAAGAAGCATCTAAAATCCCAAAGCTTAAAAAAGTTATTAATATAAATTATAGGAAACCCAAAGCTCTACATTTCAAAATTATTAAATGGCCTAGAACTTTGGGTATGCAACAAACCAACGAACACAAAAATTCTTCACGGTCAGGGCTGCCACCTCTACTTGATCAGAAATATCCGTAGATATGATCGAAAATTTCCTTAGAATTCGGTAGATCCAGAATCGAGCTTAAATAATTGAAGATTCAAGCACGTAACGTGTTATTATTTATTTTCATGTCGTGATTCGTAATATTGTGACTATAAAAAAATGCTCAAAAGCTAAATAACTAAACAAACAGTGTGAAACTGAAATTGAAATTTATTGGGCTTATAACTAAAAACCCAAAGTTCATTATCGGGCGCAACGGGGATTCACTCGAATTATCACGTGTAAACACAAACGGTAAACAATCTCATCTTTTTCAAATCGGAAAAAACCGCCACATCGTTGCCGCATATGTTGCAGCTTATCCATAGAATAGATTACGCAACAGAAATATGATTATTTTCCTTGAACCTCATCTTATCAATGTTATCATGCATTTTTTCAGTTGTAGAGATGTGGCGGTTTTTTTCCGATTTGAAAAATTGCGTTTATTCGAATGCCTTAATGGGTTGTTTAAGTAAGCTTTTTCTTAATGACTACAGGGTGCGCCAATTATTTCCACTCGATCTCTAGCACCGAAACTATAAGAGATATCAACAAGATTTTTTGTAGGGATAGACAGTGTCACTCGGACTACAATTTTAAAATATTTTGATGTATACAGGGTGGCTAATTTTTGTGGAATGAAAATTAATTTGGTTTTTTTAAATTGAACACCCTGTATACGATTATGTCTTCTGATTCTACTTAATATTAGATTTATGGTAGTTTTTTGTATTTGTAAATCCGACGCGGCGTTGACAAGTTATTCCTATTTTAAGCAGATTTAATGAAAAAACAGCACTTCAGAAATATTAGCACAAAAACCACATTTTTTAAAAAATTCCTCAAAAAAGCTACTATAATAATAATAATCACACAACATCTTCACCGATGGCGTGCCAATAGTCTAGTTTTCAAATGGCAATTACTTAATTTTTTCAAATGGGACACCCTGTATATTTTTCTTCAGTTAGAAGCTCTCCCTAATACGCATCAAAAAAATATAGGGTTTTGCACATCTAACTTTACTATTTACTTTAATAATTGACGTTAAGTGACAAACAACATATTTTACACAATTTTTAATAAGTACAAAATTTTACAAAGTTTAATCGTAAGAAAACTACAATAGTGAAAGTTAAAATTTATAGTAGGTGTTCAAAATATCTTCCATTTTCATTTATACATTTTCTTGCCCTTTTTTTATTGATTTACGCACATCTTTTAGCATTGCAGGGGTCACCTGTCTAAATGCTGCAGTAATTCTTTCTTTCGTATTTTCTTTTGTGGTAACCTCTTCTTTGTAAACAATATTTTTAAGAAAACCCCACAAGAAAAACTCGCAAGGTGTAAGGCAAGGCGATCTAGTAGGCCAATTTATAGGTCCTCCCCTTCCTATCCAACGATCCTGAAATTCCCTATTTAACCAATTGCGAACATCTAATAGGTAATGTGGTGTGGCACCATCTAATTGAAACCACATTCCGTTGCGATAATTTTGAGGCACATTTTGCAATAAGTTGCGAAAATCATGTTCTAAAAAATCTAAAAATATAGCTCCATTTACAGTCCCATCAAAGAAATAGGGACCAATTACATAATCACCTATTATTCCCGCCCACACATTCAAAGACCATTGATACTGTGATGTGGTTCTAAATAAATGTTCATTGTGGTCCGAATAATAATGGAAGTTGTGTCTATTTACACAACCGTTCTTATGAAACGTGGCTTCGTCGGAGAATAAAACTTTGTTTAAAAAGTTACGCTCTGTATTTATCTTGTTTATTAACCATCTACAGTATTACACTCTACGCGCGAAATCACGTGGTAACAATTCTTGGTGAAGCTGGATATGATAGGGGTGATATTTATTCTTTTCTATTATGCGTCTAATTGTGGTATTGGAAATATCTAACTGATTGCTTAATTGCCTTGTGCTTATATTGAGATCTTCAACTATACTGATCATTACCTTATATTCGTTGTCAATAGTAACAGCTGTAGTTTCACGTGAATGTTTTTCATACTTGACGGTTCCTGTTCTATCAAATCTATTCTTTAAATTCTCAAAAGTATCCTTTTGTGGATGACGTCTTTCGGGGTATCTTTGACGATAGACCCTACTAGCAAGAAACGCATTTTTTTGACATTCACCCAGTATCCATATCATTTTCTTGAACACTATAATTCTTATTAAAATCCATTTTTTATACACAATACCGATTAAATATAGTAGACGTGATACAATACAAAATTTTATGTTGACAATTAATGCCATAACAAAATATACCTACTGTCATTTTCATAGGTAACTTGATTTCTTATTAAAAATTGTGTAAAATATGTTGTTTGTCACTTAACGTCAATTATTAAAGTAAATAGTAAAGTTAGATGTGTAAAACCCTATCTTTTAATGCGTATTAGAGAGAGCTTCTAACTGAAGAAAAATATACAGGGTGTCCCATTTGAAAAAATTAAGTTATTGCCATTTGAAAACTAGACTATTGGCACGCCATCGACAAACACCCTGTGCAACAGGTGAGGATGTTGTGTGATTGTTGTGATAGGTGCGTGTTTCATTTACATCATAGTAGCTTTTTTGAGGAATTTTTTAAAAAATGTGGTTTTTGTGCTAATATTTCTGAAGTGCTGTTTTTTCATTAAATCTGCTTAAAATAGGAATAACTTGTCAACGCCGCGTCGGATTTACAAATACAAAAAACTACCGTAAATCTAATATTAAGTAGAATCAGAAGACATAATCGTATACAGGGTGTTCAATTTAAAAAACCAAATTAATTTTCATTCCACAAAAATTAGCCACCCTGTATACATCAAAATATTTTAAAATTGTAGTCCTAGTGGCACTGTCTACCCCTACAAAAAATCTTGTTGATATCTCTTTTAGTTTCGGTGCTAGAGATCGAGTGGAAATAATTGGCGCACCCTGTAGTTTATGCTGATTGAAAGGGACAGTACACTAATATATGCATTTTTTTCTAGCAAATAACTCTAGAACCAGAAGAGATAGGAAAAAATGAATTTAAAACATTCTTGTAGTAAATTTTATGATATTTAATTTTGTATTGGATAACTTTTTTGTTACGATGCATATTTTTCGAGATATAAATGAAAAGCTAAAAAAAGTGACCTTCTCCGCTCGGTGACTTTTAGTATATTTATATTTTCTCTCTCTTTCCATTGGATTAAAACCACTTAGTTGTTAAAAAAGTTTTTTTATTCCAGATCGAAAGCCGTTATCAAAATGACATAAAATAAATAAATTTACTAGAAACAGAACACTTGATAATCTTGCAAAAATATGACATCAACATAGTATACATAGAATAAGATTTTGAGATTGAAGATGTCAAAATCTGTTTCAATCATATTTTTGTGACGTTTCTGGGAACGAATTTTTGAAAGGATAGCGCATTTGCATATTATAAGAGAATTTATACTTCGTCATAAATGAAGTTTTCTTATTAATATTATCATAAGAAAAAACCAGATAAAAACTTATGATACTATCCCGATATAGAGGGTATCCTTTTTGCAATTAACTCTTTTTGTAAAATAGGTATCCAAATTTTTGAAATATCAACCGAACAATTAGAAACACATTCGTTATTATTTAAGCATATCAATGCTGCTTCTTTAACTTTGCGGTTATAATTATTCGGTTCTTTTAATAATCTAGTTGAAAAATTCCATTGTATTTTATGACCAGAATCCCATGCGTGTTCACATATTTTGGATTTTTCGAATTGTTTATTTTTAATGTACGATTGGTGTTCATTAAGTCTAATATGAAAAGGTCTAGATGTTTCTCCTATATAAAATTTATTACATTCGCATGGAATTTTGTAAATACAATTTTTTGTGTTTTGAATTTCATTAAAAGGTTTTGTATTTACTATTAAAGATTTTAATGTATTATTAGTTTGAAAAACTGTTTTTAAATTAAATTTATTGCCAATCCTTCTAATTTTTTCGGATAATTTTGGAATATAAGGGATTTTTACTATATTTGAAAGAATTATTGGAGGGTTTAAATTTTGATCTTTAGTTTTGATGTCTCGGTAAAGTTCACGATTTATAAATTTACTTGGGTAGTTGTTCTTAATCAAGACAGATTTAACAAGTGATAATTCATTATTTAAGATATTGTCATTTGAACAAATTGTTTTTGCTCTATCGGAAAGAGATTTGACAATACCTCGTTTAACACAAATTGAGTGGTTTGAATTAAAATTTAGATATCTATTTGTATGTGTTTCTTTTCTAAAAACTGATGTATCAAAACAATTGTTGTTATTGTGTATTAGTACATCAAGAAACGGTAATTTTTTATTATTTTCAATTTCAATTGTAAATTTAATAGTAGGTTCCGAATTATTAATAGTATATAAAAATGTATCAATATTTTCCCTATCGTGTTGCCAAATTGCAAAGATATCATCTACATATCTAAACCAGACAGAAGGTCTTAAATTTTGTTTGTTTACAATTTCCATTTCAAAATTCTCCATGAAAATATCACACAATTTTGGTGATAAAGGAGAACCCATTGCCATGCCAAAATTTTGCTGATAAAAATCACTATTTAATTGAAAATATGTAGTTTTAATACATAGTTCCAATAATTCTAGAATTGCTGAGACGCTTAATTTAGTTCTATTTATTAATGTATTATCACTTGTCAACTTTTTTCTCACAAGATTAAGAGTTTTATCGACAGGAACATTTGGAAATAAACTGACTACATCAAAACTAACCATTATATCTGAATTTGTAATTTTGATTTTTGATAATTTTTCTAAAAAATGTTTTGAATTTTTGATAAAGGAATTAGTATTTCCTGATAACGGATCTATTATTTTAAGTAGAAATCTTGCTAAATTTTGACAAGGTGAATTTATAGAACTTATTATTGGTCTTAATGGTATTTGTTGTTTATGAATTTTGGGTAAACCATAAAAATGTGGAGGTTTACTATAATGAGAAGTAAGAGATCTTCGTTCTTTATCACTTAGGAATTTTTTATTTTTATATAAAGTTTTGTAAATTTTGTTTTCAATACTAGTAGTTGGATCTTTATTTAATTTTGAATAGCTACCGTTTTCAATAATTTCGTTAATTTTGTTATCTTAATCTGTTTTGTTCATGACAACCGTCGCGTTACCTTTATCTGCCGGTAAAATCTTAATTGTATTGTCATTTTTTAAATTTTTAATTGATTTAAATTCTGCGGAGGTTAAATTTTGATTAATTTTGTAAGATTTTTCTAATTCAATTTTGCAATGTACCTTGTATTCGTTGCTTAAGTCAGTTGGTAAATTTTGAGAAGCGTTTTCTATAGAACTAATAATATCAAATTTTGGTACATATTTTGGAGTTACCGAATAATTTAAACCTTTGGCCAATAATACATTTTCTGTGTGATTAAGATCTCTACTTGAAATATTTATTACCGTATTTAAATTTTGTTCTGAATTTCTAAGGTTGTAAAAACTTTTTTCTTCAATTAGATTATTAAATTTTCTTAATTGTCTATTTTTGGTACAATTGAATTCTTTCTCATAACTATTTAAAACACAATGGATTATTTTATGGAAATCAAATCTGGATACCTGATTATACAAATATGATTTAATATCCTCGATATCTTTTTCTAAATTAAATTTATTAAACCTATGGAACTGAATCCTCTCTCTTACTATGGCGTGCTCTGCTCTATTTAAAATTCTCCATATCTTGTTGTTCTTTATTGGAGTTTTAAGTCTTAGGCCTTTTGGAATGATCTTGTTTTCTCGGCATTTCATCATGAAACATAAAGAATTTTTACATTTAGCAAATTTTTTATATACATTTTCTAAAATTCTAAAAAATTTACATATTTCCGGTCCATACCGTATTTGTAATTCATTTCGGAAGCTCATTGTGGTTTGTATTTTAATTTCTCTCTCTTTCCATTGGATTAAAACCACTTAGTATATTTATAGTTCCCTTTAAAATAAGTTGGACAAATTGTTTTGACCCTTTTAACTTACTGGCCTATTCCTTGAAAAAGAAAGTGTTTTTATAAGTCGTTATCTTATCTGTAGAAAATTAATGTATAAAAAATGAATTAATAGCATTTCTTCAGAAATTAAAATTATAAGTTAAAACGATCAAAACAATTTGTTCAACTTATTTTGAAGGCAACCCATTCATTGACTGGACTATAACTGCAATTGTCAGAACTAATATTTGTAAAAAAATTAAGGTTCCGTATTTCGTATGGGGTTGCAAAGTTACATATCCACTGAGACCGATATTCTCTTAATTTGCAACCGTGATAAAAAACTTTTGTAATTAGTTCGAGATTTGTATGTGTATTGAAAATGGCCGCGCCGAGAAAAAAGGTTTGATAAATAAATGATTCGTTTTTCAGAAATGGTTGCAAATGTACCAGTATATGTTACATTTTTTTTCCGTTTACTTACCCAATTTGCATAACTTTTGTAATTTTTTTTAAACAAATTACAATAAAAAATGAGAAAAAAACAAGGTTCCGTAGGTGTTGAAAGGTTGCAAACTTAATGCATGTTGAGTAAACCAGTAAGGAATTTTAATTTATTAGATTCGACATCCTAAGACCGGTTTCTGTCTTTCGACTTGATCAGTTAGGCTTTTCGAATCCAATAAATAAAATTCCAAACTCGTACAAGTCAATAGCTATATCCGCTATAAGATAACATTTTTAGATGTGCTACCATCTATGGTAAGAAGAGAGTATTGACATTAAATTTTGACTGAATCTAGTCAAGATGTCACTCTCTTCTTTTTTATCCCTTTCAGAGATTAATACAAAGTGAGTAAACCAGTAAGGAATTTTAATTTATTAGATTCGACATCCTAAGACCGGTTTCTGTCTTTCGACTTGATCAGTTAGGCTTTTCGAATCCAATAAATAAAATATGATGGTAGCACATCTAATTAATGCATGTTGTAAAACATTATTACTAGCGATATTCCTAGTTTGCAGTAAAAATAAAAAAATAAAGCGTTTTTTGTAATTTAAACAATGTTCCGTTCATCGCAGACTTCTGCAAAATTTTATAGTTTGTTTTCATTAATGCACTAATATGCAATCGAAGTTTCAAAACTTTTGGAATTAATGTTATTGATATATCTACTGGCCTACATGGAACTATCATGAGTGTGGAGAGCCTTTCGTGGTTCACGGCGCGAACCCTTTGAAGCGGGTACAAAATACCGACTTCGGACCAGGCCGTGAACAAGAATGAAGGGCGTGAAAACCATCCACACTCGCGTTCACGTGATTTCGCGGGTATTCGCGGCGTGAATGTAGAGCCGCCTTTAGATGTTTTAAAGTTTTACGCCACTGATTGAAAATTCCGTAGATTCTTCAGACTTTTCGGAGATTCCGTAGACACCTTCTAAATTCCGTAGAAGTGGCAACCTTGTCCACGGTCTAATCATAAAGAATGTGTGGACCAAAATTAGAACAACAAGTAGTAGACTATCCAAAGTGCAACATATACTGAGGATCTTAATGGAAAGATAAATATATGAGAATTATTTTTAATACTTAAAAACAGCATTTGATCTTATAATGCAATATTATTAGAATTATTTAATAATATTAAATATTCATTCATCTGGCATCCACTTACTTTTAACGAGCCTGATTAGAGATGACGTCTCTTCTTTATATATTGTGGTAACATTCCTTTGTTAGTAATCACCGATAAAAGAAATATTTCAAGTAAACAATTCCCGAGAATATCCAGTTTTGAATAATTAACATGCACACTGATAATTTCCATATGATATGTTTATTTTGCGTAACTAATGTTGATGACTAACATTTATTTAAAATTTACGTGGCATTTTTTAAATATAAAATAGATAAGATATCTAAATGCTTACTCACTTATTCTGATTTTTTATTAAGACGTCTTTTAAATTGAAAACTAATACTTTTTTGTATTTGCAAGTCCTAAATATGCCTCTCTCTGAAACGGAATTATTGTTTTTTTCTAATACTTGACACTTTATACTGTTACTATGGTCCATTAGAACTATTACTTTAAGTTCGCCTATTTTCGCCGATATTTCCGAAAATATGACAATTAGAGAATTTTTGTTTGGACTAAAATGAAGATCAGTTCATTACCTACAAAAATGATCGTCACCATTTTTGTCAAAAATATAATTCTTTTCGACATAACCGGCTCCAAAACGCACCCCCATTTTTAGCTCCTGCCCTGCATTTAGAGAACACGCTCTAAAGCGGATTACAAGTTTTTCAATAAATCTCGTAAAAATTAATATTTTTTCATGATTCAAAGTTCAGATGAAAGAAGAAACCTGTAGGTATAATATCATGTTACTTTTTCCTTTGACCTATTTCTCTGGATTATTGAAAAACCGGGCCAAAGTTTGTTTTTGCTCGATATTTTGATCCTCCTATAAATTTATTCATATTTTTTTTATCAAGACTAATTTCACCGAATCCTTTTGGATAATGGGGCTTTGCAAGGTGTTAAATAAATTCAGAAAGATTCAATAAATTTTTTTAGAGCGTTTTTTTGAATTTCCGGAATTTTGAAAATGCTCGGGTCTATATCGGGAATTAATAGATAATCGGTTTTCAACGCACATCATGTCCCCTTGTCGATGGCATTTTTCTTTCTTTTTTCATATTTTTTGGTTTTCTGGAAAATTGAGAAAATTCACACCCCTATGAAAAATCGATATTGTTTTTTGAGGATTATTTTCTGTTAGTGCTAAAATTTTTTGGGGTTAGGAATTGTACTAAATTCTGACCTTTTCATCAATATATATATCAAGTATTTTATTAAGTGCACGAGAAAAAAACTTGGATTTTTTACAATAAATTTATTAATCAAATGTAAAAAGTGAAAAAAAGTTGATTATTGCCTTATCTCATGTCATTCAGGCCCATGTACAAATTATAAAGAAGAGTTAGAGGAAGAAATAGATGCAGGGGAAGAAAGAGAGGCAAGAGTAGTGACAGAGGTATAAGAGGAAGCAATTGAACGAGAGGAAAGAAGAGTTGACGGAATAGAATAAGAGGAAATTCCTTATAAAATACGTCATCAATGGTAACGTACTTTATAGCTATTTAAAATACGCTTCCACATTTATAAATTGTCAAGTATTAGAAAAAATCTTGAAGACAACACGTGTTTTATAGTTTATAAAACTCTAGTTGTCTTAATAGCTATAGTAGATATTATACATTCTAAAACATAGTATCAGAGTTATTTATCACATCAAGCAAAAGTTTAGACAGAATCAAAGCACATTGTGATTGGCACTGGATATAGGAAAGATGTTAGACACCATACAGATAAAAGGAGACTTATATACTGGCGACATACTTTTCACTTTACCTCACAAACATCTAAATCGAAAGTGAACAATGCGCATTCCCGTTTCCCACAAGAACGTATAATTTCGTAGTAACAGTGGCGTAGCCAGGGGGGGGGTGGTGGGGCCCGAACTATAAGTTTATAAGAAAATGTGGTAACTATATAAATCATAATTATTTTACATTTTTGAGCCAGCGATTAAGTTATATTCAGATGATTTACAAACAATATACACGGTTATTCTACGCAGTGAATGGGATATTTGGACAGTGAAATGCCAAAAAGTAGATTCCAGCTTCCTCAAAGTGCAGTCGATACTTTAAATGTAGCAGATCCTTGTTTGTTTCCGAACATTTTTACGCTATTCCAAATTTTAGCCGTTTTACCCGTTACCACTGCCTCTGTAGAACGAACTGAACGAAGTTTCTCAACGATAAAAAGACTGAAATCATATTTTCGGAATAATACATCTACCAATTGATTAACAGACCCAGCTTTGATGTCAGACAAACTCACAGAATTGCCTTTGAATAATGCTCATTCAAAGTTCAATCTTATATTAATAATTAGTTGTCTTTTAATCTTATCTTAATAGTTACCAAATTGTTGTTAAATAAAATAATGTATTTAAATAGCATACATTGTATACAGGGTGACCCAGAGTTAAACGTTAAAAGTTCAGGATCGGGTTTTCAGGAATAAAATAAGATTTTAATTTTTTCTCAAAAACTAAGCGAGATACGAATAAAATTGAAGAAGCAAAAAATTTGTGTGTTTAATCCAAGAAAAGTAACGAACATACAAAAAAACAGTGGCGTACAATGATTTGTCCCAATATCAATTAAATTACCTTGTGGAATTAATAATTTAATTCTAATATTTAAATTATTGCCGCAAATAAGCGTGCCAAGTTTTATCAAAATCAACCAAATTGTTTTTTGAGCAATTCATAAAAAACTCTTTTGTTCTAAAATCAAAACAAGTTGGGATCCAGGATTATGGGAATAAAAATCCTGAAAAACCGATCCTGAATGTTTAACGGTTTAACCCTGGGTCACCCTGTATATTTACCCCATCCCTGGTGAAAAAAGTATTTATAGTAAGTATTATCTATGAGAAATAGTGGCCCCCTCCGAAAAAAATTCCTGGCTACGCCACTGCGTAAGTAATATTTTAAATTTTATGAGAATCAACAGAGGGAAAAATAAAAAGTTTAGCTATTTTGTTGCTTGATGAAGAAGAAAGAATACTGAAAAGTTTTGTAATCAGAAAACCTATTAGCACTGTGTTTTTTAAAAGAAAAGAAGAGGATGCTTTCAGTATATTGATTAATAAGCATTTTTAGACATTTTAAAATTATTTTAACAAAAAACAACTATATCTAAAATAAAAACAAACTGAAAAATTCAGCGAACGACGCGATTGACTCCTCTGAATGCTGTCGGTTTTGTAACAGTCCGTGTATGTTCATATAATATCATAATAATTATAAGTAGTGTAATTATTTATCATCTTTGACGTAGTAGAAAGTCTGTTTTTGTAATCTAATAACACCGTGTAGTGTACGGTATACAATCAACTGACTTTGAACGATTTAAAATAAAACTCAATTCCTTTGATAAATACCGGAATATCTAGTGTAAATGCGCTCCATAATCAACTGCCAAAAAAGTTGTTTTTACGTACGTTTGTTTATCACCAAAATTTACTGGAAACTGTCCAAAGACTTTATTTAACTTTTACTGTTACTCTTTAGGCTACGGAGCGTCTCAAATTTGTTGTTTTCGCCGGATTTCAGATAATATAATTCACAATTAGTGAAGGTACATTATTTTCAAACCTAGCGTTCTAGAAACTAGAAAGTCGTAATGTGAATGTAACCTTGTTACGATAGCTTTTTAAGATCTACTTTCGATGTTAGTAAAAACTTTTCATTTGTGGCTGTTCGTATTTATTTTTGGAATTTTCTTATGTAGAAACCTTTTTATTTTTATTCACTGCTTTGCGCGGGTGTATCAATGAAGAAAATGAGACCAAATCTTTGTCTGTCAATTCTGTCAATATTCTTCTGTCTCATTCAATCACTCGCATTTTTATATGGAGATTTTTAACCCAAATTTTTTAGTTTTTCGTACAATTTTTCAAACATTTTCTTTCATACAAACCTTGTCCGGACGTTTACAAATACAACAAAAAAAAAACAATTAGCCAAACAGGTGCAGCACGCAAGTTTTAGTTTTAGTCCGGTAAATAACGCCAGAAAAACCCCAAACCTGGGCATCAAGTCTGTCCGTCAATTTTTTTTTAATTTGCAGGTACATTTACTTCCGAAAATCTCAGCTACGTGAAATTTGTGGAAGGGTGGGAAAATGACTCTAGAGTTCCCGAAAATCCGTTTTTCGACGATATCTACCAAAATATTCGACGATATCTACCAAAATATGGCCTTTAGAGCATTTTTGTTTAGATAAAAAATGAAGAGCAGTTCATTACCTACACTAATATTTTTTGCAAAACCGGCGTTTCAAAAATTCGCAATTTTTTGTCGTGAAATCCTCCCCAGACTTGAATAAACTCCCGTTTTTGTCTCAAGACAAAAGATAAGGCAATAATAACCCAACTTTTTTTCATTTTTTGCACTTGATTAATAAATTCATTGTAAAAAAATCCAACAATAAAATACTTGATATATATATATTGATGAAAAGGTCAGAATGTTATCTTTTATTTAGTACAATTCCTAAACCCAAAAAATTTTAGCACGAAAAGAAACTAATCCTCAAAAAAAAATATCGATTCTTCATAAGGGTGAGAATTTTCTCAATTTTCCGGAAAACCCAAAAATATAAAAAAAAATACCATCGACAAGGGGACAAGCTAAGCTTTCTAATGATAGAACCGGAGCATTTTCGAACACTCCGGAAATCAAAAACAAAAAAAAACGCCCTAAAAACATGTTGTTTATGAAAATACACAAAAATAATTTATTGAATCTTTCTGAATATATTTAACACCTTGCGAATCCCCATTATCCAAAAGGATTCGGTGAAATTAGTCTTGAGAGTCAAAATATCGAGCAAAAACAAATTTTGGCCCGGTTTTTCAATAATTCAGAGAAATAGATAAAAGGAAAAAGTAATATGATATTATAGCTACAGGTTCATTCTTTCATCTGAACTTTGAATCATGAAGAAATATTAATTTTTACGTGATTTATTGAAAAATTTGTAATCCGCTTGTAAGTGTCATTCCTTTAGAGCGTGCTCTCTAAATGCAGGGCAGGAGCTAAAAATGGGGGTGCCTTTTGGAGCCGGTTATTTGACAAAAATGATGAGGATCATGGGCCATTTTCCCGCCCTTCCATAAATTTCAGACAGCTGAGATTTTCGTGGGTGAATGTAGATTCAATTTCACTAAACCTTATTAAAACTTATCTAACTGGTCGATCACAGATGGTAGTAATAGATAAACAATTTTCAACACATCTTCTATCATTAAATCAGGTGTACCACAAGGGTCAGTTCTCGGCCCCTTACTCTTTTTAATTTACACCTTTGATAGTTCTAATAGGATAATGGAAAGTGCAGTACAATTCTTTGCTGGTGATACCCAAGTATTACATGAATTCAATGTTAAAAATTGCGATCAAGCCTGTGACCAAATTAACCTGAACCTAAGCCGAATTAATGAATATTGTATTAAACATAATCTCCACTTGAACCCATCTAAGTCAAAATGTATCATATTTACTAATAATATTTACAGAGAATTTGTTTGTCAAGTCCAATATGAATTTGACAGTTCAAAATGAAATCATTCCCATTGTTGATCATTCACGGAATTTGGGTCTAATTTTTGATGAAAATCTTAGATTTGAGAAGCATGTCAACCATTTGCTCAAGATAAGTTATGGCGCACTTCGCCTTAATGAGCATATACTAACTAGTAAATCTACCAGAGCTAAATTATGTCAATATCTGGTCGTATCTAAAATACTGTATGGCATACAAATCTACTTTCCTTGTTTAACTTATGCGACTCGTAGGCGTTTACAAATACGTGCTGTCGTTTTGTTAATAATCTGCGGAAATATGATCACATAAGTTTACATTTTACTAGATTAAAGTGGTTGAATATTTTCAATTTATTTAAATATCTTCTACTAACTTTGGTATTTAAAACTATTGAAACTTCAACCCCTCCCTATCTCAGACATAGATTGATTTATAGAAATACAACACATAATGTTGTCATGAGAGACTCTAAAACGTTATCTTTACCATGTTATTATAGTGCCGGTTATACCAGAAGTTTTACCTATAATGCGGTCAGTCTGTATAATACTCTACCTGTCGATATGAAAAATGCTTCATCTTTAAATACTTTTAAATTCAAATTAAAAAAAACATCTTCTGAACAATCAATAATTTTAGACTATTGTAATTTTGAATTGTTTTATTTTCTATTTTTATTTATATTAATTTTTCAATTTCCTTGTTATTTCCATCTGTTTCTTCTCCTTAATTTCTAATTGTAGAATGTACCTGTTACACTGTGATTTCTAATATTTTATTATTTCTGTATATATTTATATTAAGCTTTTTATACATGTATATTTTATATTTAATGGGTTAGATGTAAGAATAGCCCTAGGCTAAATCTCGCCCTAATCAGGCACATCTTTGTACAAGTGCAAATAAAGACCTTTATTATTATTATTATTATTATTATTATTATTATTATTATTTAATACACCCGGCATGATGATGTTGAAAAATAATAGCTATTTATATTACAAGTACATAAACAAGGGCTTTATTGAACGAATGATGAGTCCATAAAGCCTGTTTATGTACGCGTTATATACGTGATTTTATGTTCGATTGCAATTAAAAAATAATAATTAATTGAAAAAATTAAAATTTGATACGATTTTGGCTAACAGCAGTTGCGATGACAAGTAGATGTTTATTTTTTAAACATGTCAAATGAGTTGTCTTGCAACTTGTCAGTGACGTTGGCAATTACTTTATTTTACTAGTAAAATAAAGTGCACTTTATTTTACAGTGCTACTTTATTGACGCAAAACTGTTCTATAAACAGCGTTTTATTGGTCAATCGTATATAATAGCTATTTATATTACAAGTACATAAACAAGGGCTTTATTGAACGAATAATTTTATCGCCGAGCGAGCTTGCGAGAGAGGCTATAAAATTATGAGTCCATAAAGCCTGTTTATGTACGCGTTATATACATGATTTTATGTTCGATTGCAATTAAAAAATAATAATAAATTGAAAAAATTAAAATTTGATACGATTTTGGCTGACAGCAGTTGCGATGACAAGTAGATGTTTATTTTTAGATGTGCTGCCATCTATGATTAGAAGAGAGTATTGACAATTATTAAAAGCAAAAAATTCCCGGTGTATTGGGGTTGCATACACAATTTGCTTTGTGTGTTGCAAAGCTTTTATTTGACTGATCTAGTCAAAATGTCACTCTCTTCTTTCGTATCCCTTTCAGAGATTAATACAAAGATGTTTATTGTTTAAACATGTCAAATGAGTTGTCTTGCAACTTGTCAGTGACGTTGGCAATTACTTTATTTTATAGTAAAATAAAGTGCTACTTTATTGACGCAAAACTGTTCTATAAACAGCGTTTTATTGGTCAATCGTACATAATAGCTATTTATATTACAAGTACATAAACAAGGGCTTTATTGAACGAATAATTTTATCGCCGAGCGAGCTTGCGAGAGAGGCTATAAAATTATGAGTCCATAAAGCATGTTTATGTACGCGTTATATACATGATTTTATGTTCGATTGCAATTAAAAAATAATAATAAATTGAAAAAATAAAAATTTGATACGATTTTGGCTGACAGCAGTTGCGATGACAAGTAGATGTTTATTTTTTAAACATGTCAAATGAGTTGTCTTGCAACTTGTCAGTGACGTTGGCAATTACTTTATTTTACTAGTAAAATAAAGTGCTACTTTATTGACGCGAAACTGTTCTATAAACAGCGTTTTATTGGTCAATCGTACATAATAGCTATTTATATTACAAGTACATAAACAAGGGCTTTATTGAACGAATAATTTTATCGCCGAGCGAGCTTGCGAGAGAGGCTATAAAATTATGAGTCCATAAAGCCTGTTTATGTACGCGTTATATACATGATTTTATGTTCGATTGCAATTAAAAAATAATAATAAATTGAAAAAATAAAAATTTGATACGATTTTGGCTGACAGCAGTTGCGATGACAAGTAGATGTTTATTTTTTAAACATGTCAAATGAGTTGTCTTGCAACTTGTCAGTGACGTTGGCAATTACTTTATTTTACTAGTAAAATAAAGTGCTACTTTATTGACGCAAAACTGTTCTATAAACAGCGTTTTATTGGTCAATCGTACATAATAGCTATTTATATTACAAGTACATAAACAAGGGCTTTATTGAACGAATAATTTTATCGCCGAGCGAGCTTGCGAGAGAGGCTATAAAATTATGAGTCCATAAAGCCTGTTTATGTACGCGTTATATACATGATTTTATGTTCGATTGCAATTAAAAAATAATAATAAATTGAAAAAATAAAAATTTGATACGATTTTGGCTGACAGCAGTTGCGATGACAAGTAGATGTTTATTTTTTAAACATGTCAAATGAGTTGTCTTGCAACTTGTCAGTGACGTTGGCAATTACTTTATTTTACTAGTAAAATAAAGTGCTACTTTATTGACGCAAAACTGTTCTATAAACAGCGTTTTATTGGTCAATCGTACATAATAGCTATTTATATTACAAGTACATAAACAAGGGCTTTATTGAACGAATAATTTTATCGCCGAGCGAGCTTGCGAGAGAGGCTATAAAATTATGAGTCCATAAAGCATGTTTATGTACGCGTTATATACATGATTTTATGTTCGATTGCAATTAAAAAATAATAATAAATTGAAAAAATAAAAATTTGATACGATTTTGGCTGACAGCAGTTGCGATGACAAGTAGATGTTTATTTTTTAAACATGTCAAATGAGTTGTCTTGCAACTTGTCAGTGACGTTGGCAATTACTTTATTTTACTAGTAAAATAAAGTGCTACTTTATTGACGCAAAACTGTTCTATAAACAGCGTTTTATTGGTCAATCGTACATAATAGCTATTTATATTACAAGTACATAAACAAGGGCTTTATTGAACGAATAATTTTATCGCCGAGCGAGCTTGCGAGAGAGGCTATAAAATTATGAGTCCATAAAGCATGTTTATGTACGCGTTATATACATGATTTTATGTTCGATTGCAATTAAAAAATAATAATAAATTGAAAAAATAAAAATTTGATACGATTTTGGCTGACAGCAGTTGCGATGACAAGTAGATGTTTATTTTTTAAACATGTCAAATGAGTTGTCTTGCAACTTGTCAGTGACGTTGGCAATTACTTTATTTTACTAGTAAAATAAAGTGCTACTTTATTGACGCAAAACTGTTCTATAAACAGCGTTTTATTGGTCAATCGTACATAATAGCTATTTATATTACAAGTACATAAACAAGGGCTTTATTGAACGAATAATTTTATCGCCGAGCGAGCTTGCGAGAGAGGCTATAAAATTATGAGTCCATAAAGCATGTTTATGTACGCGTTATATACATGATTTTATGTTCGATTGCAATTAAAAAATAATAATAAATTGAAAAAATAAAAATTTGATACGATTTTGGCTGACAGCAGTTGCGATGACAAGTAGATGTTTATTTTTTAAACATGTCAAATGAGTTGTCTTGCAACTTGTCAGTGACGTTGGCAATTACTTTATTTTACTAGTAAAATAAAGTGCTACTTTATTGACGCGAAACTGTTCTATAAACAGCGTTTTATTGGTCAATCGTACATAATAGCTATTTATATTACAAGTACATAAACAAGGGCTTTATTGAACGAATAATTTTATCGCCGAGCGAGCTTGCGAGAGAGGCTATAAAATTATGAGTCCATAAAGCCTGTTTATGTACGCGTTATATACATGATTTTATGTTCGATTGCAATTAAAAAATAATAATAAATTGAAAAAATAAAAATTTGATACGATTTTGGCTGACAGCAGTTGCGATGACAAGTAGATGTTTATTTTTTAAACATGTCAAATGAGTTGTCTTGCAACTTGTCAGTGACGTTGGCAATTACTTTATTTTACTAGTAAAATAAAGTGCTACTTTATTGACGCGAAACTGTTCTATAAACAGCGTTTTATTGGTCAATCGTACATAATAGCTATTTATATTACAAGTACATAAACAAGGGCTTTATTGAACGAATAATTTTATCGCCGAGCGAGCTTGCGAGAGAGGCTATAAAATTATGAGTCCATAAAGCCTGTTTATGTACGCGTTATATACATGATTTTATGTTCGATTGCAATTAAAAAATAATAATAAATTGAAAAAATAAAAATTTGATACGATTTTGGCTGACAGCAGTTGCGATGACAAGTAGATGTTTATTTTTTAAACATGTCAAATGAGTTGTCTTGCAACTTGTCAGTGACGTTGGCAATTACTTTATTTTACTAGTAAAATAAAGTGCTACTTTATTGACGCGAAACTGTTCTATAAACAGCGTTTTATTGGTCAATCGTATATAATAGCTATTTATATTACAAGTACATAAACAAGGGCTTTATTGAACGAATAATTTTATCGCCGAGCGAGCTTGCGAGAGAGGCTATAAAATTATGAGTCCATAAAGCCTGTTTATGTACGCGTTATATACATGATTTTATGTTCGATTGCAATTAAAAAATAATAATAAATTGAAAAAATAAAAATTTGATACGATTTTGGCTGACAGCAGTTGCGATGACAAGTAGATGTTTATTTTTTAAACATGTCAAATGAGTTGTCTTGCAACTTGTCAGTGACGTTGGCAATTACTTTATTTTACTAGTAAAATAAAGTGCTACTTTATTGTCGCAAAACTGTTCTATAAACTGCGTTTTATTGGTCGATTGCAATTAAAAAATAATAATAAATTGAAAAAATAAAAATTTGATACGATTTTGGCTGACAGCAGTTGCGATGACAAGTAGATGTTTATTTTTTTAACATGTCAAATGAGTTGTCTTGCAACTTGTCAGTTCTATAAACTGCGTTTTATTGGTCAATCGTACATAAAAATTATTATCCTGTCCTAGTACAACAAACAAAACTATTTATGCTGCTATTTACAATATTGTAAATTTTCACGTTTAATTTGGGACACAGTATACTCATTTTATCTTTGTTCGCCGTATCGAGTGTTATTGGTTCATTAGTAGATGTTAATTATTTATTTTAAAATTGATACGAATATATTTAGTCGAGTAACGATAATGATTTGAACATGTACGTCAATATCGAGTTCGCGAATCCGTACAATTTGAACGCATAACTCGCGATTTAGTGATTTGATACATAATTTCTTAATATTGATCTGACAAGTGAGTAACAAGTCGAGTAGTAATCCTCTGTTTATTTACAAATCAGGATTTGATTAAAAAAACATTGTTAATCCTATGTGTACGTATGTAATGTTGAACTTTGAATGCCTTGATATATTTAATTTTAGTCATTTAAAAAAAGAGTTTGAATATACTCATTTTTTACGCAATTGCGAAATTCAATCAATTATTTTTTATATAAATTATCTGGTGTGCTTTAAACTCACTTCATGTATTCTTTGTGAGTGAAATTTGGGGCATATTTGAACAAACAACTAGAAATCAACCATGCAAAATGCTTCTAACACTTTAAATAAGACTGCACAATTGAAACTAGCGCGAAAATACATAAAGTTGCTTGTTTTTGCAAATTTTTATTTGGTTTTGAATATAATATTGAATTTAGAGAGGATATACTTAATTTATATATAAAACACCTCCAATTCAGTTTCACAAAATTTTTTAATAATAATAAACAGAGGGGGCAACTAGTTTCGGCATCTTAATTTATTTTTTGATACAACTTGCATCTTTTGTAAAAAATTCATTCAATTTTGTTGATGCATGTATTTTTTGGCACTGAAGATGGTCTTGCGGTTTAATGAGATTATATATGCATTTATTTATAACATCAATTTATATCTGTTATGGAAATACTATTTAAGGAAATACAGTGTGTCTGTTAAAGTTCGCACCATATGGAAAACTTTTTTATTATTAATTTTACGAGAAAAAGTTATTATTTATAAAAAGTTCTAAAACCTAAAATGCAACCATCAGATATTCATTTTTTTAGTCGTATACGAGGTGGTCAAAAAATATGAATTTAGCTCAAGAGTAAAGTTCCTTTATTTTTGAAATATGAGGCACACTGTATATTGTTTTTAAAAGCGCTCTCACCATTTTTCACAATATTTTTGAGCACTCGAATTATTTTTTTACGAACCAAATAAAAATAATCGTATTTCCACATTTTTTTAGAAATAAATCCTGATTTAATTGTTATACTGTTTGTATGTTCATTTAATTAATGACTCAATTCATAATCTTTTGTTTTGTTTTTAGCTTAGTGCGATATCTTGGTTTTGAGATTATTTTTATTACATTCTTTATCGCCACTGTTCCAATTTTTAATAAATTGTACTTTTTATTTCACTTTTAACTCTCTAATATAAAAATCTATTTTAGTATAGACATAATTGTATACCCATTTTCTTAAAACATTCTATGAAAGTTAATTTATTCGAAAGGCTCATAAAACACCATTTTCTTAATAATAAGCTTCTCTACAAAACAATGTAACGCCTCCTGGCGACATTGCTCATTATTTATTAATTTGTTTTCATTTGTTGATTTTATTGGAAAATAGAAATGGAAAAACACATTTTGCAACGTCATTCTTAATAAAAATACTACAGAATTTCAATACATCATACTTTTTTTATTAAAGAAGAAAATGACCACTGATAAAGTTAAAAAATGAAAATTTGTAAACTAACTTTTTCTATTGAAAATTGGACGTTTTTTTAAATTAAATTGGTATAAAATCGAAAAATAAATATTTTGCTATGAAAACTTTATGTTTTCAAAATTCTCCCTAGTGCTTGGATTATATTATGTTATTAATTCAATTTGTGGGCGATTCAGTAAGAAAATTTCACACCTAAAAAATTTAAAAGTAATTAAAAAAAACAATAAAAGATGTATTAATTATTTAATTTTGATATACAGGGTGTCCCACGACGTACTGTACACAGTCCAACCATAAGTACTATTGACCGAGGCCATTTCATATCTGGTATTACAAAATGGCTTGTTGCGTTTTTGACGGATATACAGGGTGATATTTGAAAATATGTGAATTATTCTACGTTAAGTATATCTGAAAGTAAAAATCTCAGACCAATCAAATTTGGCACACTGAGTGTGCTCCCTGAGCTTAATAAAATAGATTTTAAAAAAATTGTAATTTCAGGTCCGGACTTAGTTTTTTTTAGATTTTTATTGGTTTTTTGAAAACAACACCCTGTAAGCCAGATCAGACAATTTTTATTTTTCTCACTTTAAAGCTTAAGGATGATACTAAGCAACAAGTAAAAAAAATTGAACGCGCAACCTTTTGTTTTCTGCAGAAAAAAATAGAACTTTGAAAAATAGTATAATTTTAATGGATTCACATTCTTCTTATGACTGATGCGGCACTACATTGATAGCACATCATCATTTTTCAACAAAAATCATAAGTACAGTTCATTTTACTCGATATAAAGTATTATTCAATCAACCGTTGAAATTCCAGGGCCGTATTTATTTTTTGCAGTCTCTGTACCAGTTGGGGGTGATATGGATGGAGGAGACCTTTCTTTAACGTCTTGAAAACTGTGGACTTAGAAATATTCAAAATACTGGATATTCGCCGGGTACTTAGCTTCTCATTTTGATTTACCATTTCCAAAATACCCTCGTTCTGGTCTTCTGTCAGTCGCTCACCACGTTCTTTCACAAACTGTCAAAATGGACGTCAAAGCGAATTCAAAGCCTACTTGCATTTGCAAAATAATCAAAAGTAATAGTTTTTTCTGTGACGTTACAGAAAGAAAATTTGTAAAACTCGTTTTACAAGGTGTTGTTTTTACAGGATCAATAAAAACTTTAAAAGAATAAATACGGCCCTGGAATTTCAACGGTTGATTGAATAATACTTTATATCGAGTAAAATGAACTGCATTTATGATTTTTGTTGAAAAATGATGATGTGCTATCAATGTAGTGCCGCATCAGTCATAAGAAGAATGTGAATCCATTAAAATTATACTATTTTTCAAAGTTTTATTTTTTTCTGCAGAAAACAAAAAGTTGCGCATTCAATTTATTTTGACTCTTGCTTAGTATCATCCTTAAGCTTTAAACTAAGAATCTGGCTTACAGGGTGTTGTTTTCAAAAAACCAATAAAAATCTAAAAAAAACTAAGTCCGGACCTGAAATTAAAATTTTTTTAAAACCTATTTTATTGAGCTCAGGGAGCACACTCAGTGTGCCAAATTTGATTGGTCTGAAATTTTTACTTTCAGATATACTTAACGTAGAATAATTCACATATTTTCAAATATCACCCTGTATATCCGTCAAAAACGCAACAAGGCATTTTTTAATACCAGATATGAAATGGCCTCGGTCCATAGTACTTATGGTTGGACTGTGTACAGTACGTCGTGGGACACCCTGTATGCACAAAAAGTAATTAAAAATCTTATTTTCATTTAACCAAAATGTCTAGTCAATTATTTTGACATAAAAATTTCCACTTAATTAATTTCGTCCAGGGTACCCTGGAGGATAAATGGAAAGATTTTGGTTTCCATGGTAACCAAACAAAAAATAGACTCTGATTGGCGGCGTGAAATTTTCAGCTTAATTTATCCGTTTGGCAATCGATCACATGCACTCGAATTTTTTTCACAAAGGAATTTAATGAACCTCCAAAAAACACCGATTCATCAGATCGGTTAGCGGTCCCAAGTGAGTTGATGCATAATTAATTTAAGAATGTTACTTTTTGCTCTTATAAAGGTCTATTCAGCAAACTTTTTGCTTTCGTCTTTCGTCTTTGCCTCATTCTAATTAGGAACCTAGGAGTAGGCTTAGTGCATACTGTTAAATTATTAAACAATGACACGGCAAATCCACTTTATCACGTCTTTTATAATTTGCTTTTAAGAGCTTCTTTTCGTGGTTTAATTGTGTTTTTAGAAACTTTAGAGAAACCGGTAAGCTTGGATGGTAGACGTATATTTTGATCAGGAAAAGAGGTCGATATATTGAAAGTTAAATTTTGTGAAGAACGCGAGACATCAAACATTGAAAATACAAATATTATATTTCCACAATATTATAGTGGTGAGTCGCAACTATAGTCCAACCATTTACAAAGAGAAAAAACTGTTGTTACACGTGAAATTTCCCACCAAGGTATTAATAGAAGGTCTGATTAACATAAAATTAGGATTATATCCATACCATATTCAGTTGATACAACTGCAATTCTTCGACTAGTTAGATTTCGTTGATTTTGTCGTTTTTGGAGACGAAGAAACGTTTCAGGAAAATAGACAGAATTTTCACTTATAATTACACGAGAGCTTTTTTTTGTCGAAGTAAACTGACTGAATGTATCAATAAGAATTTTGTTGCCTGGCAATTTAACGAAAAAAACTGCCTCTGAAAAAATTACGAGTCCGTAGGACAAGTAATTTTTTTTTTTTTTTTTTTTTTTTTTATTTACATTTAATCAGCAATCAGAATACAATCCTATAAACTAATTTGCTAACAATGGACTAAGGTAAAAGTATTAGTCCATAAAATGTCGTGATTAGGACTCTTCCACTGAAGGGCCCTCCTGAACTTCACTTGAAGTCAATTGGCATTTTTCTTTTTAGTCTTCTGGTATCCAGTTGCTGTGTAAGTGGTTGTAAGAGTGGGTTGGAGTGTTCATTTAGTCTTTGGTAATGTTTCCCGCCTCGTTCTTTGATGACCTCTTCGATGAATGGTATTCCAAGATCCTTATGAATTGTGTCATTTGACACATACCATGGTGCGTCTGTGATAGCTCTCAGTATCTTGGATTGGACCCTTTGAAGAATGGCAGTATTCGACTTACTGGCACATCCCCAGAGTTCTATGCCGTAAGTCCAGATTGGCTTTATTACTGCTTTGTAAACTAATACCTTGTTTTCTACAGATAATTTAGATTTTCTTCCAAGAAGCCAGTATAGTTCTCTGAATCTGATCTCGATTTGTTTCCTCTTTTTCTTAATATGGTCTTTCCACGTAAGTTTATTGTCTAAATGTAAACCTAAATAACGAGTAGATGTGTCTTGAGTGATGATAGCATTATTTACGTGGACTGGAGGGCAGGGACCTTTTCTTAGGGTGAATGTTATTTGTGTGCACTTAGATTCGTTTATTGTTATCTTCCATTTTTTTGTCCATTCTTCTATCAAATTTAGGTGTTGTTGTAGGTAGTAGGAAGCTGTGTTTGGGTTCTCATGGCTTGCGATTATTCCCGTATCGTCAGCAAATGTGCCAGTTTCTGTATTAGGTGATGTAGGCAGGTCTGATGTATAAAGAAGGTAGAGTTTTGGGCCTAATACACTGCCCTGTGGGACTCCACTTTTGATGTTAAAGAAAGTTGATGTTTCATTTTTAACTCTGGTTCTGAATTGTCTCTCGTTTAGGTATGACTTAAGTAATTGAAATTCTGAAGGAATGGATTGTTTAACTTTATAAAGTAGGCCTTCGTGCCAAACCTTGTCGAAGGCTTGACTTATATCAAGGAATACTGCTGTACAATATTTTTTGTCTTCTAATGATTGGGATATTTTATGAACTATTCGATGGCATTGTTGTATGGTCGAATGAGACTCCCGAAAACCAAACTGATGATCTGGAATGTCCTTTAGTAATGGATTGATTCGTTGTGATAGGTTTTTTTCAAAAAGTTTTGAAAAGTAATTTTTTCTGGCAGTTGTTTGAGTTGTATTACCTAATGGCAACAAAATTCGAATTATAAATGTCGGTAAAACAATCACAAAACAGTCACATAAAATAGAAACTAACTCTTCAGTGGAAGTTTCTGCAATGAGTTCATATTTTTTTCCAAACAAAACATCGCAAATTGTCGCCAAATTGATGATGTATTGCGAGGCACATTATCATTGATGGCTTTTTCAATTTCTCCACTCGAAGGCTCTCCAAATCGCGACATTTCCTCAAATGAAAACTTTTCTGACAACGCAAGTTTGAAAAAAATTGACATAAAGTCATCAAAAATTCGTTTTTAAAATTTTAAAATTTATAATATAGCTATTATAACACTAAAAGTAGTGCTATAATAGGCCATAAC
The DNA here is from genome assembly GCA_949320105.2 of Crepidodera aurea. Classification (NCBI taxonomy): domain Eukaryota; kingdom Metazoa; phylum Arthropoda; class Insecta; order Coleoptera; family Chrysomelidae; genus Crepidodera; species Crepidodera aurea. Next base: position 104,171,285 of record OX439472.1, read on the forward strand.
GCGCATATTATAGCACGTCTTTTCACAGTTGGTAGCATAATTTCCTACATGTCAAATCAGCTATCAAAAAACAATACACATATATACGAAGCTCTAATATAATAAGTATATTCAAAAATTGTGCCTACCTTTATTGCGAGATACATCTTATCTTCAGCTACGTTTATAAATTTGTTAATGGTTCTAAAATTTTTGATTTTTTTGGAATGTAACCTGTAGATACTCGTAACTTAGCTTGCAATTTACATTGAGTAAGTAGTCCATTGATGATTTAAAATTTTGGTAAAATTTTACTATTGGGGCTCGGCCCCAATTTTGATGAGATAATTTTTTTTAGACTAATTTGGGGTCGCTGATCACGAATCTGCAATCAGTTGCTTGCGGTTTCATTAAACAAAAAAGTTTTTAAGTGAAATAAATTGTCAACTTTTCTTTAATACTTACCAGAAAAATATGTATATAAGTAGGTTTATATAAATATATATTAAAACCAAAAGACTGGTCAAGTCTGGTTAGATTAATGATGTACACAGTAATATTTCAGCTAAATATACTAAATTACAAAAGATAACCTAAAAATTCATACAGAAATTTGACGTACTGACATTTGGCAATACTAGGGTCACTTGAGTTGCGATTAGCGTAAACTCTCGCTGTGGCTAGCGTCCCGTCCTTCCGGGACTCAATTTTTTTCTCGTCTGTGATGAACGCATCTGTATTGCGTATTACTTGAAATTAATAGAATCTGGCTTATTCAGACGACAATTAGTTATTTCTCAATAAACAACATTGGTTATCAGGATTCCTCAATGTTAAATTTTTCCAAGAATTTTTTTGTATGGAGATATCCGACCTGTCCCAAAATCAATAGGCGTCATCCTTGTATCATTTCAGTGGTCTCATCCCGATCGGTTCCATACGTATTTTTTCGCGTTTTTCAGGCCAAATAACGATGAATGGACGCAAAAAAAAATATTTTTGACTTTTTTTTTGCCCGATTTGAAAAATAACCAATATCCAATGGACGTCTGAATAAACCAGAATTTAATAGATCAGGTGAGATCAGATAAGATAAGGTCAGGTATGATCAGATTAACGATGTACAAAATAATAAGGTCAGATAAGAGATAAGGTCAGGTGTGCTCATATTAATGATGTACAAAATAATATAAGGTCAGGTAAGAGATAAGTTCAGGTGTGCTCATATTAATGAGGTACAAAATAATATGAGGCCAGGTAAATAATAAGTTCAGGTGTGCTCATATTAATGAGGTACAAAATAATATGAGATCAGGTAAGAGATAAGTTTAAGTGTTCTCATATTAATGATGTACAAAATAATGAGGTCAGGTAAAAGATAAGTTCAGGTGTGCTCATATTAATGAGGTACAAAATAATATGAGGTCAGGTAAGACATAAGTTCAAGTGTGCTCATATTAATGCTGTACAAAATAATATGAGGTCAGGTAAAAGATAAGTTCAGGTGTGCTCATGTTAATGAGGTACAAAATAATATGAGGTCAGGTAAATGATAAGTTCTGGTGTGCTCATATTAATGAGGTACAAAATAATATGAGGTCAGGTAAGAGATAAGTTTAAGTGTTCTCATATTAATGATGTACAAAATAATATGAGGTCAGGTAAAAGATAAGTTCAGGTGTGCTCATATTAATGAGGTACAAAATAATATGAGGTCAGGTAAGAGATAAGTTCAAGTGTGCTCATATTAATGATGTACAAAATAATATGAGGTTAGGTAAAAGATAAGTTCAGGTGTGCTCATATTAATGATGTGCAAAATAATGAGGTCAGGTAAAAGATAAGTTCAGGTGTGCTCATATTAATGAGGTACAAAGTAAATACATTTATTATGTTACGCAATGCGCATGCGTTTATTAGACGGGAAAAAATTGGAGTTCCGAGGGACGGGACCCTTGCCACAGCGAAAAATATGACAAGAGTTTACGTTCTGACCGCTATTCAGGTGACCATTTTACTTAAAAAAAATTCATAACTTTGTTATTTGATGAGACCGCAGGAAACTGATTGCAGATTCGTGATCAGCGACCCAAAATTAGTCTAAAAAAAATACCCCATCAAAATTGGGGCTGAGCCCCAATAGTAAAATTTTTGCCCAATCTTGAAACTTATTATATGCTTTCTCATAAAGATGCCGAGATTTGTCGGGAATTAAATTACCTATAGGTATTATTTTCCGCAATTTTTCGAATTTTTGGTGGCGTACACGACATTTCATCACTTATTTTCACATAGGTTTTACAAACTTTAAAATACAAGAAATGAAAAAATGAAAATTCAAACTTGAAATGACTGTCAAGTATAAATGTCAAATCATTGTTACCAACAGCTACAAAATTAAGGAACTACGTTACTATTAACAGTACGAAATATTTTTAATTATATAATAAAATTAGACGAAAATTTTAAAAAATAGCGTAAAGAACTCGTTTCATAATCCGTTTATTGTATTCGAACTCATACAATAAACATCGTCTTATGAAACTCGTTCTTTAATATACTATTTCCTACGGCTGCTTAGAATATGCATAAAAACGCACTGTCAACTTCCCTTGAAAAACGTCAATTTCAAACAGCTTGTGTAAACGTTTACACACGCTGTGTGCAAAGTAAAATGACAACATAACTCATATTAACAACACATATCAATGAATCGAGATGAAATCTAGCATGCGGACACTGTCACTACTGACAGTTCTCATTTCTCATTAAAATAAAGTCAAATTTATTGCAAAATTTTAAAAAAGCAGTGTTAAACGATGATAGAAGATGAATTTAACTGTACTCCTCCAGACAAACTTGAAAGGGCCTCCCAAATCACGCAAAATCTTTTACCATTAATTTCCAAAGAGAGGTATGAAAGTTCTTATGAAACATTCATAAAATGGAAAAATGAACGAAACCTAAACTCGTTATCAGAGAATGTTCTGCTTGTTTATTTTGAAGAATTAGCGCAAAAATATAAATCTTCAACATTGTGGTCGCACTATACTGTATTTGAAAATCAAGAGAGAGTAAATTCCCAGAATAAAAAGTAATTCGGTATGCAAAACTATAGTACAGTACGTGCGGTAAAACTTCAATATTTGTAATGCATTCTAAATTGTTTTTGTTAATTTCAATACAAAATTTATTAAATTTCTTGGACTATCACATTATTTTATGATCTTTCTTTGTTACTACAGTAGGCCTAAGAGGATTAACGTGCGTCATAGGCGTAACCAGAATAGAAAGGGATAATTGTTATTTAACGACCTCCGAATGGCAACAGCTTCTAATGACAGATATTTTGACTTAAATAGTTTCTAGAAATGCAGTTATTTGATTTTCGATAAACGTGACAAATAGTAGTGACTAAAAATGGAAGCAGTTTGTGAGTATACGCCAGTGAAAAAATTAAAACTAGACCATTTATCGCTCAATGAAAAGAGTGCTGTAGTGAATGTGTACCACTATTTTAAACATCAAAATCCCTCAAACACTATTGACAGTGTAGTTGAAACAACATCTAAGGCAATGGGATATGGAAAATCTACAATATATAGAGTTCTAAAGGAGGAAAAATCAGGTGGAGTAACCTCACCAAAGCCGAAACCAGGTAGACCAAAACTATTAAAAGTCAACGTGGCGAGTTTTTTAAAAATGCTATTCGTAAGCTTGTTCACTCATTTTTTATAAACAAGCAAATACCAACTTTAGATAAAGTTTTGCAAGCCATTACGAATGATGTTGATTTACCCACAATAAGCCGGGATAAACTATGGAAAGTGTTACATGAGTTAAACTTTAAATTTGAAAAAATGGGCAGACACTCAATGCTAATTGATTCTGAAGAAATTGTATGTTGGAGAAGACAGTACCTCAGAAGAATACAACAAGTTAAAGCTCAAAATAAAAACATTTATTATTTAGATGAAACATGGGTTAATGAAGGACATTGTGTAGGAAGAGTTTGGAAAGACAAAAATATAAAATCATCCCATCAAGCTTTTCTAGAAGGATATACTACTGGTTTTAAGGAACCTATAGGAAAAGGTAAAAGATTAATTATTTGTCATATAGGCAGTACAAACGGTTTTTTTGAGAATGGTTTACTCTTATTTGAATCAAAAAAAACCGTTGATTATCACGAAGAAATGAATGGAGACGTGTTTGAGGAATATTTTGAACAGATGATTCAATTCATACCAAAAGGATCGGTTATTGTAATGGACAATGCAAGTTACCACTCCAGATTACTTGAACCTTTACCAACCACTAAATGGAAAAAGGGTGAAATTGCAAAATGGTTATCTTCTAAAAATTTAGCCTTTGACAATACAATGCTGAGGGCAGAATTGTTAACTATTGCTAAAAAACATAAGCAAAATTATAAAAAATATAATATTGAGGAGATAGCCAAAAAACGAGAAATTGAAATCCTTCGTTTACCACCCTACCATTGTGAGCTGAATCCGATAGAATTAATATGGGCTCAAGTTAAAGGTTATGTTGCCAGAAATAACACTACTTTTAAATTATCAGATGTTAAAAATCTCTTCAATAAGGCAATATCTGAAGTAACAAGTGAAAATTGGCAAAAATGTATTAGACACGTTACAGAAATAGAAAAAAAAATGTGGGAGCTAGATAACATAATTGATATTACTATAGAGCCCATTGTAATTTCTCTAGAATCAGATGGTGAATCTTCTGACACAGAGTGCGAGGAACCATAACTTTAAAATTATTAATTTATGTACTTTAATTTTATTTTTAGATTTTTATTTTTTAAGATTTAATATTGTCGTATTTTTTGCATGTTGCTCGTCAAATTTTATCCTTGCGGTTGGTTTTTTTTTCTCATATACCTACTTAATTGTTTTTTTAGCTCCTCATATTAATTTATAAATAATTGTAATTATCTGTACATATTATATACATATTTTGTAAATAAACATATGCCTAAAACAAAATGCCTAAAATAATATTGACTTTTTCTTCATTTTACCCAAATTAAATTACTACTTACGAATTATGTTTATCTATCTAAAATTGGTAATCTAGGTATAAATAACTAAAACAAATTAAATATTTCTATTTCCATATTAATTTAATTTTGAAAACGCACGTCTATGGTTTACTGCCTTTAATACTGATAACTGCAAAACATTTCTGGGAATTTACTCTCTCTTGATTTTCAAATACAGTATATTCTATGTTGAAAAGCACTATAAACATCTGGTCGTTTTAAATAAGATTTGCTTTACCTAACAATAAATAGGTACCAATAAAAATATATATATATATATAAATAATAAAGTCGCAGCCGTAGGAAAAGTATCGTGTGTAACTCGTGTGAAAAGTGCTATTTTCAAAACTTGTTGCACAATATACTATTACAATGCTTGTTTGTCATGCTTTCAAAAGTTAGGTTCCGTTATTGTCGCTGGAAAAGTTAGGGCAAACTTTGTTCGCTGTCATAATGACAAAATCATGCGGCTTATGGGATATTTTATACATGAATTAAATTGCCATTATTATTCTACAAGTAATAACAACTGAAAGTCAAACAAGTCTGAATGTTAGTAGTGGTATAACTGGAGATTACACAACTGGACCATATTTTGAATGGTAAGGTTTATTTAGATTTAGAAAATCATTTAGTTTTATTGTTAATAACGGAATTGTGTTGATTAGAATGAGAACTGTCAATCTAAAATTTTATTAATAATGTCAATTTGTTCGGTTTATGGCAATGCTAGAAGAGCATTATCAACTGGTTTTATTATTTTTTTTAATAAATTTTATAATTAAAAAACTGGTAATTTTCTTAGACAATATAGAGACTACATCTGTTCCAAAATCTGAGATGGTGTAGTTAAATCAGTGTGATGATATGACATATATTCCATACACTTTCACAGGTCAAAATTCATCCATCTATCATTTATATATTAACATGACATAAAGCAGTGACGTTCTACTCATTGGTCGTTATCTATCGCGGTGAATGTATTACCGAAGTTCACGATAAAACTTGCTGATTTCAAGGTCAATATAGAACAATACACATAACACAATGCCGAATTAATGATGTAATAAAGAAATAAATAGAATATAGTTATTTAAATTACTGGTCAATGTAAAGCTTTACATGCAATTGGGTTTAAACGAATCATTATAATTTGCTCGTCAAAATCGTGTCGGTAAAGTGGTTTTTGAGCTTGTGTCTGTCAAATTCTTTTTTTGTTTGTTGGTAAGAGAACTGTATATAAAATAATATAACATTCAAAAAAATTAAAGCATGCGAATTATGTAACGTAGAAGAGTATCTATAGTGGAACACAAACTTTGTCATATCAAACAAAATACACATTCCAATGTTTAATAGTAAATACAAATTTTTTTAATGAAGTCCGAGATACAGGAAATTGTATTTATAAAATTCCATGTGAATGTAATAAAAGCTATATTAGTTATTTGTTAGACACGCTGTATACAAAGTTAGAAAACGAGTAAGGAATTTAATTTATCAGATTCGACATCCTAAGACCGGTTTCTGCCATTCGGCTTCGTCAGTTAGGCTTTTCGAATCCAATAAATAAAATTCCAAACTCGTACAAGTCAATAGCTATATCCGCTATAAGATAAAATTTTTAGATGTGCTGCCATCTATGATTAGATGAGAGTATTGACAATTTTTAAAGCAAATAATTCCCGATGTATTGGGGTTGCATACACAATTTGCATTTCTACATTGTTATCATCAATTGCAAATCTAATCATAGATGGCAGCACATCTAAAAAAATTTATCTTATAGCGGATATAGCTATTGACTTGTACGAGTTTGGGATTTTATTTATTGGATTCGAAAAGCCTAACTGACGAAGCCGAAAGGCAGAAACCGGTCTTAGGATGTCGAATCTGATAAATTAAATTCCTTACTTGTTTTCTAACTTTGTATTAATCTCTGAAAGGGATACGAAAGAAGAGAGTGACATTTTGACTAGAATCAGTCAAATAAAAGCTTTGCAACACACAATGCAAATTGTATATGCAACCCCAATACATCGGGAATTATTTGGTTTAAAAATTGTCAATACTCTCTTCTAATCATAGATGGCAGCACATCTAAAAATTTTATCTTATAGCGGATATAGCTATTGACTTGTACGAGTTTGGAATTTTATTTATTGGATTCGAAAAGCCTAACTGATGAAGCCGAAAGGCAGAAACCGGTCTTAGGATGTCGAATCTGATAAATTAAATTCCTTACTCGTTTTCTAACTTTGTATTAATCTCTGAAAGGGATACGAAAGAAGAGAGTGACATTTTGACTAGAATCAGTCAAATAAAAGCTTTGCAACACACAATGCAAATTGTGTATGCAACCCCAATACATCGGGAATTATTTGCTTTAAAAATTGTCAATACTCTCTTCTAATCATAGATGGCAACGCTGTATACAGTTTGAAAAGTCATATCTTTTGTCATTTACGTCTAAACCAGCTTATAGACAAGCAGCAGACCGCCGCATTTGGTCCATTGGTCTACGCGCTAAAGCCAAAACTGAAGGCGATTTAGAAATTATTGGAGAAAAAGATCAAAATACGGTCATAAGTGAAGAACACCAACAGACCAGTATTCAAAATGCCGTAGAAACAAAGGCAAAATCCCGAAATAGGTACAGTTCAAAGTAGAGGAAATTCTAAAAATAAAAAATATGTGAACATGCCTCAGATTTTGGCCATAATTGTACAGAGGAATTCTTCAACTAAATGATTAAAAGAACCTAACAATTATAAACGCAAAGTAAAAAAGTACTGTGTGTTTTCTAATTGATCGGTGGGTATTTCACAAATTTGGATACATCTCTAACAACAGGGTTAATCGGCAAAATGTAGTTTATTAACTTTCGGAAGAAGTCGAAATTAGAGTGAATAATATGAGTAAATTTACAATTTACAATTTACAAGTAGGCCATAATTTTTAGCATTTGCTAATATAGGTTGCTAAAAACATAACCCTACCTTTTTTGGCTTAGCTACAATCATGTATTAATAATACATTCGTTAATCAGTCACTCCTTTCTCAAAGTCAAAGTAATTTGGCTGATGTTTCTATCGGTTTCTACATTGTTATCAAAATGAATTTATCTCGAGAGGAATTGATTAATATTACTTTTGCACTGGAATAAAATATTAGAAATATTTTACTCGCAAAAAAAATTTACATTATGAGAAATCTGAAGGAATAAAAACTGTTTTAACACAATAAAACGAATTAAATGTACTTGGTGTTGCTGAAAATCCTCATACCAGTTCCAGGGAGATTTAAATTGATTTTGTCTTGTAGAATAACATAGGATTTAAGTAAAATAAACTTGCATTACCTTTTTTTATTATATTTTTTTTCTCGAGGTTTTTTTGATCTGTCAAAACAGATTTTGTGGTTTCAGCCAATAAGAGCTCACGATCCTAGCAATCATTGAGTTTTACACTGATAAAACCGCCTCTTCGTTTTTATTTCTTGATAAAACTTTGTTTACCTTTTTTGAAATGTCAAATATAAACATTTAACAACTTTTATTTATTATTATCAATTATTATTATACTAAAATGTATTGCAAAACTAACTTGTTTATTTGTTTACTTCAAATCGCTTTAACGCTTTTAACACACATAACACAATATCAGTTTTAAGGCCCCACTACACGATCAAACAAGTTTGTCAAACTAAATTTGATCAAAAGTTTGTCAAGCAAGTTTGAGGTTCCTGCGAGCCCACACACTATACATTCAAGTTTGTAGACGAGCGCACTTATTATGGATTTTGAAGAATTGGCTTATTTGTATTTAACTTACAAGAAACTAAAAAAAAGGAACTTCAATATTGGCACCAGATTCAAAATCATGAAGTTTTAACGAGCAGTATTTCATAAGCAGCTCTCTTCTTTTCTCTATTAGCGTAATCTTTTGACTTAGGCATAGATTTATACAAATCAAAAAATTCTGTGAAAAAATTTATTAAAACGCACAAACAGAACTGTTAGTAATAAGTTAAATTAAGCACAAACAGCACTAGACAACAAACACATAAACAGAAATGTAAAGTATTATCAGTGGTTATCACACATACTAAACTGCTCCTACGGGTAGGAATTAAACTACAAGTTTGACAGTTTGGCTTGATGGGACCACACACCGTCAAACTTGACTGACAAGCCTTCAAACCACAAACTACTTTCCAGGCAAAAACAGAAAAGTACCAAACTTCTAATCAAGCCATCAAACTCACAAACTTCACCCACACACGGTCCAACTAATTTGTCAAGCTGGCTTGACAAGCCAAGTTTGATCGTGTATGGGGACCTTTAGAGTACGTCCTAAACTCTTAAAATTACATTAAAACTGACAAATGTCAGTCTAAACGAATTAAGCCAAACGCAATCGCGCTTGCCTTGGTGGCCCTGTATTTAAATATATAACAGCTCAACATTTGACTTTTCAATTTAAAAATTGGATGCGAATAGATTTATGTGAAATTGAATTGAAAATATTGAACATTTGTGTGTAAAATGTCTTTTAATACAAAATGATTCAAAAAATAATCTTTTAAAATACCACTCGTACTCTCAAATTTCATAGATTAAATTTGGAGGACTCTTTGACAAAATCATGTGCTTCAAAGGGTTAGAAATAGTTATTAGTGTATTGAAATATTTAATAAATAATTACAAACGACGCTTTTCTTCTGGGTTCTGGGAAAAATATCGTGCACCGAACATTACTAGGACGTACTTGTACGTTAAATGCTACTTTTATATAGGTAATATGCTGTTATAATAGCAGTATTGTATTTTCGCGTAAAATTATTCTACTGTATCGGTAGTTTTGTCAATTTACGTTTAAGATAAAAGACTTAAGTAGCAGACGTCTACTGTACGATTTACAACTGATACCAGAATACATTTTGAAAACAATTATATAGAACATTTGATAAAAATTTTATCTTCTCAGATAAGATAAATTTGAATAAAATTCATATTAACGTAATTCCTCTTTTTTTGCAGAATGATATTAGAGCCCAAGTTTGTCGATTATGGCAGCATACATCCAAACTCTACAGACGTCTCCAACCAGGTGCAACAACACATCAACCCTCATGGAGTACTGAATCCTCGCACCTCAACCCTCCTACCGATCGACGACGAGCCGGCGAACACCTCACACGAAAGCAAAATGACCCAAGGTAAAGGTTAAAACCTATTTTTTAAATATTAGGTTTCTTTTTTTCCTCTTAGGCCAAGAAGTCGCGTAGTTCGTTGATTCGATTTACTATAGGGATTAGAATAGAAGCTTTGATGTATTGGTTAATATACAAATCAAGAGAGTGCAAGTCTTGAAAACAAACATCGCGTTGGAGATTGTTGTACCTCAAAGAAATATAATGAGTTGCAAGATAATCAAGTTATCTTTTTACATTACAATCATACTAAAATAAATATGAATTAAACTTATAAAAAAAATACTACAAACGTAGGAAGATTTTCCGTTAGCTTTTCACTTGTACTTTCATATTACGAGCACGTCGTATTAGAAAACACCTCTAGGTGCAGGGGTTTTAATCTCAACAAAATTTGGGGAAAACCTCGACATCCTGAAAAGTGGCTAAAGAAAGAAACCGTGAAAGATCTGAATTAGGAAGAACATCCCTAATATATCTCCTCTTAACCAGCTAGATCATTGGCGGATTACATGCCTTGGTGGTCTAGCGGTTAGGGCATCAGTACGGAATACTGGAGACGCGGGTTCGATTCCCGCCTGATGCAGAAAGTTTTCTTCTGTAGTTTTCATCCTTGGTGTACAGGAATTTATTTATGTATGCTCCCTTGGAATTTAATTCCATTCTAGGAAGATTTTGCGTTAGCTTTTCACTTGTATTACAAACGTTATTAAGCGGCTATATTTGACATCCAGGGGTCTTTACAGGGTGACTAACATACAAAATAGGTGGATCGGTGAAAGATAGAATATGTTGATACCTTGGGATAAAAAAAGAGGTAACAAGGCTAAATCTAGTCTAAATCTAACCTTACAATTTTTAATTACCTATTTAAGATTTCACTCTTGTTTAATGTTTTTTTTTAAAGATTTGTACACTCGTCGAAAGTAATTTTATTTGGAAATAATCTGCGTAAACTAAATTTTAATTTTTCGAATTTTTTTTGTAGAATCTAGGTGCATTTATATCCTAAAACTCTCTTTTTCCCTCAAAAATGGCCCAAACATTTTTTTTTCGGTAATTTTGACATTGCTAATCGGTTCTTATTTAAAATTCATTCTGCGTAAACCAAATTTTAATTTTTTTGATTTTTTTTTGTAGATTCTAGGTCCATTTATATCCTAAAAAACTCACTTTTTCACCCAAAAATGGCCCAAACATTTTTTTTCGATAACTTTGACATATTGCTAATTGTTTCTTATACAAAATTCATTCTGCCTAAACCAAATGTTAATTTTATTGATTTTTTTTGTAGATTCTAGGTCCATTTATATCCCAAAAAACTCATTTTTCCCCTCAAAAATGGCCCAAACATTTTTTTGGTGATTTTGACATTGCCAATCGTTTCTTAGACAAAACTCATTCTGCGTAAACCAAATTTTCATTTTTTTGAATTTTTTTTGTAGATTGTAGGTCCATTTATATCCTAAAAAACTAACTTTTTCGCTCAAAAATAGCCCAAACATTTTTTTCGGCAATTTTGACGTCGCCAATCGTTTCTTATACAAAATTCATTCTGCGTAAACCAAATATTAATTTTATTGATTTTTTTTGTAGTTTTTAGGTCCATTTATATCCCCAAAAACTTTATTTTGCCCCTCAAAAATGGCCCAAATATTTTTTTTCGGTGATTTTGACATTGCCAATTATCTCTTATACAACATTCATTCTGCGTAAACTTAATTTTACTTTTTTTTTAGTTTTTTTTGTAGATTCTAGGTCCATTTATATCCTAAAAAAGTCACTTTTTACCTCAAAAATGGCCCAAACATTTTTTTTCGGTAATTTTGATATTGCCAATTGTTTCTTATACAAAATTCATTCTGGGTAAACCAAATTTTAATTTTTTTGATTTTTTTTTTTTGTAGATTCTAGGTCCATTTATATCCTAAAAAACTCACTTTTTCACCCAAAAATGGCCCAAAAATCCACCAAAAACTTAAATTTAGACCTCAACTCTTTTTAGTTTTGTTATTTATATTTTTAATAAGCTGGTTTTGATTGGGGGAGATCATATCAATTGGTTTTAAGGGAATTAGTAATACTGCTTTTAGAGGTTTTTAGGACATGCAAAAATAGATTGAAAATTTCCTATAAACATGTGCTTTTGGATCTTTGGTTTCGAAGCAGCGGCATCTACGTTTTATTGTAAAGACTGAATAAATTCTCAATTGTAGCCAAAAAGATGCTTAATATTTTCCTCAAAACGTAGTTTCAGAAAAAAAAAACCTTTTTTTCCTGCTTTAAACTGGCATCCTTCATTTTTTTATATTCAATATTTCAGGATATAAATTTCCAATACAAGATTCCGTACATATGCTACCATCCTGTGATTTATACCGTTTTGTTCAACTTCTATCTGATTATTATACAAAAATAATAACTGCAATTAAATAAGAACGTGTACACGACATACTGTCCTGCAATTGCGGTTTGTCCGAGTTACTGCGATGTATTGTTGGGTAAAAGAAAATTACAATTTAAAAAATCAATACTTAATTATATTTGTATTGTATTGTTCTTACTTAAACGTTGCATTTGTTGAATACGAAATAAGAAACTGTAAACAAACATTTAAAGCAGCAAGTGTCATCTACTAATAAATGAAAATTTAAATATCACGGATGAAAACCGTAATTTCCTTATTAAAACCGACTGTGTGCATAGTTACTTATGCATTATGAGTTTGAACTATCAATCATTGGTTTACGTTACCTTATGTGAATAAATAATGAGTCTATTCGTCAATTACGGCTGAGAATATTTCCGTTCATATCGAGCTAATGATATATTTGACTTCTAACAAATGATACTGACAGAATAGTTTCAACATAATAATATATTGTGACTGAACTAGTGCATATGAAGATATACGAAATAGAGAACACCAAACACTAGACTCCAAGGGCAGCTCCAGCCCAGAGAATTTTTAATTTTATATCTATCTGACATTTTATAAATCAACAACTAATCTCTATAAATTTCCTTCAAAATATTTATAAAAAAACATTAGTTGCAAATGCACTCTTACAAATAAAATCAATTTTAACTAACGTATCATTATTAGGATTAAAGGATTAAGAAGATTTATTAAACCAGGTAAAAGGGCTCAGTTGAAGTATCTACTTTTATTGCCTAGAAGGGACGGTGCTCAGTTGAAGTCTACCCAACAAACCTCCCCTAACAACCATCACCAATCTTTTTTTTAAGTACTTTTTACATATTTTTTTTTAATTCGTTTAACATACACATTTTTCATAATTTTGTCCCATTTTTTTATACCATAACAATTTCCCCCAAATTTGTATTCGTTTGGTATTTTTGAGAGAATAACAAATGAATGCTAAATTTACCTCTAATTTTTAGTTATTTTCAAAATTGTTCCAAAAATATCTTAAATGTTATTTTCTTTAATTTTATTTTCATTTGTGGAAGTTTAGTTTCATTTTATTATTTATCATTTTTGGTTGTAATCTTTTAATATCCGTTAATTTTTCCCCTTACATGCTTTTATTATATTCCGTGTTTTCTGTTATTTCTCTTCTTCCTTGTGCTATTTGACTTTTAATATTCTGTATATCACCATTTACTTCTTTTTCTTTGCTCCTATCTTCTTCTTTGGATATTTTAAAATTGATTTGCATTTTCTTGTAAAATTTTTCTTTTATCTGTATATTTTTATTTAAATCTCTTCTTGTCCTCAAGTTTTCTTCTTCAAATGTTTTCATATTTTCTTTTAGAGTTTCTTCCATATTTTTCTCCAATATTATTATTATTTGTTATTACACTTCTTTCTATTCTTTTAATTTCCTTTTCTGTATGTTCTGACTTTGTTTCTTGTACTGTTAGCTTCTGTTCTATTATCTCCTGTTTTCTATTTATTTCTTCAAATTTGTTGTCTATTTTCTTATTCAATTTTTCCATTTTCTTAGCCATATTTTCTTGAATATTTTCTTCCACACTTTTCACCATTTTTCCCAAATCTTCTTTGTCTTGTTGTCTTCCTTCCCTTAGTCTTCTTAATTCCATTAAGACCATCCTTATGCCATCATTATCTTCCTTCATGTTTTGGGTTCACTCAATTTCGAGCCCACGTTGTTGCGCCAATTGAGAAGATATTGAAATTCTCAGATTTTTACTTTTTAAAATTTTTTATTTTATATCTATCTGACATTTTATAAATCAACAACTAATCTCTATAAACAAACCTCCCCTAACAACCATCACCAATCTTTTTTTAAGTCCTTTTCACATATTTTTTTTTAATTCGTTTAACATACACATTTTTTATAATTTTGTCCCATTTTTTTATACCATAACAATATATAAAAGTTTAATATTTTGGGTTTGTTGATATAAATGGACCTAGAATCTACAAAAAAAATTAAAATTTTGTCTAAGAAACGATTGTCAATGCCAAAATTACCGAAAAAAATAATTTGGGCCATTTTTGAGGAAAAAAGTGAGTTTTTAGGAAATAAGTGGACCTAGAATCTACAAAAAAAATTCAAAAAAATTAAAATTTGGTTTATGCAGAATGAATTTTGTCTAAGAAACGATTGTCAATGTCAAAATGACCGAAAAAAAATATTTGGGCCATTTTTGAGGAAAAAAAGAGTTTTTTTAGGATATAAATGGAGGTAATCTACAAAAAAAAAACAAAAAAATTAAAATTTGGTTTACGCAGAATGAATTTTGTATAAGAAACGATTAGTAACATCAAAATTACCGAAAAAAATGTTTGGGCCATTTTTGAGCAAAAAGTCAGCTTTTTAAGATATAAATGGACCTACAATCTACAAAAAAAAATTCAAAAAAATTAAAATTTGGTTTACACAGAATGAATTTTGTCTAAAAATCGATTGGCAATGTCAAAATGACCGAAAAAAAATGTTTGGGCCATTTTTGGGGGATAAAGTGAGTATTTTAAGATATAAATGGAGCTAGAATCTACAAAAAAATCAAAAAAATTAAAATTTGGTTTACACAGAATGAATTTTGTATAAAAAACGATTGGCGATATATTCAGATCTTTCAGGGTTTCTTTCTTTAGCCACTTTTCAGGATGTCGAGGTTTTCCCCAAACTTGCCGGACTTTGGGGAGGACGGGGGCAATTGCCTCTACTGCTCCCCCCCTTGGAGCCGCCGTTGTACTAGACGGAATAGTGTTGAACCCTATGCAAAGTTTCCGTGCGTTGGTTGTGGCAATTACAAAACTATTAGTTTGTTTTTTACTAAATAAATGATAATAAAAATTAATATCTTTATACTATATTTTTAGAAAATGTTTTTGATGAGTTTTTAAGGATCACGCTTTGCTGGTAAGGGCCGTATTCAGAAAAATATTTCGAGAGGTAGAGTAGAAATAAAAATTCTCAAAAAACTCGTTATTTATGCTATTGTACATCTGTATTTTTTAAATTCGCAATTTCCTATCTATCTTTGTATAAAGACGTAATTTTTCACACCTTTCACTACCGATTTTTCCATATATTTTTACCCCATTACCCACTCTTTTATTTTATAAAAAATTAGAGAGAAAAATGATAGTTAAAAGAAATTATTGACAAAAATTTTTTGAAATCAAAGTTTGTACAAAAAAAAATTGACAATTTTTAAATTGATTGGAATTTATTGCACGGGTATCGAGATGATAGTCCTTGCAGGTGTCAAGACGATCTGATCTTAGCTAAAACTTGTTAAAACGTTTTATCGTGTAGAGAACGCTTATCGATAAATCGGTCTAGTGATTGATAGGAATACATAATGTATGGTGGCGAGTGGTAAAATATTTGTGACCGGAATAAAAATCTGCCTGGTAACAAGTTAACAAAACGTTATTTTGTATTTCGTTGATTTTAATCAGCTGTCTCACAAACGTTTTAAGTGTCCAGTTGTCAAACATTATGCGGCCAGGTATCAATTTATCAGTACTGGCACATTTATGGATCAATTCTAGCACCCTAAGTTGTTAGTTTTTTTTATTATTATTATTAAACACCCATAAAGGCATTTAATATATTACAATCTGGGCAACAGTGACCAATGAGCAATTTAATTCTAACTTAATCTAATAGAGTTTGAAACTTAAAACTAAGGTATACTCATCAACGTTCCTTTGGTTCTGTAGAATGGATTGCACTAAACTTTAACGTGCACGCACAAGCTCTGCTTTTGCACTAAAAACACTAAACTAACTCAAAGAGCTTGATCCTCTTAAGTCTTCTTTCTAACCCAGTATTGTCAAGGAGCTGGATAGCCTCGACTTTGACATGATCATGAAGCCTTTCTTCATGACTCTTGCCTAATTTCTTGATGGTCTTGATGTTCCTCAGTGCTTTGTTTTGAAATCTTTGGATGATTGCTAAGTTGCTTGCTATGGTCCATCCCCATAGTTGGATACCATAGATCCATATAGGCTTAAGCACCTGCTAGAATGGCAGTGTCGTCGGCGAAGGTGGCTGTGGTATTGTTTTCTAACTCTGGAATATCACATGTGTACAGTAAGTATAGGACAGGTCCTAGGACTTCCTTGTGGTACTCCAGCCTTAATTTCTTTAAGATTGGAATAGGCTTCTTCTTGCCTAATTCTAAAGTATCTTTCCGATATATATGAATGCAGGATATCTGTACATTGTTTTGGAAGGAAAAGCTTGAGCTTATGTATTAAGCCTTCATGCCAAACCTTATCAAACGCTTGTGCCACATCAAGAAAGATAGTAGCAGAAATGTTTTTCTCTTCTAATGATTTCTCTATAATGTTGGTTATTCTATGAACTTGGTCAATCGTCGAGTGCTTATTTCTAAATCCAAATTTGTGATCAGAAATAATTTCTCTTTCTTCGATAAGTGGTTTTAGTCTTTTGATATAGTTTCGACATAACAAGCAGTAATGAGATCGGTCTGCATGACGATGCATCATGTGGTGATTTCCCTGGCTTGGGTATTATCATGACTTCCGCAATTTTCCAAAGGCTGGGTACATACTTCAGTCTGAAGGGAGCATTTATTAGGTTAGTTAGTTTAATTATTGCTTTTTTGGGTAATTGTTTTAAAATTTCTTCAGTAATTAAGTCAAAACCTGGAGCTTTTATTTTGGTAATTACTTCTTTGGGAGAGGTAAATTCTATTTCTTGATCAATCTGTGGATATTCTTCCAGAGTGGGTTCTTCATCTTGATCTCCATGAGGTTGAAAGATTTTTTCTAGATGATTTACAAATCTTGTTGCTTTTTGCTCATTATTTCTAGCCCATTTACCATCTTCCATTCTGACAGGTGGTATTCGCATTATGGGTCTTTTCAATCTCTTTCCAGAGTGAATAATCATTACTGCTGTCGTCTGTCAATTCTCTTAGGTATATACTAATCGATTCTTCTTTAATTTGTTGTATTTCTCTTTTGAGTCTTTGGGTAGCATTGTTGAGTATAGTTTTATCTTGTGGAGCTGTAGTTTGCTGCCATTTTCTTCTAAGCTTTCTTTGTTTCCTACCGTCCTTCTATTAATAGCAGGAAGTAGTTAGTTTGATGTAAATTCTGCAATTTCATTAAGACACTTAAACATATTACTTTTTGGTGGCTATAATTCGGTAATTATCCATTCATTAGAGTTTTGATGAATCAAAAAACAAAAGTGAAATCGACTCGTACATCCACGTAATTTATTTGCTTTATAGAATCACTTACAAACATGCAAGACGGTATTTAATATAGTAATGAAATATAAATACTGAATAATTAAACAGGCTGTTATAACAGAACTTTTTTTGTAAGTTATCGATTAAAACGTAAATTTTCTGGAACGGCTCAATTTTACTAGTGGATTTTAAAACCGTCCGTATATCCAATCAATAACGGTTCAAATCCTAACTAGTGACCTAAAAAATTATTCAGAACTTAAAGCTTTTATCACACCAGAACTTTCTGTTGTCCAGCTCAAATTCTCGCTTGTCCCTGCGTCTTTAACCTTATATCAATTATTGATTTTTCCCTTTTGGATTTCTAGTTCCTTTTCCTATTTCTAGTTTTTTATTCATTCAGAAGAATTTCAATGTCTGGTTATGATATTTTTCTTAAAATTTTAATAATACGGTAGGACAAGAAACTAATGTAAAAATAAGAAAATCTTTTGACATTTGAAATTGTTTGACGTATATGTACAATTTTATTAATCCTAATGAAGTATCGACACTTTTCCAGACCGATTTAAATGACTATTTTTATTTTCTTTTTTCAGGGGACCTGTATCAAAGACAACCATTACTGCCTAACCCAAATAAGGGGGAAAAATGGGGACATAGTGCACATAGTACTTCTACAAATGAATACTACGATGAAGATGAAGACATTATACAAAAAAGTAGTGATAGAAATGGACACATTTCAATAGACTTGCCGCCTCCCGTCAGGGAGGAACCGAGATTTCCTCAAGAGAGATGCAAAACGCTACTAGGTAAGATTCATATTGAACAAAAAATATTTTTACTTAATAACAACAATAGTCCTGTGTTTTGGGAAGTTCCAAATAATGTCAAATTTGGAGACCCAAACTTATTAGGCCACACCCTGTAGATGTGCCTGTCCCAACTTATTGTAGATTAAGTTGGCAGAGAGTTTGATGTGGACTGTATACGTAGTTAGGTTGTAGTGAAATTAGACTCTTGAGTACTTGGATTTTGTGTATTAACGATAACGTAAAACAAAAACACTTTACAAAGAAAACAAAGAATATAACAAACTCAAAACTATGTTTGCAATTGCTCAAAAATTTATGAATTGTGAAACGCAAGTGCGTATGTAGTAGTATGTAATTTATATAAGTTGAGATTGGTGAATTTATTACGTAAGAAACAGTCTGAGTGCGACCTGTTTCCCCGGAGATAGAAGTTCTACTGATTTTATTTAATTTATTCTAGTCGCGTGTGGTCCGCCGATATTCTTCCTTGGCCAATCACGGGTACGTGTTTTCGGCGCTATTGATATCCTTTTTTTTATGCAACTGCCAATCTTGCCCTTGGCCGTGGAGCCTCTGAAAGCGGCAGCCGATAAAGAGGTAGCCGATAAGGCGGTTTTTAACTATTGATGTTTATATGGACTATTAATTACTTCCGGGTTCTTAGCTGTGCTCTGGCCTTGATTTACTATGCGTGCTTACACTGTTGCTATGTGCGAGGTTCGGTTATTTTATTTCTCTTGCTGCCATGGGCGTAGTTAAAAATGTTCGATTTCGAACAGTCCTGTTACTATAATTAAGTTTCTTCAACAAAATATATTCACCTTAATTTTCTATTTTTCTACAACAATAATGAGTTGCAGTGTACCTTCCTACCCCTTTCACAATTAACACATATTATGTTTAAGTACTCAATTGCATCTTAAATCAATTGATAAAAATTCCTAATAGCTATTGAGTTATTTAGTTTAATTTATTTTTCTTTTGTAGTAGCTCTAACATTATTTCTCTTTCTCAACTTTATTGTGAAAATAAAGTAATTATTTTCTCTCTCTCTCTCTCTCTATTTTCTAAAATACAAACCACTATGAGCTTCCTAAATAAAGAAATTATTATTTTTTATTTGTATTACTGTTTGTTCCATTGAAAAAAGTTTGTACTAAGAAATTTCCTTGTTGGTATTCGATTGAACTTAAGCAATTGCTACATAAGAAGATTGCCCATATGATTTACAAAAGTAATAGGCCTCCTGAAAACTATGCCAGTTTTAGTCAACCCAGAGCAAAACTTTGTCAAAAAATGCTATTCTAGTTATATACGATCAACTAAGAACTCTTATCTATCCAAGATAATGTTAAAAATTTTTGGAAATTCGTGAACAATAAGAAAGAAAATAACAGCCTCCCTGTCTCAATGATACTCAACAATACAGTCACCTCTAATGGTAAGGAGGTCGCAAATTTATTAGCTAATCATTTCTCTTCTGTTTTTAGTAATAATAATAATAATAGTCTTTATTAAATAGGTATTCCTAATTTACAAATCAATTACACAATATTTATATAGGTGAGACAGTTTAAAAAAGTAAAATTTAAAAATCTGAAAAGTATTTGAACAGAATATTTGAAGGAAAATTTACTTACGTCTTAAATACTTAAAAAGTTCTGACTTAAAGTTATACACGGTATTACAACAGTCTTTCAGCTCATTGGGAAGTTTGTTAAACTCAAGCAAACCATTGTGAAATAAAGAGTTCTGTGTTCATAAATAGTTAGTACGAGTAACGTAAAAGTTTGTGTTATTTCTAGTTGGGTATGTGTGAATTTCGCTATTGTATTTGATAAATTGGTTGAAGTAAGTTGGGCTGTGGAAATGTGTTATTTTAAATATAAATATCATCGCTGAATAAAAAATTCGATCTTTTACCGACAGCCACTCTAACGAGGAGGAGGGTCCTAGCCTGATTCGCAGCTAGAGACACACTGAGTTTAAATTTGAATATAAAATGAACAATAAAGTGGACCGCCTGATACGCAGCAAAGTACCACTGTGAAGATGAAATATTTTTACGTTGAGCTGGTGTCAACGGAGGGTCTAACCTGATTCGCAGTTAAAGACGCACTGAGTTTAAATTTGAATATAAAATGAACAATAAAGTGGACCGCCTGATACGCAGCAAAGTACCACTGTGAAGATGAAATATTTTTACGTTGAGCTGGTGTCAACGGAGGGTCTAACCTGATTCGCAGTTAAAAACGCACTGAGTTTAAATTCTCGAAGCACTGAGTTAAGCTCGACGAAGTTTTGTCGGTTTCAGATTTATCCCTTCCGGATTGCGCAATTGTTCTAGAAAGTTCGTTAGCGTGGGTTTTTTATATTGTCTAGACGAAACGGTTAGAACCGCGCCGCAGACTATGGCGTGATATTTTATTGTGAAATAGAGTAAAAAAAAATATCTTTTGATGAAACCGCTTCCTGGTTTGAACGCCGTTCGCAAATGTATTTTGGTGCGGCGTTGCCGGTTGAACGAATATGAGTAGTTTACATGTTTAATTATCTGAAAATTAAACAATTAACTTAATTGGAGTATACCGATTACATTCTAATAGTAAGCGCATTCCTCTGTTTTGTAGTTTTTGCAAAGAGGTAATACTATTTGCATAGAATAGCATTAATAAGACTCTAACTTATGATAATAACTTAATAGAATCCAAAGTTTGCATATCTTCCTATTTCATACCAATCTCGAAAATCTATAAAAAACTTTCAACTCTTAATGCCAATAAAGGTCCTGGACCTGATGATATTCCTCCCATTTTTCTGAAAGAATTCTGCTTTATTCTTTTTCGGCCTCTTTTTCACATTTTTAACAAATCACTGCACATAGAAGAGTTTCCTGACTTTTAGAAACTGTCCTATGTTACTCCAATATACAAAGCGGGCAATAAAGCCGATATAAAGAATTATCGCCCTATCTCTATTCCCAAGGTATTCGAAAGTATCGTTACTGATTTTCTTAAGTACGACCGCACTTATTGAATCCTCAACAGTTCGGATTTTCTTCTGGTAAATCGACAGAACTCAGTTTGCTGCTTTATGCTGATACCTTGTCTGAAGCTTCGGAAACAGGATTACAGGTTGATTCGGTTTATACAGATTTTTTCAAAGCTCTCGACACGGACAACCATGAGCTATTGCTCCAAAAGCTTAAATTATACAGTATATGAGGTCAAGTGTTGAAAGTTACCTAACGAATAGAACTCAGCAGGTTAGAGTTAATCATCATTACTCTAACACCTTCTCAGTGACTTCTGGTGTCCCCCAAGGGTCACAATTGGGCCCACCATTGTTTAACCAGTTTATCAATGATATCATTGCCTGTTTTTCTAATACCTCTGCTCTCTTATTTGCCAACGGCCTTAAATGTTTCAAAATCATTAATAAGCGATGCAGTGTCATTGCAATCAGATTTGGACGATCTAGCCAATTGGTGTCTTAATGGGATGGAATTAAATGTTAGCAAATGTCACGTTATTCGGTTTTGTCGTCATCATCACTAGGAAATATTTAATTATACCATAAATGATAAATTATTGGATACTGGAGAGAAAATTAAAGACTTGAGCATTATATTCGATCGTTCTCTTAGCTTTAACCTTCACATCAATAATATTATTAAAAAATCCATGAAAATGCTTGGTTTCGTCAACGTGCTAGATATTAAAACGCTCTACTGTTCTCTATAGTCAGGACACACCTCGAATACTGTTCTCCTGCCTGGTCCCCACACTACTTGCACCTCAAGAGCAAATTGGATAATGTTCAACATAACTTTCTTAGATTTATTGGTTTCAAAATGCACATCAACTGCAATTATACAAACATGAAGCAATACTAGAATAGTCCGTGGAGACCGAAAAGATCTTACAGTACTGTTCAATATTGATATAAATAAAATTGAGTACTGATTAAGGTACCGGTAATTCTAAAAAGTGCTCCTCAAATTTAACGTTTTTAAAGTGGTTATAATACGTCTAAAATTGTCGCGTTTTGACTGGTGTAAAACCCGGAATTTTCTTTTCAATCTCGTTATAAATTTGCCATCGTCCAACATCTGTATCAAATGCAATTTGTTAGTTGATTCTCTGCATTGATCTAGCACATATTAACAAAAACTATCTACAAAAACCTGTTACTGATAACAACATCAACAAACTTTAATTATTTAAAAATAGTCTGGGAGCTTACAGTGAACTTTTCATTCCAAATGGCTAGTAAATGTGTAACCTGCGATGATGTTCTTGGTGATAAGGTTGTATGCGACAGTTGTCATGCCACGATGCACCCCTCAGAGGGTTGCACTGGCCTGGGGGCATCCGAACTGCGTGCCGTTGTCATACTAAAAAGGACTCTGGTTTATTTTTGCGAGGATTGTCGCCGAGCATTTAAAAGTGTACCCACACTATTGAGACAAATTGATAGCCTTAGATCAGAAGTAAATTCATTGAAAGATGAAGTCAAAATGCTCAAGGATCTTAAGAATGGCACCCCGACGAGTAGTGAAGACATTATTAATGAACTCCACGAACGTCAAAAGAGAGCAAACAACCTACTAATCTTTAACCTACCTGAGCCGAACAATATATCTGATGATCTTGATCAAGTTAAAAGCTTAATAACAAAGATTGCTGGAGCTAATATCACTGACATTAACGATACCAAGGTTTTCCGCTTTGGGAAGAGGAATAAAAATGGACATCGACCTCTTAAAGTCGTGTTAAAGTCTCCTCGAGACGTACATGCTGTTATCAAAAACAAACATAATATCAGCCGTGATAAAAAGATTTTTATACATCTTGACGAAACTCCCAACCAGAGGAAAACCCTGGAAACTGTTAGAAGCGATTTATTGAGACGTCAGCAAGCTGGTGAGCAAAATTTAACAATAAAATATGTCAACAACACTCCTACAATCATTAAAAAAAACTAAACTCGGGTAAGCTGTCAGTTTATTACCAAAACGTAAGAGGCCTTCGAACAAAACTATCTCAACTATATCTTAATGTTACAAATTGTTCTTACGATGTCATTATTCTTTCTGAAACATGGCTCACAGCTGAAATCAACGATGCCGAACTTGGTCTCAATGGTTACAACATTTACAGACAGGATCGTACACCCCAGTCCAGCATTTTCAGTAGAGGTGGTGGCGTTTTAATAGCCGTTAGGAAATCGTTGTTCTCGAGTATTATCAACTCTAACCCTTTAATTGAGCAACTGTTCATTCAATTTGACCACGGAAATTGCAAACTTATTTTAGGAGCCGTATACATTCCTCCTAAATCTCATCCTAATCTATACCAACTTCACCATGATCAACTCTCAATATTAAACGAGCATCATCCAGACAGACAATTTTACATATTTGGTGATTATAATCTACCTACAGCAATATGGGATATTGAAGACTTCTGTTCTTCAGCTTCAGCTCAACCTAGCTCGTCATTATTGGAAGAAGGTGCTATCGAAATCGTCTCTAATATATGTGCGTTTCACAATCTTTTCCAGTCCAACAAAGTGTTCAATCAAAGGGGAGTTATCCTTGACCTTGTTTTGTCCCCAGTGGAACTTACAGTGATGACAGCCATAGACATTTTGATCCCGCCAGATGGTCATCATCCTCCTCTTGAAACTACATTACAATGTAAGACGAACTCAAGTGCTGCTCCAGGGGATGAGTATTATTATGATTTTCGCCATGCCAATTTTAAAGGTATACTCCAATGTTTGGAAGCAATGGATTGGGATGGGCTTCTTCAAGGGAAGGACCTTTCAGAAATGATTTTTACTTTTTATGACGCATTGTATTCGGTAATTGAGTTATTTGTTCCCTTAAAGAAATCTGTTATAAAAAGATTCCCGCATTGGTATTCTTTTCAACTTAGACGCTTGGTCAACGATAAAAAGGTTGCACACAGAATTTATAAACAAAACAGGACTCTCCAAAATTATGAAATATTTAGTCAGTTAAGATCACAATGCAAAATCACATCTAAAGAATGCTATTTAGATTACATACATTCTGTTGAAACATCTGTTAAAAGCAACGTAAAAACCTTTTGGAATTTTGTAAGTACTAAGAGATCCTATAATACCATTCCTGACAATATGATTCTTGATAACTCTTCTGCTTCTTCCGGCGGTGAAGTATCAAATCTATTTGCCAAGCATTTTTCATCAGTTTACACTTCTCAAAATCTAAATTTAAACTTAAACAATATTGAAATCGAGTCAAAACTTAATGTCTCCTCTTACCACATTCCTATTTCAAAGATTTATGAGAAATTATCTAATCTTGATGTTAAGAAAGGTCCAGGTCCAGACATTATCCCTCCCATCCTACTTAGAAATTGCAGCTTTGTATTGTCTCGCCCTCTCTTCCACATTTTTAATAAATCTATCGACACAGGAGAGTTTCCTGATTATTGGAAACTTTCTTATGTCACCCCAATATACAAATCGGGTAGCAAGTCAGACATCAAAAATTACCGGCCCATATCTATTCTCAGTACTATACCTAAGGTATTTGAGAACATTATAACTGATTTCCTTACCTATGACTGCTCTGGCATTATAACTGAACAACAATACGGTTTTTGTGCTGGGAAATCGACTGAATTAAATTTAGTTACCTATGTCGACTTCCTGTCAGAAGCGTTGGAGAAGGGTTGCCAGATTGATTCTGTGTATACTGATTTTTCTAAGGCTTTTGACAGAGTCAACCATAATGTCTTACTTCAAAAGCTTGATAAATATGGTGTAAGTGGGGTTTTACTGCAATGGGTTAGTAGCTATTTAACGAACAGGACTCAAATGGTTAGAGTAAATCATCACTATTTTAATTTAATTCAGGTAACATCAGGTGTTCCTCAAGGGTCACACCTCGGTCCCTTACTTTTTAACTTATTTATTAATGACATCATTCATTGTTTCCGGCATGGCAAAGCACTATTATTTGCTGATGATCTAAAAGTTTTCCAAACTGTTAAAACCATTTACGATGCCCTCAGCCTTCAGTCTGACCTTGACAACCTGTCCAACTGGTGTTCCCTAAATGGCATGGACTTGAATGCTGTAAAGTGCCACGTCATGCGTTTTTATCGATC
Organism: Crepidodera aurea; assembly: GCA_949320105.2. NCBI lineage: Eukaryota > Metazoa > Arthropoda > Insecta > Coleoptera > Chrysomelidae > Crepidodera > Crepidodera aurea. Next base: position 104,197,207 of record OX439472.1, read on the forward strand.
ACAAGTACCTACTACTTTTCATTATAACTTAAATGGTCAGATCTTGGAGTCTGTAAATCAAATCAAAGACCTTGGAGTTATTCTAGATCCCACTTTAAGCTTTAACCAACACATACCTACGGCTATCCATAAATCAATGAAAATGTTAGGTTTTATCAAAAGGCTAACCCACGATTTCACTGACACTACTGCAATTAAAGTCCTATATTGTTCACTAGTCAGACCCCACCTAGATTATTGTTCCTCTGTCTGGTCTCCACATTATATCACCTATAGCAGGAACATTGAGAAAGTACAACATAATTTTCTGAGATACATAGCTTATAAACTGGGTGCCCCCAGTGATTATGAATCGATAGAGCTTTTTCTTAGCATCCCCTCCTTAGAAACTAGGAGAAAACAGAGAGACCTCACATTACTTTTTAATATTATCAATGGCAGATGCAGCTGTAGTGAACTTCTATCAAAAAAAAATCTTCTTGTTCCAACCCGCACAACTCGACAGCAACAAACTTTTCATGTACCTTTGTATCGTTTAAACCAAGCGTTTAATAGCTGCATCCCAAGAATGTTAAGACTAGCCAATACTCACAGTAATCTTGAGATGTTTAACTCCTCCCTTCATCATTTTAAAACTCAATTACTGAATACAGAGCTTTAACGTTTAATGTTTTAATGAACCTTTTTTGTCGTGTCCTTTATATTACCAGCTTATTTTTATTTTTACTATGTATGACAAGTGATTATGCCACTTTTATATGTTTATATGTTCTTTGTTCGTATACTTTTTAAATTGTAATTCTTTATCTTAAATGGGCTTGCCCGTAAATAAATAAATAAATAAATAAAAAAAAAAAAATATTATATATATATATATATAGGCTATTCATTCCTGTCGGAATGGTGGCCGCTGATTTAAGCTCATCAGATTCATTTTTTGCGGTGAATCACTCCGCTGTTTTCTCTTTATTTATTTTTCTTTATAAATTACTACGAGTTTTTGCTTCTTCTGTTATCTTCTTCCATTTTTTCTGTCCTTTATATCTATTTTCCATTTGTTTATATTCATTTTTCGTATATCTTCTCTAATTTGATCTTCCCATCTTGTCTTCGGTCTTCCTTTTGGTCTGCTTAGTTGTGGTGTCCAGTTTGTTATTCTTCTTATTATTGTTAATGGCTCCCTTCTAGTTACATGTCCATACCATTTTAACCTTTGAGCTTTTATGAACCTCACGATATCTTCTCCTTTCATCTTTTCTCTAATTTCATGATTCATCATTTTTCTGAATTCCCCCTCTTCTATTTTCACTGGGCCAAAAATTTTCCTTAATATTTTTCTCTCAGCTATCCTTAAGTTTTCTTCGTTTTTACTTGTCAAACACATAGTCTCTGCGGCATATGTCATTGTTGATCTTATAGCAGCTTTGTACAATTTCAATTTGGTGTTTCTACTTAAATGTCTGTCATTTATCAATTTATTGTACTTCCAGTACGCCTTATTTCCCGCTTTTACTCTTTCTGCTATCTCTACTTTTCTATCATTTTTTTCATTTATCGTCACACCTAAATATTTAAAGTTTTCTACTTTTCTAAATTTGTAATTCTGTATTCTTATTTCGTTTATATTCTCCGTTGTTTCCCTGCTAACTATCATGTATTTAGTTTTTTCTTCATTTATTTCCAAGCCTCTACTTTTCGCTTCTCCAGCCAAGTCGCTTAGCATCTTATCCAGGATGTTTCTACTTCTTGCAATTAATGCGAGGTCGTCTGCATATCCTATTATTTGTGTCATATTCTGAGAAATTAATCGCTCCGTCTAACGCTATATTGAACAGCGTGGTTGATAGTGCATCACCCTGTCTTACACCTTTTTCAATAGCAATTTCTTCTGTGTATCCCTCATCTGTTATTACTTTGGTTATCGAATTGTTAAATGACATTTTTGTTAGCCTAATAAGTTTTTTCGGTATTCCCATTTTATGCATTTCCTCTAATAGTTTATATCTCTTAACACTATCGAATGCTTGCTTAAAATCCACAAACAATATATGCAAATTTATTCCATACTCGTAACATTTTTCTATCGTTTGTGTCATTACATGAACGGCATCTATTGTCGATTTCCCGCCTCTGAACCCATATTGGTAATCTCCTAGTTTCTTTTCCGAGTATTTAGTTATTTTCTGTCTTATTAGCGACGTTAGTATCTTATATGCCGTATTAAGTAGGGTTATTCCTCGGTAGTTTTGGCACTTTGTTTGGTCTCCCTTTTTAAAAATAGGTTTTGTCAGTCCTAGATTCCATTCTGTTGGCATTTGTTCTTCATTCCATATTTTGGTTATTAGTTCAAATATTTGTTTGTTTAGCTTCTTTCCTCCTTTCTTCACTAACTCGTTAACTATTCCATCTGATCCTGGTGTCCTCTTCTGTTTGAGATTCAGTATTATTTCTTCGTATGTTGGTGGGGTTTCTTCTTCTTCTTCCTCTTCTAATGCCTCATAGTTTGCTTCTGTAACCCTATCCTCCTTAAACTGTCTTTTACAGTACGTTTCCCATTCCGTTTTATTTATTCTATCCGTTTCTGTCTTCTTTTTACTTTGTTTTTTTATAAGGTTAAATAATCTTTTGTTATCTTTGCTGTCCTGCTCTATATCCAACATCATTTTCTTTACCCACTCTGATTTTTTTGTCTTGCAACATTTGTCAGACTCTTTCTTTTTTTCCTTGTATTCTGCCAATTCTACCTCTCTTCCTGTAATAAGCCATTTCGCCCGTGCTTGATCTTTTTCCTCCTTTTTCTTCTCACATTCTTCATCGTACCAATCTTTACTTTGTTTTTTCTCTTTTGTTCCTAATATTTCATCTGCTGTTCTTGCAATACTATTTTTTATGCATTCCCATTTTTGCTCTATGTTTTGGTCTGCTCCTTCCACTAGGTTTTCTCTTAATCCTTGTATATATTTTTGTTTCGTGGTCTCTTCCTCTAGCTTTTCAATGTTCCATTGTTTTAATTTCTTCTCCCTTGCAAAGTTCCGTAATATCTTCATTTTCATTTTTACCACTACTAAAAAATGGTCAGAGTCTGCATTTGCCCCTCTAAATGAGCGAGTATCTTCTATTATTTTCAGCCATTTTCTCGATATAAGTGCATGATCTATTTGATTGCCTTCATTTGTTCCTGGTTTCATCCATGTTACTTTGTGTTGTTTTTTATGTCGAAATTTTGTACTGACTATATATGTGTCTGTGCTTGTTCCAAAGTTACAGAGCCTTGCACCATTATCGTTAGTCTTGCAGTGTATTGTTTCTTTCCCTGCCACATTTTCATTGTATTCCTCTTTTCCAATTTGTGCATTAAAATCTCCTATCACTAGCTTTATATCATTTCTGGGTGTTTGTTCCCATATCACCCGTAATTTGTCATAGAATTCCTCTTTCTGATCATCCTTTGCTTCCTGAGTTGGTGCATAGACATTTATTATGGTTAAATTTGCTTATTTATTTTCGATTCTTATGCTTGAAATTCTGCCATTTACTGCTTGGAATTGTAGTACTTTATTTCTTAATTTTTTATTTACCATAAATGCTGTACCATTTCTTCCTTGCTTTTTGTCTCCCGAGTAGTAAAGGGTATATCCTTCTTTATCTATTCTTCCTTCGTCTTTCCATCTAATCTCTTGCAGTGCCAGTACTTCTAAATTATACTTATCCATTTCTTTAGCTATTTCTACCATTTTACCAGCTTTCAGCATTGTTCTAACATTCCATGTGCCTACTTTTATTTTTTCCTTGTTTTTCTTCTGTTTGTTTGTTTTTATTTTTCCTTTTTCCTGTTCAATATTATCAATGGTATATATAACTGTCCTGAACTCCTAGCTAAAGTGTTGTTGTTTGTCCCACCACGTGCAACAAGGCAAACTCAAACTTTTCACATTTCTTTTTACAGATATAATTACTCATATTATAGTTTTGTTCCAAGAACACTAAGACTTGCTAATTCTCTGTATTACTTTTTGGTAACTCTGTTGCTATTTTTAAGAACCACATAATGAATTTAAATATTTAACAATCGTTATATACATTGGTTTTTTATTAGTAAACCAGTAAGGAATTTTAATTTATTAGATTCGACATCCTAAAACCGGTTTCTGTCTTTCGACTTCATCAGTTAGGCTTTTCGAATCCAATAAATAAAATTCCAAACTCGTACAAGTCAATAGCTATATCCGCTATAAGATAACATTTTTAGATGTGCTACCATCTATGGTAAGAAGAGAGTATTGACAATAAATTTTGACTGAATCTAGTCAAGATGTCACTCTCTTCTTTTTTATCCCTTTCAGAGATTAATACAAAGTGAGTAAACCAGTAAGGAATTTTAATTTATTAGATTAGACAGAAACCGGTTTTAGGATGTCGAATCTAATAAATTAAAATTCCTTACTGGTTTACTCACTTTGTATTAATCTCTGAAAGGGATAAAAAAGAAGAGAGTGACATCTTGACTAGATTCAGTCAAAATTTATTGTCAATACTCTCTTCTTACCATAGATGGTAGCACATCTAAAAATGTTATCTTATAGCGGATATAGCTATTGACTTGTACGAGTTTGGAATTTTATTTATTGGATTCGAAAAGCCTAACTGATGAAGTCGAAAGACAGAAACCGGTTTTAGGATGTCGAATCTAATAAATTAAAATTCCTTACTGGTTTACTCACTTTGTATTAATCTCTGAAAGGGATAAAAAAGAAGAGAGTGACATCTTGACTAGATTCAGTCAAAATTTAATGTCAATACTCTCTTCTTACCATAGATGGTAGCACATCTAAAAATGTTATCTTATAGCGGATATAGCTATTGACTTGTACGAGTTTGGAATTTTATTTATTGGATTCGAAAAGCCTAACTGATGAAGTCGAAAGACAGAAACCGGTTTTAGGATGTCGAATCTAATAAATTAAAATTCCTTACTGGTTTACTCACTTTGTATTAATCTCTGAAAGGGATAAAAAAGAAGAGAGTGACATCTTGACTAGATTCAGTCAAAATTTAATGTCAATACTCTCTTCTTACCATAGATGGTAGCACATCTAAAAATGTTATCTTATAGCGGATATAGCTATTGACTTGTACGAGTTTGGAATTTTATTTATTGGATTCGAAAAGCCTAACTGATGAAGTCGAAAGACAGAAACCGGTTTTAGGATGTCGAATCTAATAAATTAAAATTCCTTACTGGTTTACTCACTTTGTATTAATCTCTGAAAGGGATAAAAAAGAAGAGAGTGACATCTTGACTAGATTCAGTCAAAATTTAATGTCAATACTCTCTTCTTACCATAGATGGTAGCACATCTAAAAATGTTATCTTATAGCGGATATAGCTATTGACTTGTACGAGTTTGGAATTTTATTTATTGGATTCGAAAAGCCTAACTGATGAAGTCGAAAGACAGAAACCGGTTTTAGGATGTCGAATCTAATAAATTAAAATTCCTTACTGGTTTACTCACTTTGTATTAATCTCTGAAAGGGATAAAAAAGAAGAGAGTGACATCTTGACTAGATTCAGTCAAAATTTATTGTCAATACTCTCTTCTTACCATAGATGGTAGCACATCTAAAAATGGTTTTTTATTGTTTGTACTTTGTAATTAATTGTTTTTCTTCTTTTTATGTATGTTTGTTGTACACTCTTATTTTATACACATTTATTGTCAATAACTTATTTCGGTATTCTGAATTGGGCTTGCCTGTATAAATAAATAATTATTAAGGACAATTTACTATATTTGATCTATTTCTTAGTTTTTTTTTCCTTAAACAAAGGGTATAGGGTAGAATTATATTTTAGTATTTCTTTACTTCGCAAAATATAACTAATATTAATTTAAAAAAAATTTAATATTTTTATTTTAGCTGCGATTATCATGTTCTTCAATTTCGTTCTAACACTTACTTCACTCAGTTTGGTGCACGAACGTGTACCAGACAAAGAGGTGTATGGACCTCTTCCTGATGTGTTCCTGGACAATGTACCTGCTTACGACTGGGCTTTAGATGTATCAGAATATATTATTATATTTTGTGTAAATACTAGTATGATATCTATGATATTTCATAAACATAGGTAAGTAAAGATATAGTCTGAAGAAAATTTTATTTTTTTGGACATCTTGAGAATACTCTTTTAAAATAGTATTAGGGAATTCGAGTATTTTTAGGAAAGGGTATAAACGAATTTGTTGTTTATAGTAGACATTTTTTTCGACCAGAATATCTTTGTGTTTCCTGTACAAAAATGTTTTCTCTTCAGTTGGATATACGGATATTGATCCTAAAAATTTAAAAAAAAAAATTGTTATACTTTTTGTGAGATATTCCAATAATAATACACTACTTAAATTCCCAATAATTGTTTATTAACTAACTCAATTAAAAGTACAAAAAAAGGGTTCTAAGAACACCTCGTTACACTTAAATAACACAGTGGCGTAGCAATAATTTATTCCAATAAACCACACTTTTAAATCTACACTTCAGAACTGAATTTAATGTTCTTTTAACCCTTTAAATAGATTTATTATATTTAATTTACATTAATCTGGTATGTACCGTATGTAGATTGTTTGAATTTTGGACCATTTTTCAAAAAATAAACTTTAAAAAATATTTTTCTCGCAAATGGTATATAAATTATTCACCATCGAACACATTAACTAAAATTTTATTTACAATTACAACAAAACGCATTAAATATTTTTTTCTTTCAGATTTATTGTGTTTAGAAGAATATTTTTGTTAATGTCTTTGTTATACATGTACCGAGCCATTACCATGTATGTAACCGTATTGCCTATGTCAAATAGAAATTATCCATGTTCACCGAAATCAAACGAAACCTCGCCACTGATGATAGTCAAGAGAGTCGCGAAACTAATGTCCGGCATGGGTTTGTCTGTGAATGGTCAGCATGTATATTGTGGTGATTTTATTTATAGTGGACATACTGTTATGTTAACGTTTACTTATCTTCTAATAGCCGAATGTAAGTATATACCAATTTTCTTTTTCGTCAATATAAACTAATAAGGAAACAAGTTTTGGAATTCAGTGTAATCGATTCGACATCCTGAGATCCGTTTCTGCCTTTTGTCTTCATCAATTGGGCTTTCGAATCCAATAAATCAAACATACGTATTGGGATGATTATGAAATTATAAGATTTTTTACTTTTTTAATATTCTTTATTTCTAATTTGTCACCTCTGTCATTTTTTTAAGTCCACTTTACATAATTCTTTTAAAATAAGCTTCCCATAAGTTTGTGTCATTTTTTAAACCATAACAACATTCCCAAAATTTGTTTTCTTAATTTATTTTCATCTTGAAAACCAAAGTTTAATTTCTATTTTTCCCACTAATATCTTGCATTTTTTTTTGATTTCTTTTTCGTATTCTTAAATTCTCTTTCAAAATTTATTTTTATTTCTTCATTTAATTTTTCTTCCAATATTTGGATATTTTTATTATTTTTCATAATGTCTCTTTCTATTTTCTTTATTTAATTTGTTCTCAGTTTCTTTTACTTTCATTTCTTTTTTCATCATATTCCCCAAATTTTCTTTAATATTATTTATTTTGTCTTCCATATTACCAATTTTGTTTTCTACATTTGGAACTTCATCTATGATTTCCAAACATTGATCCCAGTTCCTATGAACCCTACAAAAATATTTTTTTAATTTAATCTTCCATCTGTGATAATTTCTTTTAATTTTATTTCTCAAAATCTCTTTCCTTTTCTTGTTGTTTTATTTCTTCATTTTTATTTTGCATTTGTGCCAAATTTTATTTGTGAAATTTCATTAATTTCTTCCCTCCTGTTTTTATTCTTTAAAATTTCTTCTTTTGAGGATTTGTCTAATTTTTTTTTTTTTACATTTTTCGTATTCTTCATTCCATCTTCTTTTATTCGATATATTTCTTCAATAAACCCTGTTTCTATTACTTTCTTATTTTTCTGCTCTTGTAATTTTTTTTACCTCTATTATTCTTGCAATCATTTCTTTTTTACTATCTTTTCCTGTTTCTTCTACTTTTGTATCTTATCTTTTCTTACATCTTGTCTGATTTCTTCTAAGCAATTTCCTACCTTTTTATTTCTTTTTTCATAGTTTCTTCTAAATGCTTTATATCTGTAATTCATTTCGGAAGCTCATAGTGATTTGTATTTTAATTTCTCTCTCTCTCTCTTCACTGGATTAAAACCACTTAGTTGTTGAAAAAACTTTTTTCGACAACTAAGTGGTTTTAATCCAGTGAAGAGAGAGAGAGAGAGAGAAGCTTTATATCTGTCTTCAATTCTATCATATCCACTCGAATACCTGTTTTTATCTCTTCCTTATGTCTTTCCATATTTTTCTTCAATCTTTTTTTGATTTCTGTTTAGTACTTGTATATTTTGATTCATGGCAATCAACATTTGCATAATTCGTTCATTTGATCTTCTATCTTCTCTTTCCGGTTCTTCTGTATTATTTTCTGTGTCGTCTGCTTGTTGTTCTTCATTATCGCTACTTTTCTTTTCCTCATTAAAATTTGTATCTTCCAAATTTATTTCAGGTAATTTTGCTGTATCTCCTTGCTGAATCTTTTCAATTTCTCTTTCTTTCTTTGATTCCTACATCTTTTTATTTTTGATTTTTAATTATTTGAATATAAAAATATTCAAAATTTACGCAATTAATGAGTTAAACTAATTTAACTGCCCCACGTTGGGCGCCAATTGAGATGATTATGAAATTATAAGATTTTTTACTTTTTTAATATTCTTTATTTCTAATTTGTCACCTCTGTCATTTTTTTAAGTCCACTTTACATAATTCTTTTAAAATAAGCTTCCCATAAGTTTGTGTCATTTTTTAAACCATAACAACATTCCCAAAATTTGTTTTCTTAATTTATTTTCATCTTGAAAACCAAAGTTTAATTTCTATTTTTCCCACTAATATCTTGCATTTTTCTTTGATTTCTTTTTCGTATTCTTAAATTCTCTTTCAAAATTTATTTTTATTTCTTCATTTAATTTTTCTTCCAATATTTGGATATTTTTATTATTTTTCATAATGTTTCTTTCTATTTTCTTTATTTAATTTGTTCTCAGTTTCTTTTACTTACTTTCATTTCTTTTTTCATCATATTCCCCAAATTTTCTTTAATATTATTTATTTTGTCTTCCATATTACCAATTTTGTTTTCCACATTTGGAACTTCATCTATGATTTCCAAACATTGATCCCAGTTCCTATGATCCCTACAAAAATATTTTTTTAATTTAATCTTCCATCTGTGATAATTTCTTTTAATTTTATTTCTCAAAATCTCTTTCCTTTTCTTGTTGTTTTATTTCTTCATTTTTATTTTGCATTTGTGCCAAATTTTATTTGTGAAATTTCATTAATTTCTTCCCTCCTGTTTTTATTCTTTAAAATTTCTTCTTTTGAGGATTTGTCGAATTTTTTTTTTACATTTTTCGTATTCTTCATTCCATCTTCTTTTATTCGATATATTTCTTCAATAAACCCTGTTTCTATTACTTTCTTATTTTTCTGCTCTTGTAATTTTTTTTACCTCTATTATTCTTG